>CM038792.1:290837397-290928831 GCA_021764765.1 Vicia sativa
ACCTTTAGATCTTCGAGCAAATCAAATGGTTCGGACGGAAGACCAAAACACAAGGTGGTGAGGAGATACATGCCCGATTCAAGACTTGAAGAAACCCTAAAGTATAGGGAGGAATAGAAACTTTGTGTAAATAAAAAGGTGCGGTTCCTTCCTTTTCAATACAAGATTCGTAATTTCCATGACCAAACTCAATCGAGTCTTCAACGATGATTCCTCTCTCAAGAGTTCTTGTCCACCCAGTAATCTTGCATGTCTAGCATCAAAACGCCATATGTTCTTTCATTTCATCCAATTCCGACGAAGCGTTCCATCACTTAATCTCGATCGAGAATGGTAAGAAGTCAAGATTTGCAATTCCCAAAGAAAATACCAAGTCCTCTAATAAGAAAACTTTGAATATTTTAATTTATATACATATTTATTTTTTCTGACATTTCTTTTTGAAAAATAAACATGCTACGATGCAAGTGCATTAACCATGGGTTCAAAATTTCAGCACAACAACGGGTAGCATCTGTACAATCCATTGAATAATGGCTACATAATCTCTGAACAATCAAATATCGCAGGATCAAAGGTTCGGTACCAGTTCAAAATACCATAGAAGGAACCAAGTCTGAATATCATAGGATCAAAGGTCCGACATCATTTCAAAATATCACAGAAAATACTAGAAAACCAGGTGTCAAGAACCAAGTATCATAACACTCACGATCATCAATAACAAAACGTCACATAAGGACCAATATAATCACCATCAGAATAAATAGTCACCATCAGAACATGGTCACCATTAGAACATAGTCACCATTAGAACATAGTCACCATCAGGATAAATAGTCACCATCAGAACATAGTCACCATCTGTACCTGTTTGAAATTTGTTCCCTCCCAACTCACGTGAAACTAAGGCTCGGGTAGGTAGGTAACTCCGTGATCTAGTTCGCCCAGAGAAACTACCATCATAACACCTACGTGAAGATGATAACCCCGATTGAACCTCCTCCTAAACATGGACGACACGCTGCATTACAAGATCTACATCCGTATCCGACATGTTCCACTCTATTCCTAGGTGTCCTATGTGTCTCGGCCGGTATGGGCCTTTACCCTTGTAACTCCCACCCACCAAAGAAATAGAGCACAATACAGCAATCCAACCAGTATATGAAAGTAGTAAATATGCCACATAGAATGCAATGCAAACATACAAAGGATGTTGAGATAAAGCGGGTAAATAAATAAACAAATAAATAAACACCCAATAGATATGAAAATAAAAGCTAGGACCGAATCCTGATCGGACCAACAAGAGGTCTAGACGTTCCCCAGTGAAGTCGCCAGCTGAAACAACCGGCTGAACATCATCCGATAACTATATCAATGAAGTCGCCATCGAACGTTTTTTATCTCGCAAAAGGGAGAAAGGTGAACGATTAAAACCTAAAAGAGATAAGACACGGTTTCGTGACCGAGAGATAGGGTGGGAATCTATTACGCAAAGGGAAGGTATTAGCACCCCACACGTCCGTAGTACTCATAGTATCCACTTCTATTTTCTATCTAACGGTGTTTATATCTATTTATCGCTTAATTGTATATATATGCTAAAAATGAATGCATGTGGAAAGAAAATAAAAATAAAGAAAACACGGGAAAAGAACTAAGTATTTACAAAGTTTGCTCGACGAGCCCGCGGACAAGATGCCTACGTATTCCCTCGTAATGGAAAGTGAGTGTAACACCCCATCTAAATACCTGTAATATATTAATTAAATTAACATTTAAATCATCTTTAATCGTAGTTTAACACGGTAATCACGGATGTCACAATTAATAAATAGAATAAACCTTCATTCAAACAAGAGCTATGCTAATCGAGGATCATCATTCAACAATTCAATCATCATAAGACCATGTCTTACACAATGAATACCAAAACCAAAATTTAATAAAACATCATAGTTCTCAAGGAATTCAAATCCAAAACTATTAAACAATAATGATTCTCTTAACTAGCGTTCCTCAGTTGTTACAACCTAATCAGAGTACATGACATAACACACGGACTAAAAAGATAAGCTCTAGAGCCATCCTCACCGACTCCTCACCGCTAATTTAATCAAATGGTAAAGTAAGGGTGAGACTTCATAATTAAAGCATATTATAAGTCTTTCAATCAATACTATATCACAAGCATATTATTTCACCCACTTAATATAAATTCGGATTCACACACACAACCATATTCATCATGCTTATTCATAATAATCAACGAAGAGTAACACCGAAGACATCCTAACATGTTACCACTTCATACAAATACAATGCGACTCAATGCATGCGGTAATCGACTCGTGACCAAGTCACCCAACACCGATCCATCATCAACCGGATACAGCTCCATCGATTCGTCCATAACCACTGAACACGAATCCAAACTTAACCACCCATCCTCACTCGCATTTATCGGCAATCCAAGTCAAATTCCGCACAATGGGAATTAACTTCACCAAACAATGCATATGCACGCACATCACTAGCATGCAACATCAATCACCTATGTATACATTCATTGAACATAATCAATCTCAACAATCAACATGATATATCAACTAATCATGCATACATCTAACAAGATAAACATGCAAACCAATCAACATGATATATCAACCAATCATGCATACATCAACACAAAGTTATGACCAATCGTACATCATAAACCCTCATCACCCACAACATGATATAATCACCTATCATGAATAATTCATCACAAAGCATAAATATGCCGTATACTTACCCTTCAATTGGTAAGACTATCACCAGATATATCACAACAACGATAATTAAGATCAAAAGCCATCAGCATATACAACACCAACAAACACATGATATCAATACAATCATGACTACACCAATTATCATAAACCGAATCAAACCCAAAACATGATATTCCAACCATCATGCACACAAATAATAACAAAGATAACACGCTATATTACACTCACCAAGATCAATATATCCATCACCACAGATCTCTACCGCATACACATCAATATGCGCACCAAGAGTCATCTATTTCGAATTTGGCCCATTTTCAAAATAATTTCATGTTTTGGAAAATATTTTCATTTCATAAAATAGCTTTAAATTTAGAAAATAACGCCCAAAACCGCCAAAACGGACTTACGGTTTGAAAGTTATGAATTTTCAAAGTTTGACATTTTTCAAAATTAAAGTTGGAACCCGCCTTACATATACAGAACGGTTCCCCGAAAAGTTCCAAACCTCGTTGTTGAAAAATGTATGGGAACCCGGTTCCTACCCATACAGAACCGGTTCCTAAGTGCAATTTTCAATTTTACCAATTTTCAAAGGGAACCGGTTCCTACATATACAGGAACCGGTTCCCACGTGTTAAAAAGCCATTTCCTGCACTTTTGACAGCATCCATCCATTTCAATTCAAACTCAAACATACCCATACGAACTCCAACATGGGAAACACTAAAATACATCATTTGGCATCATCTATCTCATCAAACAACATATTTCCATCATCTATTTTCATCTACCGACACTCTAATCATATTCCATACATATTCGACACAATCGACTCAATCGACAATTAACCGACACTATTAGGTATACATCCATGGAAACCTAGAAATTCCTAAACATAGATTTCCTAACATGCCATGGTCTAATATTAACATCAAAACCTATAATAAGCAATAACCAATCGAAATCACCCCTTACCTTGTGGGTTCTTCGAATTCCGACACCTTAGGTCTTCTTCCTCCTTTTCTCCTCTTCTCAATTCCACGTACAGTGAGTTTTCTCCAAAAATATCCTTTTTCCTCTTTCCTTCTTTTATTTCTTTTATTATTCTAACATAATAAAAATAACATAATTAATGTGAGTAGAGCCTTTTACTCCTCACACCCTCACATTATTCATCACGCCACCAATAAACCCACTTCCATTTAATTCAATTGACTTCCAATAATCCAAAATATTAAATATTACATTCCTAATTAAATTAATAATTAAAAATTGTAATTATTTAATAATCGATTTATTTGGGTGTTACACAGAGTGCCAGTTCTGCTCATATGTTTTGGTGGGTTATGTGTTTTTACTTATGAAAAGAGTTTTAAACACAAAAGAAAATCCGAGGGAAAAAAGTTTGAATGGTTGGTTGCTTTTACCTTTGAAAAGGAGTTTGAACCATTATTAAGTGTTTTGATTTGTAAAGGAAAAGAAAACAATTTTAGTTTTATTACATGCAATGATGCTAAAGAAACTAGAAAACAAACAAGGAAACTATCTAACTCTATCCCTAATGTTATCATGCATGGATTACAACCTAAGGTCTAACTCGAATCGCTACCTAAGGTAGATTCAAGAATCCTAAGGGAACATGACAAAGGTTTACAACCTATCTATGTCTATCTCGAATCGCTAACTAAAGTAGAGTCGAAGATGACAAAAGGGATGGAAAAGGTTTAAAACCTAAGTCTATGTCCATCTCGAATCACTATTTAATGTAGAGTCAAAGGTGACTAAAAGGATGAGCAAACAAGTGCTTTGCAAAAGCACACAAACAATGCAATGCAAACAAAAATGTCGTGGTTAGCAGGAAAAGGAGGAAGTCCCATAGCCCGAATAGTAACGATACCTGAGTCAACCAGAGCGACACATCCGATTCCCCTGTGAATAGTATCACCGCATGACATGAATTGTCTCCGCGGAAGAGCAAATGATGCGAGCTCAATAAATGTGAACCCCAGTGAGTGTGGAGAGTCGAATAGGAACTCTTGCCACTTTATTATTATTGACTCGATAAAGGAAGCAACACGATTCGCGCGGTGCCGAGCTCACACGGACTAGAACCGTGCGGGTCGATCATGACCCTTTCCTCCCCATTATATCATCATGACTCGATAGCGTGAAATATAAAAAGCGGTACTTTGCTTGGTGGTGCCATGTCGTGTCCTAACCACTCTTGACCTATGCAAGCACAAATATAAACACTCATCGAGAATTACCTTCCTATGCGTATGGAGGATTTTAAACAAACCAAACACACAAATAAGTACTTCCTAAACGGGTCTTTAAATAACCGTAGGGTTCCCCAACATGCTCCAACCACGGAAGCCCCTTCATACATCTCTATTCTACTTCTTCATGGCAAGGAAAGCGAAAATCCTACTCTTCCTCTGAAAAAGCGGTAAAGGAATGCGGTAAATAAAGTAAAATAAATATCAATCGGATAATAATCCAAGAGCATCGCGAGCTAAGAAATACTCCGAAAACTTCGAGTAAACTCCATCAACAAAGTAATAATAAGAAACATCTCGATCAATATAATCTACAAGGTGATATCAGAACATGTGCAGAAAAGCAAACAAGTCCTCATAACAACCGAACACCGCACAAAAGTACATATCCGCATAAAATATGTAATATGTGTTTTCGTGAATATGAGAAAACACAAAGCAAAATACGCTTAAAACGCAAACACAAACACGGAAAAGTGGCATGTTAGTGTACCAAAATTAGGTACCTAACCAAACATCCTCAATGTACCTTGCACAAGTCAACAAACATGTCAAAAATAACAAGAAAGTGAGAATATAATTGCATATTCACATCACATGTCAAAATATGATCCAAAGGTGAAGAAATGGTAAATGTGTATAGCAACATAAGAATGGAAAACCGGACAGCAACGCACATACAATGCAAAACAACTCATGAATGACATCAAAATCGAGCTAAATCCATCACAATAGTTCTCAAATGCAATGCTAAACATAGTTAGAGACCTAGAGTAGTTAGAAATCAAAAATCTACACTAATATGACTTAAAATGCATTATTTACAAAGAAAACAAAGCATGAGAGGTGAATTCTTAATAGATGGTCAGAATTAAATTATCTAAAGATTTCCTAAACATCTAAACAAATGGAGGAAAATATCACAAACTAAACATAAAGGAAGCTAGAAAAATTATACAATTATCGAACTAGTTCCTAAGAATCGAACTATTAAAGGTTAGCTTTGAAGTTCTCTTATAATCCTAAGGTAAGTTTTATATTTAACTACAATTAGATGGTAGAAAATATCCTAAAGTTTCTAAGAAACACATGGCATTACACTCCTACAATTGATCATGTAGGCAATGATACAAGTATATGCCAATGATTCTAATATTGATTTTCAAGAGTTCCTACTTAGAAGATTTGATGTTCGTGATAAAAAATTCATCGAAACCTTCAACAAGATTTGATAGAACAAATATGACAACGTTTGGAAATGAGAATAACAACAACTAAAATTTACTAAATTTATCTTTCTCTATTTTCCGTGGTAGTGTATATTTGCATTTATAATTTTTAATGTAATTATGATGAATTATTTGTGTTATGTATTATTTTATTTATTATATATATATATATATATATTATGTATATTTTAGTCTTATTTATAATTCATATATTTGAATGAATTTTTAATTACATTTTATATAATATATTGTGGGGTTTAGTGGGACCTATTTTAATTTTTTTGATAAGTTGGATGAATATTTGAGAATTGTAGATGAGTTGTTTAAATAATTGAGAAATGTGAAATAAGGTAAAATTTAACGGGTCCCATTTAAGGAACCCAAATGATACAAGTGGATGGTGTTCTAAGAAACTTTTGGCATATACTTAAATCGCCAATTGTCTCTTGCATTAATGTGATTAAGAAGTATTAATGATATATTCTTTATTATTATTATAATATAATAATAATTAAAGAAATCAAGTTGTAGTAATAAAAGATTTGTTTGGTTTGACAATCGCGATTTTGACCGGCCTTATCTGGTTTACTCCAATTTAAGGTTTTAAACCGTTGACTTGCAATCCGCTATTACTATGAATGAGACTAGAGTTAGGTTCGTTCATAGCTAAATTGGTTGAACAGATGATCCGGTTTGGTTTTAAGTACCATGATAATAACTTTGGTGTTAAAACACCGAGGTGTTAAGTCGACTTTTCATGACGATCTTAGTAACTCGATCGAATTGTCGAGATAAAACGACACGATCCGACATTACAAGTGCTATTTATAGTAGTGGATGGGTTTTAGCAAGTATAAATATGTATCTTTTTGTTATTTGTAGTGTGATAATTTTAGAACTTTAGAATTTTATGGAGAATTAAATGTTTAGGATTTAAGGAAACCTTTAGAGTTATTTAAAAGGATCGTCCAATACTTTCAAACACCTTGAATTTGTGTGATATACTATATAGAGACTTGGGAGAGACTAACAAACATTTGGCTAGAAAATAAAATTTATTCTTAGGAACTCTGAAGATTATTTTCTTATAATTTTTTTATAATCACTTGTAACAACTTTTGAAGTATAATAAATTGAAGAGTCATTCTGTCCTACAAACATAAATAATTTGATTGAACTTAATAAATAAATTTTGTGTCTTTCTCGCATTCTTTTATCTTTTTCTATCAAATTATTACACTATCTTACTGTATCAAACAATTATAATTACTATAAAACTATTTATTCTAGTTACCATTATAATATGTCCACATACATCAAATTTGTTAATATAAATTAAACTTTAAATTTTCACAAACTATACACTCTATACACTCTTTTCACGTGTAATTAATTTTTTTTTTAAAATCAATTATTAATTGATTTAATAGTGATTGACGCTATACTCTTTTCATGTCTAACTGTTCTATTTCTCAAGTTTTAACTATGTTACATTAACACAATCAGAATTTCCTAGTTCTGCTAGGCTTGGTTTTTCTCTTCTCTTTCTGCGAAGTTTAGATCTCTTTTCCTGGTTTATTGGTCTATTCTTGAGTTTTACAGAGCGTTTTCTCACCGTACAGAGCAGCGTTTTCTCACCGTCGTGATGGAAGATTTATCATTGCATGGGAAGAGGAAGATGGAGGGTTTTGTTTCGATCTTGATGAGGAAGGAGGAGGCGTTAGCGACGCATGTGTGTTTGGTGGTAGATTCTTATATAAACCCATTCATTTTTCTGCCTATGAAGAAGCGAGTCATGATATGTGGAGGTGAAGGGGTTACTATCAAACAGAAGGGCAAGGAACCTACTTATTCCGCTTTCTCCCAAAGCCGACATGGAAGCAAATGAAAGGAGGTCCTGGACGCTTGGCCAAATTCCGATAATAGAGAGGGTGCGGGTGTTCAAATTGAGAATGTCCCATTGTTTCATGTTCTGTTGGGTCCGATACATAATTCTCCGCTGGAATGATGTGAAAAGATAGGTCGACGATGGGAAATCATATTGGTGCTTTATAGAGGATGATAAGAACAACAATTCGAAGTTTTTGAAACAATATATGAGGATACGGGTAAGAGTTGATGTTCTATTACCCTTGAAGAAGAATACTAGGTGAAAACAAGGGTGGTGATTGAGTGTTGTGAATTTTAAATATGAAAATCGAGTCTTTTTCTGCATGTGTGTGGAGTTTTGGGGCATTCTCAGAGATGTGAGGTTCTGCTTAGGATGGAGGAAGACAATGGAGTCCGTGGGTGGTCTAATGACATGGGTTGATAATCGCAGGGTCGATGAGTTCTACTTCTAGATGGTCAAGGAGGAGGGAGAAAGTAATTCTCCAACTGGTGAAGGTGAGGATCGTGGTAACTCTCGTGCACGTGAGGTTCACGCCAGACCTTGGCAGCGGTATATTGCATTGGTAACCGGACAAACATGTGGAATATTATTGTCCTCATAGAAGCAGCTGTGGCGTGTGTGTAGAGGGTGCCTCCCACTAGAACTAATCTATACCAACATCATGTTCTGTCCTATTATCTCGCTGTGTGAAAGTGAAGTCGAAGATGAGTGGCATTTTTTTGGCTGTCAAAGCTATAGCGCCGAGTTGGCGGGCAGCATGTTTATCTTCTATTATAGACTCGTGTGCTTTTATTTGATGATGTTAAATCCATTATCTTTGATATTTGTAGTAAGGAGGATCGTCGAGATGCTGGTAGAGTGGCGGTTTTGATGGATGTTCTTTGGAGATGTAGGAATGATGTTGTTTGGAATGATACTCGAGAAGATAGTAATAGGATTGGTATTTTGGCCTTTAATAATTGGAACGATTGGTTCTTGGCTAGAGATGTTGTTAATAATAACGGTAATATTATTCACCCGCCTACTAGGTGGAGTCCTCCTTTGGAAGGTAGGACAAAATGTAATGTGGATGCTGGATTTAATAAAGTTCTGGGTACAACTAATCGGGTTGTGTTTTCGAATCATTTGGGTAACTTTGTGATTGCGTAGGAGTGACTTAGGATTTTGGTATTCTATCACCTTTGAAGCGAAGCTATGGCGCTTGCATGAAGCAATTCAACATGCAATTTCACTTCATCTCTCTCATGTTACTTTTGAAAGTGATTGTCAAACTGTCAGTCCTTGCTTTGAATAATAATCTGCTAGGTGTTCCAATTTAGTTGTATAGTTATGGCTATTAAGAACCTTTTGTATTTGTTCCCAACTTTGAGATTAAGTTCATTAAGCGCCAAGCAAATTTGGTTGTCCATACTTTAACTAAGGTGGCCAATTCTTGACTAGGCGTAATGTGTTAAGTTTGGTACCTCCTTATATTGCTCATTGTTTATTAAATAATAAAAGTTAAACTTTTTTTCAAAAAAAAAATCACAGTTTGATTCCATAACTATGATTGAGAAGGAATTAGATCTACTTAATATCATAATTGATCCTTGAACCTAATTAAATCGACGATGATAAAAAGAAAAGAAAAATTTTCTAAGTGATGAAAACTTAAAATGATAAATTTATAGACATATTAAAAACTTAGTAAAAAAAGGTACGAAAAAAAGTAGTTGAGGACTACGAACTTTGTCAAATAATGGCCAGTCAGCATGCATCTAGAAGATTATCCCACCCAAATGGGGTGGCTTCGTCCATATTGTTTTAGTTAATTAATTTAAATTTAATTTTTTAAAAAATAAATAAGTGACTTGTACTACTGATTAAATCCACAAATATGAAATTTAATAATAATAATAATAATTATTATTAAATTTGCTGATTTAATTTTTGTATTAATTGAAAATTTAAGATATTTTTGTTATTTTTATATTTAAAATTGTCAGATAAAATTAAAATGATTAAAAGTGATATTAATTTGTGAAGAAAAAAAGAGATATCTATTTGACAGTGTAAAATAATTTTACATGTTGAATAATGACGACCATATTTTTTTGGTAAGTCAAATTTAAAATTTTAAATAATTAGTATAATATGGCAGAATGTCATATTTCCTATTATATGATAATGAAATTTTTTTATATTGTCAATTCATGATTCATGTTCATTAAACTCATTTTTAAATATGTTTAATTCTAGATTAAAATTTTTATTTTTTTTAATAAGGAGATATTTGTTTCAGAGAGTCAAAATTTATTCCCATGAATTATTTACTTGAAAATATAAAAATAGGAAATTGATTTTATTAAATTTTTTAAAAAATTGTTTGACAAGTATTTTAATATAAGAAAAATTTCTAATTTTTAAATTTTTTTTATAGAATTTCATTGGAAATGTACTCATCCTTTTACATGAGAATAATTTCATGGAATAAAAGAAATTATGTTTCATAGGATAAAAGAAATTATGTGAAGATTTTTTTTTCTTTGTAATCTTTATATCCAAAAATTATTATTTTCAATCTTATAACAAATTTAAATATTTTATTTTTTATTTCTTTACTTCTAATAATCTTATTATTAAACTTGAAAAACCACTTTCTGATAGACATTATTTAATGCGTATTGTGTTGCTAAGTTTTTTTAAAATCCAAAAAGAATCTTTTGAAAAAACAAATTTTTTTATACAATTTATCTAACTTTTTAAATAATTAGAAATAAAAAAACTCATTACACATTGCATATAAAAATATTTATCATTAAATCTTTGGTAATTAGGGAAGCCCTAGAGCCAAATTTGAGAGTGTATTTTAATATAAATCAATGTCAAATTTTTACAATAGCAATTAAATAATAAAATAGTAAACCCTTTCCTATTTTTTTAATAAAAATTTAAGATTATTAAAATTTAAAAAATATATTTAACCATATCTATATAAAGCAGAAATCAAATCTCACTCTAACAACTCAATAATTTGATATATAATTATGGTCAAATCTAGCCAAAAAAGCTGACTTAATATGCAAACAAAAAAATCTGGCATGCAGTTAGTTGGTGAAGCAACCAAACCTTTGACATTGTAAACAGAAATCTTCAAATCAAAATCAAATAATCCCAAGAGTCACAAAACACGGTTGTTGAGAATTGTCTTTTTTCCCAAACAAGGAAACAAACAAACAACCAAACGCGCGTTTACTAATTCTAGCTTCTGCTTTTTCTTATACACCTTTATTCTCCTCATCACAAAACCCAAAAAAATCGAAAACTCAAAAAATTCAAAAATAAATCCAACCCAACATTCTCCTACCCTTTTTAAGTCGTGGGCTGTCCTTATTTTTTCTTGTTTCATTCTCAATTTCATAAAAATCATACCTTTGAATTCAATTTTTGTGTTGCGTTCTTGAGAAAAGATGTGTCCTTTAAGGTTTATTTTGGTGTTTTTCTCTGCTGTTCTGGCTGGTTACTATGCATGGAAAACGGTTTTTTCCTCACCAAAGATTGATTTGGCTTCTGATGATTCAATTGAAGAAGAAAAATCATCTTTCAAGAAAGAACAATTTGGTTTCATAAAGGTATACCCTTCAAATTCATGTTTCTTCAATGACCCATTATTTTTTACCCCTTACTTTTTCTTTTTAAATTAATGTTCTTCTCTTGATATGCAAGAGTCCAAATCTTGAAGTTTTTTATAAATAAATTTTATAAATATTTTTAGGGTTTGATTGGGTTTTTACATGTTGTTTAAATGTTGAATTTTGGGATTTTACTTTTGTGTTTGGTTGACCTTTTTTTCATCTATAAATTCTTGATTATTAATTTATTTATTTAAACTCATCATAATGTGGAATGGGTTATTCATTTGAATACTTATTATTTTTATTATTAGTGTTTGGTTGTTTTTATTTTTTATTTTTGATCTCACCAAAATGTTGATTGGGTTTTCAGATGATTCAAAGTGGATTCTGGGTTTTTGTTGACATGGCTAGTGGAAGGTATTTATGGAGGAATTTGAGGCAAACAAACAAGGATATTGAATTGAAGAGCTCTTAGAATTAGGAATTCTATGATTTTGTAAAATCTTGTATTCCCACTTTTATATTCTTCCTTGTTTGTGGGTTCAAGAATAATGTTTGGAAGATAATTGGAGTGAAAGAACTCTCAATGTACAAGTCATCATTTTGCATTTTGTTCATGTTTGTTTCAAAAGCCTTATTGTCTCATTACTATTTAGATCATTTTTATTATCTGTTAAATTCAATGTCAACATTGAAGAAAAATGAAGATGAAGGAGATACAGAGAATCTAGTATTGTTTTATGATTTTGAAGGTCGATTTACGAATTTGAATCCCCCTACATTCACGGTTTTCATGCATTTTGTTATGATGTTAATTTGAAACCTAACAAATTTATAGAAAACTAAGAAAGAATTAAGAAGATAAATTAAGGAAGTAAATTTTTTCATTCATTTGATAATTACGTACAAAGTAATAGTGGAGAGTAAATAAAGGCAATAACTGACTAAAATCTACCTCAATAATATATTAAGTTCCTAAGAACATTTTAAAGAACATTACGAATTAAATAACAATAATATAAATTTTACTTCTAATTAATCATAATCCTTACTCAATTATTACCTGTTCACTTGAACTTTGTCCTCAAAATTTTAAAATAAATATGAGAATAGAGAAAATTGTTTTGGATTCTATAGCTTGAATAACAAATTGTCACCGTAAATTTGCAACACAAACTTTAATTAAAATCAATTTTATATCGTGATGCCCTTAACCCGGTTGGACAATGCATATGTAAAAAAAAAATCATAATGAGCATCTCCAACATTCATTAGAAGTTGATCAATTTTTGAAAGTAAATGATAGAAAAAAAAAATCATTCATATCATGTTCAACCAAAACTCTAGAAGATCGCTCCACAATTTCAAAGAATAAGATCAACATCATTCTTCATCTTAGAATCGGACGAGAGGAGATCGTTAACTGCTTTTAGTGTTATTTTCCTCTACCTTAAAATGTCTATACTTTTTTATAATTTTTATCATTATCATCAAATCAGAAAAGTTTGTAATCAAAGTTGATGTCATGTCAATCTCATGTTTCTTCTCCATTCTTCTATCCGAGTAAATAAAGGTCTCGGCATTTTTGTTCTTCATTATAAATGGTGTACTAGTGAAAGTTTTAGCAACACTATTTAACAAAGCCTTTGGACTATCAATGCAAGAAGGTGAGTCCCACAATGTGAAAAGCCAAGGATATATATCAGAGTATAAGATCACAACTTATGAAAGGTAAGCTTGAAAATGAGGTGGTTCATAACAATTTTTTCATTTCCTCCTATTTTATATTTACCTTTGGTTTTCCATCAATTGATAGTAAGTTTTCTTAGTATGTGTGCCGTAACTATTTACAGGAATTCTAAATTCTCATCTTTCCCAACATCTTCAAACCTATTGTTATCATTGGTATAAATCAAGCCATCATGTTCTATCGAGACACAATGTTGATCCTCGAGTGGGATGGCAAGAAGACCCAAACCTGGGACCACTCAACCCAAATGTTATTGCTTGCGGGAAGTGTTCACTCAAACCCGCACTCAAACCACATTCTCTTAGACATTAAATTATATAATAATATATATATATATATATATATATATATATATATAAGTGTAAAATTTAAGACCTTAATTTTAATCGTAATGTTACCAAACTTGATGGAAAATTTAAGACCTTGATGGAATTTTGTGTTTAAAATTTCAACGTTGTTGTATTTTTGTGTTTTTATCATGTGTTCGGTTTGGTGGAAAACCGAACCCAACGGATGTGGGCGGTGTTATTTTGCAATAGCCTTTGATTGGATTGGTTTAGTGGTTTTCAGTCCAAGTTTGGTGTGAAACCCGATATGACCTTACGTTGTCATCCCTACTTAGAGCATACCAATAGATGGACATACATCACCATCGTATTAACAAGATAAAATGACCGACCAAGAGATGAAGTGCATCTAGACGGTCAATATTATTTACTCCCTGAGGAAAAGCAATCATTACTCATTGCTTATGAAAATAGGAACCTATATGCATCAAGAGTTACCAACATGTTTTTTTCTCCTTCGACATTGTCCATAAATGAAGGCGATATTCTATGGAACAATCATCATGTTATGAATTTCACTAGGAGCTAAAGAATCATTTTGCAACGTGATGATTCGCCAAGGTCAAGCGAGGAAATGTCTGCAAAACACAAATTAAAATTGGTAATTCACATTAGTAGAGGAACTCGGGTTGGTTTGAATATTTCGCCAAATGATCCTGGCAAGTAACATCATGATTTGTAATCTTCTCAAACTTTTAATCTCCATAGCGCATCTTCACTAAATTGATCGATCAAACCTTGTAAAAATTGGCATCTTCACTAAAAGCACAAACTTCAAAGAATTTCACTATTTTAGAAATCAAACTCAAAGCCTTCCATTGTCCTTATTCTCGAGAGTCCTCTAATGAGAACCTCATACAAGGAAACATTCGGAGTAAAACCATTCTCTTACATTTTATCAAACATCTAGAGTATTGTATCAAGCTGCAACGCCTTGACAAACCCATGAATCAAAACACAAAAAGTATTCTTAGTAAGTCTCATTCCATGTTCACACATTCTCTTCACCAACTCAAAAGCCTTATTACCAGACTCTCTGTCCCCAACAATATGTTCAGCAGAGTTGTTGAATTTCACTCCTCATTGAGCATGATTTTCAGAACGCCTCCTTGGTTGACCCATATTCCTAGCATTATGTTCCGAATGATAGGAATCGGGCTCTTGACCACCATTGTCAAAATGCCTCTCGGCTCAGAATAATTCTACCCCGATAATTATTAAGAAAATCAGAGTTAAAAATTTCTTTTCAACAAACTATTGGAGTATTACAATTCAACTAACCAACATCACGCTATCACAGATACATAACACATAAACTCGGATGAATTGAAATAATATGAATCAACTTTATTATTATTAAGAAGCGAAAAATACATTAATCAACTTGGATGGCATAGCATCTTTTTCAACTTAAAATAATTTAAAATCAGCAAATACTTTTCATATATCAACGTAGTTATTCAACACTTCATCCCCCCGAGTGTTACATATCAGAGCGGCAACCCAACCTCAAACTAACAACAACTAAATCTTCGCTCTTCATTACCGCACATTACCCACGAGATGCAACATCACAATGGGGTGAAATATCTAACAATCTAATAAATCGTATGATAAATAATAATATATTAGAATTCGGATAATGTAAATCAATGCTTCGTAATTATTCATACAACCAAAGAAACAACTTAATAATAAAACAAGACACTTTATTTAATCAACGTAATAACTTAAATCAACACAATCTAACAACAACAACAACTTATAACAACAATAACTTATAACAACAACTTATAACAACATCAACTTATAACAACAATAACTCACAACAATAACAACTTATAGCAACAACAACTTATAATAATAGCACCATGACAATCAACAAACAAGAATAATAAAAGCAATTTTAACACGCGACTAATATGCACTCAACTATGCAAATGCATGTGGTACCATTTGGAGTAACTCCAACTTAAACATATGCCGTTTATCGAGGCATTAACAAGGCATAATCCTTCAATGTGGTGCCATCAAGGCCAAGGCATAAGCCTTCAACTTTCAACGGTGCCATCAAGGCCAACTTAATCATGCAATGTATGCCATGTGACCTAAACTTCAACAACAAATACACAACAATGCAACAACAACAACATACAACAATAACTTAAAATATACATCAATGACATCAACTTTGATCAACACTAGTCATTCGACCTACAACTCAAGCATGTCCATAAATCGAACAATTCAACTTATTCAACATCGACCATAGGCCTACAACTTCATCAATCAAAACAACTTATCAACGTTGGTCATACGACCTACAACTTCATTAATGTATCAACAACAATAATAGTTTATCAATAAAATTAATATGAGCAAACAACAACCATTTATCACAATCTACAATTCGCCATTTATTAACAACATCAATACCAACAAGCAATAATAATTACTACAAATTTACAACTTCGCAATTTATTAATAACATCAATACCAACAAACAACAATTCAACGGAAGCAACACAACACACATTATCACCGCAATTCATAATTTATGAAGTATATAATTTATTTTATACTCTTAACTCATAAAATGTCATAATAATATATGATTATAACTTGACATAATTCTCAATGAATTATAAATCACTCTACCACAATCCATACAATTCTAAAATAACTCTAAGGTGCTCAAAATTGCTCTACCGACAACTCTTGTAATGAAAATAATATTTTTGTTAATGGTCCGACTCAAGTAATAGCAAAACAACTTTAAAGGGTCAAATACTTTTTACCTTTAATTCTACGACTTATTAGATTTAATTTTAAACAACTCGAAAACAACGCCGATAACTCTATATATGTCAAAATCACCCAAAACAATTAAAGTATAACTCGAATAAATCAAAACAACTCGATAACTTTATTGGCAACTATAACGACTTTATTGACAACTCTAACAGAGTAGAAATTAACACAAGTTAACTATTTATCCACGTGCTTATCTCTAATTCAAAACTAACTTCTACAAAATTAAATTATATTAATAATACTAAATCATCATTATTATTATTATTATTATTATTATTATTATTATTATTATTATTATTATTATTATTATTATTATTATTATTATTATTATTATTATTATTATTATATACCAGTAAATTTGAAACACTGTATTCTTAAACTAATTTCGGCACTACAATATGCATTCTTAAAGCTACACTACCACATATACATTTATTATATCACAGGCAACATATATTGTTTCTAAGCAACATTTTTTTCCTTTCTCTTTTGAATCATGTAATATATATATATATATATATATATATATATATATATATATATATATATATATATATATATATATATATATATAAAAGAAAAGGTAGCACACATGACTATAACATCATACCTCCTCACGTTTCACACGGTAACAAAATCATACATGCTTTGCTATTTCACTACAGTGTTAATTTTCTTGATAGCTCAATGTACGTCCTACCACACTTGCATCGCTACAGTACTACTTTATAATATCTCCTCAATTGTAACTTCACATAACCCCTTCAGTATAATATATACTATTAATTGATCCTAATTCATCTCTTAATTTCACCAATATATCAATTTCAAATACAAATAGAAACAATTTTTCAAACCCAATCCCACATATCATTTATCATACAACCCATTAGAAAATTATAACCCTCCCTTACCTTGAATAGAAGATCGCTTTACTGAGTTCGTGTAATTTCAAGATGACTTTCGGTCTATAATTTTCTCCCTGATGATAATTTTTTCCCAAACCTATTCCTCTTTTTCCCAATTCTTCTTCAATTCTCTTACAACCTCTTTGCCAAACCCTTGTTCCTCCCTTTTCTCAACTGCCACTTATTTTCCTTTTTCTCCACGTACTGTTTTTCCTTATGTTCTTTTAAAACCTTTCTTTTCTTTTTGTTTTTCAAACTTAGTAAAATAAGGTATATTTCCATATTGTCTTAATGAGCCTACTACTCATACCTCCTTATTTTCTATTTCACACACAACTTAAGCCAACCAAATTAATTAAATAATAGTTCAATATAATAAAATTATTTCAAATATTAATTCCAATTAAACCGATTAATCAATCCGCTTAAACTTAATAATCCAAATATGCCTATTAAAATAATATTGACGAAAATCTCATTTCGACTAAATCCAATAAATAATTCCTTATATGATTTAATAAAATAATTAATTAAATTTATATATATGCTCACCGTAACCCCTACTCCCAACTTCATGTTCCAAACGGTTGTGGAATTGGGTTTTTTGAAAGTTTTTTTCTTGGATCTTTTCTTAAAACAAGGATGAGACACTTGCAAATGCTTACCAAAATCTATTCTATTACTAAAGTGGGTTTAATAGTAGTATAGTTGTGGAAAAGTTGGTGTATACCTATTAAAACATAAACTTTGTGAAGCACTAGTAAGAGTTGTGTTTGGGCTAAAATGGAGAAATGCTCCACAAATATGTTTAATGAGTGTTCACGGTAAAAAGTGACAAACGAGGGAATTTAATCGGAATTCGAGTCTCAGATTCAAAACGAGTTACTCTTTTGATATTTTTTTTTTGTTTTAAAAGATGCCATGAGCACCAAACTTTATTGTTTCCAAACAAGAAAGAAGATGGAAAAGGGGAAAGCTGAAATACCCTTAAATATGATATGCGATGCGACTAGTGAACTAGACACAACACATTGGGAGAGACCAGGTAACGGGTGGTTATATAAAGGAATATGTTAGCACCCTATATATCTATAGTTTTCTATAGAAACTTTTTTATGCATATTTTGTATGTTTGTGTGTTTTATTTGCTACGCTATTTCAGGAATTTTCTCCTATGGGATTTAAGAAAGGTAGGTTAGGTAGGAACCTAAGTTTTGTTATTATTATTATGCTCACAAGGATCATTGGGATCCTATATACATATCCCCTAGTAGGAATCAGATCATCTCGTAGCTCGGACCCAGGGAACTAAGGTTTGTTTGGTTTGAGGGAGAAAGAAGTATGCTCGCCAACGGTGAGACCTTGTGCCCACGATTCTCAAAGGGAGGTTGAGAAAGTCAAAGTAATCATAGTTCCACTTATGTTAGTGGAAGCAATGATGATTTTATTAAGAGAGAAAGAAAATGTCATCTTAATGAAAATGTATCTAATCTATTTCATCACATACATTTTTGAAAGTTGAATGATTAAATCTTTCATTGTAAGCATTAGGTGTTTTGCTTGAGTGTACAAGCCGCTACTACTTACAAGTTAAGAAAGATGTTTGAAAATGTTTGAATATTTCATTGTAAGCATTGGGCTTTTTGCTGAGTGTACAAGCGCTTACTTACAAGTTAAGAAAAATGTTTTGTTTGAAAAGTGTTTGAAAAAATGTTTGAAAAAGTGTTGATTTGTATGTGATGCTATAGATGAGATACTTCTTCCATAGAGATGATACATGTCTAAATATCTAGGAGAAACTGATTATTGATTAGAGGGATGCTTTTAAGAAGCCCATGGGTCCTTGTATTGTAAGCCCAAGATGAAGCATTCCGAGGGTCATCTAGGGTTCTTGTATTGTGAGCCCAAGAGAAGGAATTCCGAGGGACATCGAGGGTCCTTGTATGAAGCCCAAGAAGAGACTATAGGGTATGGCTGGCTTGGCTTTAAGAGTGATTTCACTCGGAAACCATACTGATCGGTCACCATTTCTAGTAAGTTTCTGTGTTCTATTTGGCATAAATTCATCAATCTCGTAACATCTATGGTCGTTTTTAGTTGCTTTTAAGGAAGTTAGTGTGTTTTGGTTATTTTAGTCTTCTTGTGCATTTTTGAGTTTAAGTGTCTTTAAAAGTATTGTTTTATGCTTTTGTAGGTAGTCTCTGTTTCGTGTTAATGCATGCGATAAGGAACTTATGGCAGACGATAAGCAACTCGGAAGGTTGAGAGTGAAGATTTTAAAGATCTCGAGGTCAACACGGGCACCCGTGTTCATCAACACGTCCCGTGTTGAAAAGCAAGTGGAAAGCGCAAAAACGACCCAAGTCAGTGGATCAACACGAGCACCCGTGTTCATCAACACGGCCTGTGTTGAATGGCCTAGAGCATGACTTCTGATGCAGAGATTAACACGGGCGCCCGTGTTCATCAACACGGCCCGTGTTGATGGGAGCGTGTGGGAACTTGGTTTTTATTTTTATTTTTGGAACTCGTTATTTTCATTAAGGGTACTTTTGACTTTTGCCGAAACGGGGATAGAGCAGAGACTATTAGAAGGAATTTGGGGATAGAGAAAAGGGACTTTTGAAAGCTCGAGAAAAAAGATTACAGAGAAAAGATAGCTACGAAGAGGAATTCGGAGACGGCGAGATTCAAGGGCAGCCACCATTGAAGATCAAAGTCATCGTTATTCTTTGTAATGTTTAACTCTTATCTGATATTTTCTTCGAATACTATGAGAGGCTAAACCCCCCAATGCTAGGGGGTGGTCCTAATTTGATGATTGTATGAATTCGAATACTTGATTTCCTTAATACAATGTTTTTCTATTTCAATTTAATTGTGTAGTGCACCTATGATCATGTATCGGACAAATACATGTAGACCTATGACTAACAATTGGCAGGATTGTAGTTGTTATTTCTACACAATTAGGTTATTAGGAGTCTCACCTAGGACTAGGAAACTCTTTTTAATCACTTGAATTCTTGATATATTTATGGTTAAAACCAAGAGTTATTTGAAGGGACATTCGAATAAGGATTGGGGTCTTAATAGTTTTCTCCATTAAGGACTTAAGGAAGAACAATCTAGAGATAAGTAATTGATAGTTTTCATGTGCAATGAGGAAATCTGAATTCGGATCATAGTTTTATTAAATCAACCACTCACCCTAGCATCATTCTCATTAAATTTCATTAGTCATTATTTGTTACGAGTGTAATTGAATGTTTTTAAATCAACCCAACCATTGTTTTTGTTCAATTGAATTAAGAGCACGAATATGTATGTACTACGCAATTTCTAGATCGATACTGGGGAAACTCATTATAACTACATCGTTGAAAATAGTACACTTGCTATTTTTCCGATCAAGTTTTTGCGCCGCTGGTGGACCGCCAAAATATCGATTTATTCTTAGTTTGATTGAAATTTTATTGCTCGCAGCTAAAATATTTCTATTCATTTGTTTATTTATTTTCTATTACATTGTATTAGAACTAATATTGTGTCTAATATTTTATGCAGGTTAGGCCTCAGCAGAATATCTTTTGACGCAGAATAGAAAGAACCTTTCACACTGCAAGAGGAGCAAAGCAAGCAAGATCGGCCGAGGAAGAAGATAAGAATTCAACACACCCGCTCGAGTCGAGGTCGAGACAATGGATCCACCTCAAGAGAGATTGCTAGGGATTATGGAGGGACAATGCACCGGGGAAGATTGACCATTGTCAACCAACCCATGAATGTTCCTAATTTTCACCCATCCGAGCACCATCACTCATTGGAGAAGAGATCTTTTCTAGAAGGGTTAATGAAGATGCTAACAAGCATTTGCAACTATTCCTGACTATGAGCACTACTCTCAAAATAGATGGGCATACTGAAGAGCAGAAAAAGTTGCGCATGTTTCCATTCACCCTTGCAGTCGAAGTAGAAGAGTGGTTCTATTCTTCCCGCAGCAACATTACATCTTGGGAAGAGATGGAAACAACATTTCTCAATGAATATTTTCCAAAGATCGTGTTTATGAGAAAAAGATATGAAATCCTCATTTCAAGCAGAAAGAGGGTGAATCATTGGGAGACTCTTTCAAGAGATTTAAGAGACTTTGGTTGCTTGCCCTACTCATAACCCGGATCGCATCGAGCGATGCGATGTTTGTGAATGTTCTACGAATCAAAACGGGCAACTCATTGATACAACAAATGGTGGCTCATCTAACTTCTCAATAGCCACCGCATCGTGAAGATTATTGAAGCGATATTGCAAATGAGCATCCGAATTATACAACAGGTTGCGCAAGCCGATGGAGTAATAATAGTTTTGAAGTTGAAGCCAATAAGCCGTTAAATATTGAAGAAACAATACAAGCGAGAAAAGAAGTTGAAAGCCATGAATATTACTACACAACAGGTAGCTCAAGTCCAACAAGGCCAAAGTGCTATCTGTGATATTTGTGGCAGACCTCATCTGACAGCACACTGTCTTGCAACAGCTCAGCAGATTGAAGAAATCAAGTTCCTCAAATAGAATAATCCTTATTCCAACACTTATAATCCAGTTGGTAGAACCATCCAAACTTTGGGTGGAGGGATCAAAATCGAACACTCAACAACAAGGTCGTGGTCAATACCAAAACCAAGATCAACAACAAAGAACAACAAACCCTAAGAAAGCAGATGGAGTTAGCTATTGAAAATATGGCAATATAATATCCAGTTCAGGATGAAACAAGAAACAATCACAAGAACACCTCAGCGCAATCAAAAATCTTGAGGTTCGATGGGTCAAATAGCTCAACAATTGGTGAATGTGCAAGCACCAGTGTCTCTCGCCGAGTACAACCGCAAATCCAAGAGATAACCGGGATGAAAGTGGTGACAAGAAGTGGCAAAACCGTGGAGATGTTGAGAAAAAGAGATTGAAGAGGAGGGTTTGCTTGAAGTAGATCCGGAAATCGTGGAGGATCAAAAGAGACCGAGGAAGAAATAAGAAGACCAAGGGGAAAAGAAAAGCCTAAAGAAGAGAAACCTAAAGTTGTCCTCCTATACCCTGCAAGAACAAAGAAGAAAGATCTGAATGAGAAGAACTTCGAGAAATTTTTGGAGTTATTCAAGAAGCTTGAGATTAACATTCCATTTTCTAAAGCTTTAGAGAAGATGCCAATTTATGCAAAGTTCATGAAGGACATCATCTCAAAAAGCACTCATTGAGACGAACCGTATACTAACCGAAAGGTGTAGTGCTATTTTGCGGTTCAAGGTTCCACTAAAGAAGAAAGACAAGGGCGCATTATCCTCGTACTATGGGATAGGACATTCAAAAAGGCACTGATTGACCTTGGTGCTGGTGTAAGTCTTATGCCTCTCTCACTTTATAACAAGCTTGGCATTGATGAAGTCAAAGATACAAGGATGACATTACAGTTTGCTGACAATTCGATGAAAAAACCACATGGAATAGCAACAGATGTTCTTGTGAAGATAGACAAGTTTGTGTTTCCGGTTGATTTTGTGGTTCTGGATATGCCGGAGGATGAGGAAATTCCAATAATATTGGGAAAGCCTTTTCTTGAAACAGGTAGAGTGATGATAGACATGGAAGAAGGAACTATGACCCTCAAGGTCTGCGATGAAGTGCTAAAAATCAATGTTAGAGAGTCAATGAAGTTCAAAGAAGATATTGGCACAATCAAGAATGTTGAAGTTTTGATACAAGATTCATCAAATTAGTGCATTGCCATGTACCTGAATTACATCTAGAGAGAGTGTTGAGTCTGGCTATTTTTGAAAAAGATGGAGAGATTGATGAAAAGGAGTTAGAGGTATTAGATATGATGGAAGCTTAACCTCAATGGTCGAAACATACACCAAACAGGTGGGAAGATTTAAGGCAACCACAACCTTTCGTGGAGAAAAGGGAAGAAAAGAAAGGGATGGAGTTGAAACAACTACCTGGAAATTTGAAATACATTTTTCTTGATTCAGAAGAGAAATGTCCGACAATTATCAACTCTGCCTTAAAAGTTGTGCAGGAGGAAAAACTCATACAGGTACTCAAGAGATACAAAAATGCTATTGGATGGGCAATCGAAGACTTGAAAGGTATTAGCCCCATAGTGTGTATGCACAAGATTCTAATGGAAGATGATCATGCCACCGTAACCTCAAAGGAGACTTAATCCAAATGAAGGAAGCAGCGCAAGGAAGTCATGAAGTTGTTGGATGCGGACCCATTTACCCAATATCCGATACCTTATGGGTGAGTATGGTTCATGTTGTACCAAAAAAGGGAGGAACAACGGTTGTGATGAACGAGAAGAACGAGTTGATTCTAACCAGAATAGTCACCGGATGAAGAGTGTGCATTGATTTATTGAACGTTGCTACAAGGAAGGATCACTTTCCTTCCTTTCATTGATCGATGTTAGAAAGGTTGGCTAGGCATGATTACTATTGCTTTTTAGATGGGTATTCCGGTTACAACCAAATTATAGTAGCCCCTCAAGATCAGGAGAAGACAGCTTTCACATGTCCATACGGTATTTTTGCCTACAGACGGATGCCATTTGGTTTATGTAACGCCCCAACTACTTTTCAAAGGTGCATGACGTCTATATTCGCTGACATGCTCGAGAAGAACATGGAAGTGTTTATGGTTGACTTTTCAGTGTTCGGGCCCTCGTTTGACGAGTGTTTGACAAATTTGTCTCTGGTTCTAGAAAGATGTCAACAAACCAACCTAATCCTCAACTGGGAAAACTGTCACTTCATGGTGAGAGAGGGAATAGTGTTGGGCCACAAGATTTCACATAGAGGGATTGAAGTGGACAAAGCGAAAGTAGAGGTGATAGCAAATTTACCTCCACCGGTGAATGAGAAGGGTATAAGGAGTTTCTTAGGACATAGGGGATTATACTGCAGGTTCATAAGAGATTTTTCAAAAATCGCGAAGCCATTGATTAGCTTACTGGTGAAAGACACTCCTTTCATGTTTGATAAAAATGTGGCGGCCTTTGAAACATTGAAGAATAGGTCAGGACCGACCGATAGTTATTTCTCCCGATTGGTCCCTACCTTTCGAAATAATGTGTGATGCAAGTGACATAGCAGTGGGAGCAGTGCTTGGGAAAAGAATAGAGAGGTTGTTGCATGTTATTTACTATGCAAGTCACGTGTTGAATCCTGCCCAGATGAACTATGCCACCACAGAAAAGGAATTTTTGGCAGTGGTGTATGCCTTCGACAAATTCAGATCCTATTTATTAGGAACAAAGGTAATCGTTTACACTGACCATGCTGCTTTGAAATATTTGTTTTCTAAACAGGAATCAAAGTCAAGATTGCTGAGATGGATCTTGCTGCTGCAAGAATTTGACTTAGAGATTCGGGATAAAAAGGGTGTGAAAACACAGTAGCCGATCACCTATCAAGGATGTCACCAATAATGGAGATGAAAAAGACACATCCCATCCAGGATGAGTTCATTGACGAACGAATCCTAGCCGCCACGAGTGCCGTGGTTTGCGACTACGCAAATTACTTGGTAGGCGGTCATACCCGAGGATTTTGATTTTAACAAAAAGGAAAAGTTTGTTCATGATTGTAGGTTCTATTTGTGGGACGAACCATTCCTGTATAAGAAAGGGGTGGATGGATTGATCCGTAGGTGTGTCCCAGAGGAAGAGCAGAGAGAAGTCTTGAAAGCCCGCATGATTCGATTATGGGGACGCTTTAGTGGAGACGAACACCGCAAAAGTCCTCCATCTGATTGACTTGGCCCACATTGTTCAAGGACGCTCAAGTAATGGTGAAATAATGTGATAGATTCCAGAGGACTGGAAATATCTCTAAGAGAAACCAGATGCCACAAAGGGTATACTTGAGGTGGAGTTGTTTGACGTGTGGGGAATTGATTTCATGGGCCCGTTCCGCCATCATTCGGGAAAACTACATCCTAGTCGTGGATTATGTGTCGAAATGGGTAGAAGTCAGGCACTCCTATGAATGATGCGCGAGTAGTGGTGAGTTTTCTCAAGCATAACATCTTCTCGAGGTTTGGAGTACCCAGGAACTTATCAGTGATGAAGGGACACACTTCTTAAACATGCTCATGGAAAACTTGTTGAAGAAATATAATGTAAATCACAAGATTAAGACTCCATATCATCCTCACTAGCGAGCACGTCGCATTCCTAATGCACATGATCTTGTGTTTGAAAACCGAGCACCGTAAGCTGCAAACTCGCAAAGCATAAGTTACTTCCAACCGTATATTTGCAATGAAACTCGGATAAACTAGGATTGGGAAGAGGTTCATCGCATGTTTGTTAACTTAGGCATGTTGGAATTTATGCAATTTGAAGCACCAACATTTGAAAAAATCACTTTAGAATTTTTGAGTACTGTTGAGTTTAAACTGAGACGCAGGTGGAATGACTCCGAAACGGAGTATTATGGTGACTTGGTATTTCAGCTCTTTGGTGAGGAACACACCATGTCTCTGCAGGATGTTGGAGCTGCTCTAAAACTTCATTCTGCTGGATATGGCGCGCCCCTAGAAACTTTTGCAGCTGCAGAATTCTGGATGGCGATTACTGGTAAAACTGGTTATAACCCGAGCACTGGTAAAGCCTCGGGCATTCACAATCCTTGTTTCAGGTATGCTCAAAAGGGACTAAGATTTACACTTTTTGGACGCGGCGATAAACCGCCAGCTGCAAAGAGAACTCTTCTTCTTGCACTGCATGACAGAGAACAACCGGGTTAATGTGGCCGCCTTTGCAGCTAATCACCTGAAGCAAGTAGGCTATGCCAGCACAGGTGACATATCAGTGGGTGGCATGATAACTCAGATCGCTGATCACCTTAATTATGGTTGATTATTGATGGAAGAACCGGCTATGGCAGGTAAAAAGATTGACATGCAAAATTTGGTCAATCAAGGTATGATTGTGGTGCATCCCAGGTATTATTCGCTTGTTAGTCGTGATCGCCATATTCTTGCATTACCAGCTCCAAATTTTATCAGTATTGCAAATGTTGCTAATTGGCTCTATGCGGCTTCTGCCCCTTTGTTAGGGGATAGTCCTGCTCGTGATCATCAGATTTCAGGTGACGATATGGAGGATGACACTCCAGCTGAAGAACATTTCAATCTACCACCCCAGAGCTTTGCCCGACAAGGTGTGGGGTCTTCCTCTATATCTCAAGATCAATGGGGGTGGGTGCATTTGAAATGGGTGCTCTTCGCACCAAGCAAACAAGACAAGGTGTGGAGTCTGTTGACAAGGCATTGTTATGGATGACATGCGTGCTATGATGCAATGTATCATGTTACATTTTCGCGACCCTCCACCTCCTCCGTCTCAGTGAGTTCTGTGAGTCGCCTCTACTTTGGGTTAAAACATTGAGGTCAATGTTTAATTCAGGTGGGGGAGGCTCACTATTTTAGTTAATATGTTTTGTTTACTATTTTCGTTAATATGTTTTGTTTTGCATTCTCTTTCGTTTTAATTTTCTTTCGTTTTTACTTCATTTTATTTGTTTTTGGTTTGTTTTGTTGTTTTGTTTTATTGCATGGTCACCATTACGTTACAGATTGATTGATAGTTGTTGGATGAAGATGGAACTGACAGCGAGTGGTAGAACGACACTCCCCTTACTTGATCTCCTAAGGCACCCCGAAAGTTGACACAACTAATGAATTAAAGGTCGGACACAAGTTAGTGGAACTGGACCGAAATTGTCGGATGGTAGGCCCGAGTCGAAAAAGAAGCCACATGACACGAGGAAGACTTCAGAGTATGCAAGCTTAACCCACATGGTGAGATTACCAAAGGCCAAATACAAAAATATCATCATGAGAGATTGGGCAGGTATGACTTTATCATTCTGATTTTGCATATGTTCTTTTAGCACAACACATCATGACGACACACACTGAGGCATGTTATTTGTTTAACCTTGAGCCTTTCTAGCCAACCCGTATTAAATGTTATCCCTCGTGAACCCCGTTGAGCTTAGTTTTGATTTTCATGTTTGTTTGTTTTGTCTCCGTTGTAATAAACCCCATGTTAACCTTTCACCACATTTGTCTCACCATTGCTCGACATGATTGTGATCAATTTGAAGTGTTGCACGAATTTAAGTTTGGGGTGGTAATTCATAAAAGTTAAGGGCAAGTGAGTAAAAGAGATTAAAAAAAAAGAAGAAGAAAAAGAGAACTAAAGGAACATGAAAGTTCTAGAAAAAAAAAAGAAAAAGGAAAGAAAGAGAACACTTGCCTATATGTCGGACTCTAATTAGTATATTGCTCAAAGAAAACATGAGTAGAGATGAGTCAAAGCGAATGAACCCCAAAAGTTACGAGTTGTAGCATAAGATAGAAGAAAAATTGCATGAATGTCGAGCCAAAAACCTTTGTTATCCAATTTTCTTGTTTATCCCACCGTACCTAAGCCCCGTTACAACCCAAAGACCTCATAAAGTGTGTGGAATCCGTATGTGTAGTGCGAGTAAAATCAATTCAAAGTTAAGAATGATATTGCATGCTTCAGTCGGTGAGTGCAAACACTTTAACCCTGAGAGATCTTGTGAGAGTGTGAAAAGCTTGCAGGTGAAGAAGTCTTCTGATGTGGAAGTGTGGCAGATAGGTTGATTCGGGAAGCCAACCTCTTGATTGGGAAGGAAGAAATTAAATTAAAAGACACAGGTTGTGTTGTGGAAAGAAGATATTCGTGGGTGACCTCTATTACTCTCAATCATTACTCGAGGACAAACAATGAGATAAGTTTGGGGTTGTGATTGGTCACCATTTCTAGTAAGTTTCTGTGTTCTATTCGGCATAAATTCATCAATCTGGTAACATCTGTGGTCGTTTTTAGTTGCTTCTAAGGAAGTAAGTGTGTTTTGGTTATTTTAGTCTTGTTGTGAATTTTTGAGTTGAAGTGTCTTTAAAAGTATTGTTTTATGCTTTTGTTGGGTAGTCTCAGTGTTTCAGGTTAATGCATGCGATAGAAGGAACTTATGGCAGGACGATAAGCACCTCGGAAGGCTGAGAGTTGAAGATCTCAGACGTCAACACGAGCACCCGTGTTCATCAACACGGCCCGTGTTGAAAAGTAAGTGGAAAACGCAAAAACGACCCAAGTTAGTGGATCAACACGGGCACCGGTGTTCACCAACACGGCCTGTGTTGAATGGCCTGAAGCATGACTTCTGATGCAGAGATAAACACGGGCACCCGTGTTCATCAACACGGCCCGTGTTTATGGGAGCGTGTGGGAACTTGTTTCTTTTTTTTTGGAACTCGTTGTTGTCATTAAGGGTACTTTTGACTTTTGCCGAAACGGGGATAGAGCAGAGACTATTAGAAGGAATTTGGGGATAGAGAAAAGGGACTTTTGAAAGCACGAGAAAAAAGATTACAAAGAAAATATAGCTACGAAGAGGAATTCGAAGACGACGAGATTCAAGGGCAGCCACCATTGAAGATCAAAGTCATCGTTATTCTTTGTAATGTTTAACTCTTATCTGATATTTTCTTTGAATACTATGAGAGGCTATACCCCCCAATGCTAGGGGGTGGTCCTGATTTGATGATTGTATGAATTCGAATACTTGATTTCCTTAATGCAGTGTTTTTCTATTTCAATTTAATTGTGTAGTGCACCTATGATCATGTATCAGACAAATACATGTAGACCTATGACTAACAATTGGCAGGACTATAGTTGTTAGGGTTTCTACACAATTAGGTTATTAGGAGTCTCACCTAGGACTAGGAGCTCTTTTTAATCACTTGAATTCTTGGTATTTTTATGGTTAAAACCAAGAGTTATTTGAAGGGACATTCGAATAAGGATTGGGGTTTTAATAGTTTTCTCCATATAGGACTTAAGGAAGAACAATCTAGAGATAAGTAATTGATAGTTTTCATGTGCAATGAGGAAATCTGAATTCGGATCATAGTTTTGTTAAATCAACCACTCACCCTAGCATCATTCTCATTAGATTTCATCAGTCATTATTTGTTACGAGTGTAATTGAAAGTTTTAAAATCAACCCAACCATTGTTTTTGTTCAATTGAGTTAAGAGCACGAATAAGTATCTACTACGCAGTCCTCGAGATCGATACTTGGGGAAACTCATTATAACTACATCGGTGAAAATAGTAAACTTGCTATTTTTTCGATCACATACTCTTAGGGTTCATGAGTGATTTCACTAGGAAATCATACTCTTAGGGTTCTATCCTAACTAAGGTGATTCTTTGTATTGGAAGCCCAATAGGAGGATGTTAGAGATTTCCAGGTCTCTTTATTGTATGATGCCCAAGAGAAGGCTAAACTCAACGAGGGAGTTCTTTTGTACGAAGCCCAAGAGGAGGTTAACCAACCAGGGGAGTTCTTTTGTACAAAGTCGAAGAGGAGGCTAAGTCAACAGGTGAGTTATCTTGTACAAAGCTCAAGAGGAGGCTATGGGGAACCTAGTTGTTATACTAGTTGTAATGACATAAATAAACATGAACAAGTATATGAACAAGTATATATATGACAAAGTGTATGTGTGCATTCACAAGAGTTTATGAAGGAAATGTATAAACAATTGTATAAAACAAGCAGATAAAAGCTAGTGTAACTTGAATAAATGCAAAGGAGTGAGACTTAAACCTTAAGGGAGGCCCATTGGTTTAAGAGCAATTTCACCGAGAATAATGCTCCCCTTAATACCAATGGAATTGGTGTATAAACAAGCGAATAAAAATTAGCGGAACGAAGCTAATTATACTTGAATATTTGCAAGGATGATTGAATATGTACAAGGAATTGAATATGTACACAAAAGGGTGGATATGTACAAGGAAATAAATATGTACATAAAAAGGGTTGGGACTTACGCCGTGAGGGAGGTCCATGATCAATTTGATTTTGAATTCGAAAGATAATGGAAAAGAGTTGTGTAAGTTTAAAATGTTTTGAAAGTTTTGAAATGATTTTGAAAAGTGAAAGATATTCACAAGAAGTTTTGAAAAAGATTAGGTTTGAAAAATCGGAAAGAAAACATTTTTTGAAAAGTATTTAAAATACTTAAAAACGTCTATTTTTGGCCTAATAAAAAATATATCGAAAATAAAATATTTTTGGATTTTATTGACATAATCATAAAATAGATATATTAAATGACAAGTGTGTAGAAAATCATCTCAAAATGAGAAGTTGATTGGTTTTTGAAAATGTTGAAGTTTGTTGAAAATGTGAAGAAAACAAGTGGTAAAAATTTGTTTTGGCCTTGGAAGGGTTTGAACTCAGGACCTGAGGCTTGGAAGTGAAAATATTTACCATTGAGCCATGTGTGTGGCTAGTCATTTAATCACCTTTTATTAATTATATTGAAAATCAAGTTGTGAAAACATTTTGAAAAATAGTTTGAAATATGAGAAAAGTATGAAAAAGATGGAAAAATGGAGTCCTCTATGGATCGAACTCACGCCTTTCAAGAACGCATGCCTTGCCACTAGGTAGCTGTTTCATCCGGTCATTTAACAAAACTCATTAAATAAGTAATAAAATAAGTTTTTGAATTTTGGAAAAAGAAAACGCGCAAGATCTTCATCTTCAACCTCACGCCTTTGATTCCTATCTCCTCCATTTCTCAATGAAATTGAATGATGTAAACATCAAACTTGCTCGGATTTTCACCAGGAACATGATGGTGGAAATTAATTTCATTTATTTTTAGTGTAGGGTGATTAATTTTGCATGAACATGAAGAACCCTAATTCTGAATTTTGATTGTGAAATCGTGTATGCACCAATTCAAACAATTGATTGAGGGTTTATGATCCTCATAAGTGCAGAAACACAATAGCATAGCAAGTTTTGAACTGTAATGCATAAATCATAAAATTCGAAGTTGAAGCAACTTACCTCTATGAGCAAAATTCGAATTCCTCGAAGGAGTGCTTCGTATGTTTTGATGATTTGTGTAGCCTCACTGACACTTATGGAAGGTGTTTGAATGATTAGAATAGATTGAAGTTACCTGTAATGTTCTGACCAAGTCCAATTGCAGTGGCTTGAAGTGTGATTCAAATTTGAAGTTGGAGGTGTTACAGGTCAGAGATGAGTGCTTGGATCATTCATATGAAGTGTATGGATGATATTTGAAATGAAAGTTTGAAGTTTGCACAAGTGAATTGAGAGTTGGAAGCTTAAGGCTTAAAATTCACAATTATGGAGTTTTCTTGGCCAAACTAACTTTTGGTTGTTTTTGTGACGGTTTAAAGTTTAAAACAACTTCTAAATGATTTTTAGAAGATATTTGAATGACACATTTGGTTAGAACTTACAAGAATTGAAATTTGGAATTCTAACCTCTTTGAAAACTTAGAAACTTGCAAAATAAGAAAGAATGAGAAAACAAGTTTATTATTGTTTTGGTGTGGTTTATAAGTGAGTAAAGACCTCTATTTATAGGCAAGGAATTTTGGCAAGCAAGGAAAGATAAGATTGAAAGAGTTTACATGTTGAAGCTTAAGGAATAAGAAAGGAATATTCTCATTAAATGCACATGAAATCTTTCTTAACCATGGTTAAAAAACTCAAGTGATTATTTCCTCTTCCAATCATTTCCATCAGATTTTTTTCAAGTTAAAACCTATCTCTTTTGGTGACAAGGCTTCTAGAAGGGAAAAATTGCAAAAAAGACTTGAAAACTTGGTGAAATTACTTGTAATTTATGGTTATGAAGCTCTAAGTTTTAATTTCAAAATCCTAGCTACACAAAGTGTTTTTCAAGTTCTTGAGCATTTTGGAAAGCTTGTAATAAGACCTACAACTTTCATGTTTTGAGGTTTTCTTGAATCAAAGTGGATCTATGTCAAAAATGGCCATGAAAGTGGTGAAAGACCATGTTTTTTAACACTTGAAAATTTTTCTGTGTTAGAAAAATTTCAAATCTTGACTTTTTCACACATTTTGATTTTTTATGATCATGATGGATAATATGAAATGATTTGATGATTTAAAAAATTTGAACTTCAAAAAGTTGACTAAAAGTCAAAGTTTGACTTTTTTGAACAATTGAATTTTTTTGTCAAATGATTCAGAATTTCTCTGATGATCAATCATGATATTTGGAATGTTTTGAGCCAAGAAAATAGGTCAAGATGTTGCATTGATGATTTTAATATCAATCTCAAGCAATTAGGCCATTCATTGAGTAAAAGTCAATGATACACCATCCTCGATCAAAACCCTAATTGGTCGATTCAAGATAGATCTTGAGGAAATAATGGAATTTGAAGATCAAATATTGATGATTGATGAAGATAGATCAATTGAGGTGAGTGGAGACTCAAACCCTAATTGATCATGTCTTGAATAGATGAAAATTTTGATCAAAACCCTAATTTGGCTCAAGGAGCACACACACGATCTATCATGTGCTGAAATTGTTAGTGATGCAATGATGAATATGTGGTGATATGAAATGGTATCTTAGGTCAAAAATTGGGGTATGATAGGTGCCCCAATTTAAGTTTCTTCAACCTGACATATGAAGATAAAAATCTCTATCTCGATAGGTGTGAAGAGAATTAAATATCAGAATACGCAAATTTTGGACCTAAGATACCAAAAAATGCGAATGATGCAAAGTGATTTCAGAAAGTTTACCCATGAGGTACCAAAGAGTGAGACGCTGGGGATAAAATTTTGTGAGGATGTCTCAATCTGTTTAGGAAAGGAGAATCCTATTTGTTGGGAAACAAGTATGTGTTTCACTGTGAAAATAGATTCACAAAGGAAGTGAATATCTATTTCACTTTGGAATACAAGGAGATTACCTTCTGTCAGCCTTGTGACAATGTTTAAGGTAATTAAAGATGACATTACCAATTATCATCCTAGTGATAGTTTATGGTAATTTGTAATGAAGACTCATTAACCGATTATCAGCCTTGTGATGGTAAATGGTATGAGTTCTGAAGATATTACCAATTATCAACAAAGTGATAACCATAACAAGGTAATTCTTGAGAAAGTTTTACTGATGATTCAGTCTTATGAATAACAAACAGTAATTGAAACAGATCTCAAATGAGCTTCTAGTTTCCTAATTGCAATCGTGTCGGCGATCTTTTTGAGAAGATGCGGGCATTTTGATTGTAAAGATACAGGTTTCTCAGAGAGAGAGACAACTGTGGAAATTTCTTGAACTTTCATGATCGGACTTGTTAAGAAGAACAATCATTTTATGATAAGTTCAAAGATGAAAAATGGAATAAGCAACTTGGATGATGAGGTTGTTGCTTATTGTTTACATGTAGATTTTTTGTGTGAAATGTAGACATGAATTGATTGGATATAAGGTTCTCTCCAGGAATGAACTGGAAAGAAATGGTCAATCAAGATTTTATATCCAACGAGGAATGAACTCGATTGGGAAAATGGAGAAAAGAATGTTTTCTTTCTGCTTAGGGATGACAGTCTAATGAAGAGATGACATGCCCATACTTGTTTTTCAGGAATAAATGCAACCTAAACAAGTCATATTGAGGCAAACATTGAAAAAATGCAAGAATGCATTAATGATGCAATTATGTATGAATAATAAATATCATGAATGTCATATTCATTTTGACGATACTTGACAAGACAACAAAGTGTATTTGGAAAAGGACTACATCGCAGTTCAATCAAATACTCAACAAAAATCTTCAGCAATGGTGTAGATGTCACTGGTGACGACTCAGAGATACATGCTTAAATTTCTTCGAGGAGAGAAAAAAACATATTTACTAGAAAGCCTGTTGGGGATTCTTTTTGGCTAAGATTACCGTCTTTGATGATCTCTTTTGGGAAAGAGAAAACTTCTCAGCAGTTGTTTATCTTTTAGAGGTCGAAATACTCATCGAGATAACTGTTAATATTCCTTCTATGTTCACAGTTCAAAGGAAAATTTCGCTTTTATTTCAAAAGTTTTGAAGTAAAAATTCATTTGAAACTGTTTTTTTTAGTTTCAAAAGTGTTTTTCACAAGAAAAAGCGTTATTTTGCAAAACAGAATAAAGCAAGGATTGCAAAAAAATGGGCACAAGGCTCGAAATTTATTGATAGAATGGTAATCAGCCAAAGGCGTGATTCCATGGACTATTTACAAAAGTTGGAAATGGTAATATATTAGGAAAAGGCTACATTGAAAGCAATAATCGCTATTCTCCCTAACAACTTTGAATTCCAACTATGCTTGTTGCTTTAGGAGATTTGATTGAAGATCCGCTGATGGAAAATTCTTCAGATTGACGAAGTACGGACTGATGCAGTTACTTTGTCACTTTGATCCTTAATTTTTGCTTAGATTTCCTTTTCAGGTTTTCAATCTACCAGGATAAATTTTTGTTTATTGTCTCTAACTTTTTCCTGGACCGCCTTTTCAGGTTTTCAGTCCACTGAGACGCTCATTTTTGCCTAAGCCGCCCTTTTTGGGTTTTCGACTTACTGAGCTGTTCTTTTATTTTTAGACAAAGTATTTCTTGACTTCATCTGCATTTACAGGATGCGGGAGTTTATCGCCTTCCATGTTTTTGAGAGTCATAGCACCGCCAGAGAAGGTTCTTTTGACAATGTATGGGCCTTCGTAATTAGGAGTCCATTTCCCCCTAGAATCTAGTTGAAAAAACAAAATATTTTTAAGCACGAGGTCGCCTTCTTGGAATTCACGAGGTCGAACCTTTTTGTCGAAGGCTTTCTTCATCCTTCTTTGATATATTTGTCCATGACACAAAGCTGTTATACGTTTTTCTTCGATTAAGTTTAACTTATCATATTTGCTTTGAAACCATTCTGCCTTAGATAACTTAGCCTCCATGAGGACTCTCATTGATGGAATTTCAACTTCCACGGGGAGCACTGCTTCCATGCCATACACTAAAGAGAAAGAGATTGCCCCTGTTGAAGTATGTACTGAAGTGTGATATCCATGTAAAGCAAATGGAAACATTTCATGTTAGTCTTTTTAAGTGATGACCATTTTCTGGATGATCTTGTTGATGTTCTTATTGGCGGCTTCCACAACGCCGTTTATCTTTGGTCGGTAAGGAGAACAGTTATGATGCTCAATATTGAATTACTCACACAGTTCTTTCATCATTTTATTATTCAAGTTTGATCCATTATCTATAATGATCTTGCTTGGAATTCCATGTCGACAAATGAGGTTGTTCTTGATGAACCTCACAACCACTTGTCTTGTAACGTTGGCATAAGATGCTGCTTCGATCCATTTGGTGAAGTAATCAATGGCCACTAAGATGAAGCGATGACCGTTTGAAGCTTGTGGTTCAATCATTCCAATCATGTCAATTCCCCACATGGAGAAAGGCCACGGGGAGGAGAGAACGTTGAGTAGAGTTAGTGGCACATGGATCTTATCTGCGTAGATCTGGCACTTGTGATATCTCTTAATGTGTTTACAACAATCGGATTCCATTGTTATCCAATAGTAACTACTTTTTTTTGGACATTGCATGCCCATTTGAATGGGTTCTAAAGGACCCTTCATGCACTTCATGTATTAACACATAGGCAGTTGCAAACACATAGGCAGGTCTTTCAAGACGTCTGATGTTGATCTTAGGCATATCATTCCAATGGTTGACTTTGAACATGGAAGATAGAGTAGCCAGGGTGTCTGCCATTCGATTTTGATCTCGAGGAATATGATGCAATTCAACTTTGTTGAAGAAAGTCAACAAACATCTCGCTTAATCTCGGTAGGGAATCAAACCAAGGTGATGAGTTTCGTACTTGTATTTGATTTGATTGATCACAAGGGATAAATCTCCATATATGTCAAGGATCTTGATCCTTAAGTCGATGGCTTCTTCGATACCCATGATACAAGCTTCATATTCAGTGATGTTGTTAGTGCAATCAAATAGTAATATGGCGGAAAAGCGGATATGAGTATCCTCGGAGTAATGATGACGCCTAATTCCATTGCCAAAAAGTTAACTGCTCCATCAAAAATTAGGCCCCATCTTGATTCAAGATCAGGACCTTCTTCAGGTAATGGTTCGTCATAATCTTTCATCTTTAAGTACACAACATCCTCGTCAGGGAAGTCAAACTTGAGAGATTGGTATTCGTTGATTGGTTGATAAGCCAAGTGATCGGCGAGAATGCTTTCTTTGACCTTTTTTTGGGTGTGATACTCGATGTCATATTCAGATAATAGCATCTGCCATCGGGAAATCCTCCCTGTTAAGACAAGATTTTCAAAGACGTATTTGATTGGATCCACTTTGGAGATTAACCAAGTCCTGTGGTTGATCATGTACTGGCGGAGACATTTTGAAGCCCACTCCAAAGCTCAACAGGTTTTCTCGAGCATGGAGTAACGAGTTTCACAATCTGTGAACTTTTTACTCAAGTAGTAGATGGCATGCTCCTTCTTACCGGTTTCATCTTATTATCCAAGTATGCAGCCCATGGAATCTTCCAACACGGTCAGGTACATGATTAACGGTTTTCCTTCGATCGGAGGAATCAATATTGGAGGTTCTGAAAGGTATTCCTTGATACTGTCAAATGCTTTTTGGCAATCTTTTGTCCATACAACCTCTTGATTATTACGGAGAAACTTGAATATCGGTCCACAAGTAGCAGTCATTTGAGAGATAAATCTGGAGATGTAATTCAACCGTCCAAGAAATCCTCTTACTTTTTTTCTTTTCTGTTTGTGGCGTAGGCATTTCTTGAATAGCCTTGAGTTTATCGGGGATCAACTTCAATACCTCTTTGGCTGACAATGAAACCTAGGAGTTTTCCAGATCTCACCCCAAAGGTGCATTTGTTAGGATTCAAGCGAAGCTGATATTTCCTTAGTCATTGAAACAACTTCAAGAGATATTCTATATATTCTTTTGTAGTGTCGGACTTTGCTATCATGTCGTCCACGTAGACTTCGATCTATTTATGCATCATGTCATGAAAGAGAGTAGTCATTTCCCTTTGGTAAGTTGCGCCATCATTCTTTAATCCAAACGACATTACTTTGTAGCAAAATATGCCCGATGGAGTGATAAAAGATGTCTTCTCCATGTCTTCGGGAGCCACTCTGATCTGATTATAACCAAAGAAACCGTCCATGAAGGAAAATATGTTGAACTTAACAGTGCTATCAACCAGCATGTCAATATGCGGTAGTGGGAAATCGTCTTTTGGACTAGCTCTGTTCAAGTCCCGGTAGTTAACACACATCATGACCTTTCCATCTTTCTTTGGAGCAGGCACTATGTTGGATAACCATTGAAGATATTCGAAGGTGACGAGAAAACCTGCGTCGAGTTGCTTTTGAACCTGCTTTTTGATCTTACCGGCCATATCTGGGTGAGTCCTCCTTAGTATTTGTTTAACTGGAAGACATTCCGACTTTAATGGCAAGTGATGCTCTACGATGTTGGTATCCAACACTGGCATGTCCCGGTAGGACCAAGCAAACACATCGACATATTCTTTGATAAGATCTATCAGTTTACTCTTGACATCGTCATCGAGTAGAGCTCCGATGTTTACTTTTCTGTTTTCCTTAGAACCCAAGTTGATCGTTTCTAAAGGTTCTTCGTGAGGCTGAATGATTCTTTCCTCATGCTTAAGTAGTTGGGAAATTTCATCTGAGATCCCTTCTTCATCCTCTTCTTTGGCGTCGAACACAGGGAATTCAAAGTTGAGAGAGGGCATAGAGTTATTGCGTTTAATGGGTTTATTCATTGTTAATCTACATATATGATTTATGTTCGTTTTTTTAGGAAAAAGAAAATGCAAAAGTGTATGCAGATTATTTGAAAGATGTTTGTTTTTATTGGGTTTTTTAGGATTACCATTTCCAGGAAAAAGGAAAAAAAACAAAAAACAAAAAACAAACACAAAATGTGAGAATCAAAACAACGCTTTATTTATGATTCACATATGAAACAAGGCCCTAAACACAAACTCTTTTGTCTTGGGAAAGATAAAGAGAAAATTATTTAAAAGCTATCCCTATAAAACTCCTCTCTACCTTGGGCGGGGTGAGAGTTCAAAATAAAAGCGAGATAACTACTTTGAACGGTGAACAACAATCTGAACCTCAACAACTTTCCAAAAATTACGAAGTCCTTGGTAGACTATATATTTTGATAGTTTTCCCTTAGGATCATTTCAGTGATGACGTTGACCATTGGTCGAGCATAATTTGAAGGCTCTGGTTTGTTAACCTTGTCCTTTGTACTGCTGAGGCGATCTTCCTCTACTTGTTCGACAGGTCGAGGAGTATAAAATGAAGTACATGTGTCTTCAGTTGACATGTATTCTGGACTTTTAGGATGTAATTCCCAATCTTTTGGATGAAGAGACTCGTTATCAAAGACACTTTCCAAGTCATTTTCAAGATCATCTTCCAAATCGTCTCCAAAAATTGCGTTTATCTGGGAATAAACAAATTCAGGTTTAATAACCTCGACAGGTGTATTGAAGCTAAGATCATGGATGATGAGATTAAGAGGGCATGCATGTCTCTTCTGGTTGACTGAGATATTCAGGAGGATCTTCCCATCTAGTTGGTCGGATGTCTTCATTTGAAATTCTTGAACTTTCAAGGGCGGTATATCTCACCATGAAGTCAAATTTTCTACTTGGCTTCCCCAAGGTATCCCAAACCTCAGGTGGGATAGGTGGAATTTCTTCTTTATCATCTTGCTGGAACATGCCTTCGCACTTGTCTGAAAGAGGATAGAACGGTGTATACGGTTCTTCCTGAGATATGTATCCAGAGTCATTGAGAAAAGTCTTCCATTCTTTAGAACTAGAGATATTTTCTTGAGTTTCTTCATTAATAAGGACCTTGACCTCTTGAGGAACAGGGTTAAGGAAACCTCCACTGTGGAATACTTCTTGGATTGGACGAAGAGTTTCATCTTCCTTATTGGCTTTTGAGAGTACTGGAGTAAATCCGAGTCCCGTTTTGGTTTCGTTGTTGATAGGAATCACAACTTGTCCCCAACCGGCGGCAGTACCGTCTTTCACTATTTGCACTGCTTCTTTGTAAGAGGAGATAGATGATATGTTTCTTTTGGTAGATTCATCTTCTAACGAGAGACCTTGGAACTGCGTTCCTTCTTCATTGTCAACAGTGAAGGAAGGGAAAGTGGATAAGTGGCTTACCAACAGGGCTTTCTCCCCACTTATGGTTACCAACTTTCTGTTTGTTACGAATTTCAATTTTTGGTGGAGCGTAGATGTTACTGCTCCAACTTCATGTATCCCTGGTCGACCTAACAAACAGCTGTAGGAAGCTTGAACATCCATAACCTGGAAGGTGACTTGAAAAGTATGCGGACCAATTGTTATCAGAAGGTCAATTTCTCCAATAACATATTTTCTTGATCCATCAAAGGCTTTGACTATTACAGCAATGAATTTCATACGTGTTCCTTTTTAAGACAAACAAGCGAGAGTCATTTTTGGCATTACATTTAAGGATGAGCCAGTGTCCACTAGCACGTTGGAAAAGAGTCTAATTGACAATTCGTAGAGATATGCAAAGCGAAATTGTTATCTCTACCCTCTTCAAGGAGTTCTTCATCACTGAAGCTTAGATTGTTGCAAGCCGTTATGTTGGCTATGATTCCACCAAATTGGTCAGTAGTTACATCGTGATCTACAAAGGCTTGATCCAAAAATCTCATCAGGGCCTCTCGATGGGCTTCAAAGTTTAAAAGCAAAGAGAGTATGGAGATTTTGGAAGGAGTTTGCATTAGTTTATCCACAACTTTGTATTCACTCTTCTTAATCAGCTTTAGAATTTCATCAAAGTCTGGATTTATATTGGTTCCATCATACGGAACAGTGTTTAAGTCTGGATTGCCAACGGGAATTCCTACAGGATTCACAATGGGTACATCAATAGGACTTTGCCTTGCTGCAAGAGAGATAGGCTGCTTTGGTGGCAACGGGGGTATGCACATGCCCACTCTGAGTTACTCGACTTACTTCGGCGATGTTAACTACAGATGAAAGAGTAGGTATGGTTACCTCCTTCCCATTTTCCATCATCGTTGCATTGTATTGATAGGGAACTACTTTATCAGAGTCATAAGGAATAGGTCCAGGTAGACATATGATTAAAGGAGAAACAGGAACCCTTGGATTTTTGTATTTGACCTTTATGTGCTCAAGCATATTGAAGTGAGGAATGATAGTGTTTACTTCAGGAGTTACTGTAACACGGTGAACTGACTTTGTAGGTTTTTGTATCGCAAATGTGCGGATATCAAGAGTCGCCACCGACTTTCTTTTATCCAATTAAGGGAAGGTAAAAAGTACAGAAAAAGACCTTCGTTAGATTCTGAGTAAGGGAGAAGGTTATGAAAAGGGAAGGTATTAGCACCCCTTTCCATCCGTAGTTATCTACGGGCTCTTAGTTGCTCTTAGATCACTTTAAAATTGTGCTTTCTGTGTGTTTGACAAAAATGTTTTGAAAAGGCATTTCGCTTTGACTTTGTAATGATTCATGTAGGAATTTATACAAAGTGTTCGGAAATGTTTCGTTTTGAAAAGAATTTGAACTTTGAAAAAAGTGTGAGGTGTGAAAAGTATTTTGATTGAGCAAGCAACTAAAAGTCTTATTACCTACTCAGAATTGGTCGTTTTCGTGTTGTTTTACGTTTCCTTTAGAATAGTGCTATCCATACCATTAGTTGGTAGGTAACTCTATTTGTTGGATGTGAGCGGGACATTCGAAGGGACATCGGATGGTCATAGAAAGCAACTTGTAGGAAGTATCCTAGCACATTCGAAGGGACTATCATCATTTTTCGTAGGCGACAATCGAGGGTCAAGATCATGTATTTGTAGGCGACATCGTGGGTCTATGATCTTTGTATCGAAGGGACTATGATGATTTGTTTTGAAGGCAACGGTGCTAGAATACCTCTACGTTCGAGGGACTTGACCATTTGTAATCGTAAAGGCAACGAGAGAGAATTACCCTAAGGGGTGCGTGTGTGAAAAAGTGTGTTGATTTCAGATTCATGTTATCTTGAAAATTAGAGTGAGCTATGTTCAATTTTATCTTGCTATACACGCCTAATTACTAGCAGTTTATAGGGTGCGGAAATTAAAATGTGGGAATATAAAGTGCGGAAAGATAAATCCTACGCTATTACATGGCTTTGGGGCAGATACATAATTTTAAAATGCGGAAAATAAAAACCCTAATTAAGCTATTACATCCCATGAGCAATTACATAATTGGAAAAAAGAAAACGATAAAAAGAAATCATCCGAAACAAGATAACCTGTGAAAAGATGAGAAATCGAGGAATTCAAAGAAATCGAACAAGAGAAGAATGTTAGCAAAAATGATAATTTTTAAATGAGAAAAATATTTCATGCTGGAAATAATATTAATATGCTAAAATAATTTTTTGGGATTTTTTGGAGTTAATTTAATAATTAAAAACTAATTAAAAGTGATTTAAATGATAAATTAACAATTAAATTAAATATGCATGCAAAAATAATATTTTTAATTTTTTAAATTAAATAAACATTTTCTGGAAATAATGCAAAAAGAAAAATATTTTTTGGTATTTTTTAATGCATGATAAAAATTGTTGAAATTAAATTAAAATGCATGAAAATATTTATAAAAAAAAATGAAAATAGTTGAAATATGAAGTTTGTAAAAGAAAAAACAAAATCGGTCCTGGTGAGGCTCGAACTCATGACCATGGAGGGTATCTACCAACAGTCTGCGCCTTAACCACTGGGACAAGTGACACTTGGTGTTTGTAAAGCTGAAAATAATTGGATTTGAATGTAAACGTGTCACTGATATTTGAAAATCAAACACAGTCAGCGCGTGGGCCCCAGTTGGAAAGGGAGAACAAATCAGGAAGCACGAACTTGCCACGCATGCCACGCCGGCTTCAACGCTGGTCAACGACGCTGAAGCCCTAGCTCCGGTCGTCTTCTCCGGCTAGCCTGAAACTGAAACACACAAAATACGAAGAATAAATGGGAAAGGGGGACCCTACCCCCCTAAATCGGACCCTGCGAATCCAATGGTGGTACTCGTTTGCCCTAAAAACGCTTGTACAAGCCAGCTCGATCGAAACAGGCTTGAAATGCCCTAACTATGGTGTTTCGAGTTTCACACGTTTAAGCTTGCATGAGATGGTTCATTCATGACCTAACAATCACCCTGAATCGATACAAACACACAAACAACATTAATAATGCATGAATCTATGAAATCGAATTTGAGAAAAAATTCAAACCGGTGAGACTCCAAGAACACGATCTGGGCAGTCTAGGCTTGATGTGAGGATTGTGATTGCTTGCTGGGAACCTCAGGAAGATGTTTGAATGCTTAGAACTCCTTGAAATTGGCTGGAACTCAAAATTCGATTTTTCACAATTCTTGAAAATTTTTGGCAAAATAAGGGTTGTGTTTTTGGCTAGGGTTTCGTGTGGCTTGTGGTACAGCTTGCTGGCTATTTATAGAGTGAATTACGAGAGGAAAAAAAAGGAAAAAAGATTTGGTTTTGAATGTGCATTGAATATTTTTCAAATAAAATCAAATTTTGGAAAAAAATTGATTTTCTTCTTAATGAGAGAGCAAGCACGAAATTGGCATGTATCATGGGCTTCCTTGGACCTCAAGTTTGATATAAATTCACTCCTTTTGGAAAAATATCTTATTTTCATATTTTATATAATTTAATTTTGAATTAAATGGTTTTAAATCCAAAAATAAATTAATAAAATAGAAAATTGCCATGGCCAAGAATCAATGGGTCACAAATAACATCATGAACAAGTTTGGATCATAAGATTATAGGCCCATTTGGAAAATTTTGCATTTTGACCAATATCTCCTTTTGTGCAATTGTCCAAAAATGCCCAACTTCTGAATAGTGTATCTTGTTCAATTTTCCACATTTTTGATTGTTCCTGGACTTTTTAGAAATCTCTAAGAGTCCTCTAACCAACCTATTTGGTTTCATCTCAATTGGAGTTTCCATGCTCAATATATCTTCAAAACAAAATGTTGACTTTTTGTTGACTTTGAAAAGGACCTGTAATGTTTTGATCCATACCTTCCAAATGAAGCATTTTTTGAACATTCTTGTGAGACATGAAATTGTAGAGAATTGAATTTCATTCAAAACAAGAGGTGGTGGAAAAATTTCTGAGAAAGTATGAAGAAGTTATGCTCAGTTAAAGTTTGGTTGACTTTTCACTGAGAAACCCTAATTTGGAAAGTTTGACTTTTGAGCAAATCTTGAGTTTTCTTGATGAATCATGACCAACCCTTGATCAAATGATGAATGTAACTTCAAAATGAGGATGTTGACCAAAAATTATGAAGTTTGACTGTATGTTGACCACAGTTGACTTTTGTCCAATACAACTGATTTTCAACCATCTGAGCAATTGTCTGAGGAAACTTGACTTGTGAGGCTGGAAACTTGACATGGAGAATCTTTGAAGCATATGAGGAGGCATGAAGACCATTGGAGATGTTGGAAGTCCATCTTGATCTGAGAAATACCAAACCCTAGTTTGGGTTGATTGTCTAGGAGAGGGTTTGTCTGATCAACCCTTGAAGAATCCTTGAGTATGGATGTATGAAATATCTTGAGAAGATGGAGGGCAAATTTTGGGGTATGACAGTTACCGAGTTGATATTTGAGACTAAAAGCTCATGTGGATAACACCCCATCATATTCACATCATTCTCATTCCTATCTCTGAAAATTCGAATGTCTCCATTGTCAATTAACTGTTGAAGATCTGCTTTTATAGTAGAACATCCACAAAAGTATTTAGAACAAATTCTACAAGATCTGTAGTCATGTCGAGAAAAACCACCCATTATTCAGAATGTGGCGTGCATTTGCACTAAATCTGATTTTACCAAGTTTACGTAGGAGACTTGGTATCGATCTGAATATCTAGCTATTATGTTCACAGAGTGCCCTCCATGATTAGGCAGCGAATTCACTTGCACATTTGGATTCGTATTTCTGAAAGAAAGAAGGTTAGCCCTAATAGTCTTTGAACTTTAGCTTTCAAGGCTATACAATTCTCGAGATCGTGACCAGGTGCCCCTTGATGAAAAGGGAAAGACACACCAGCTTTGTACCACCAAGGTAATTTATCGGGTACTGGTGAAACAACCGGCTGAACATCATCCGATAACTATATCAATGAAGTCGCCATCGAACGTTTTTTATCTCGCAAAAGGAGAAAGGTGAACGCATCGCGAAAACCTGAAAGGGATAAGGCACGGTCTTGCGACCGAGAGATAGGGTAAGGGAATCTATTACGCGAAGGGAAGGTATTAGCACCCTACACGCCCGTAGTACTCTACGGTATCCACTTCTATTTTCCTCTAATGGGTGTGTTTATATCTATGCTTAATCGCTAATCATGCATGCAAAAGAAAAGAGAAAATAAGAAACCACGGGGAAAAGAAGGAAGTATTTACAAAGTTTGCTCGATCAAGCCCCGTGACAAGATGCCTACGTATTCCCGCGTGCAATGGGAAAGTCAGAGCGCCGTAGTTCGGCTCACTTGTTTTGGTGTGTTTTGTATTTTTTACTTGTGAAAAGGTTTTAAACACAAAAAGAAAGAGAGTGCGCAAAGGCGAAAAAGAGTTGGTGTTGGTTGGTTGTTTTTACCTTGAGAAAGGAGTTTAAACCATTATTAAGTGTTTTGAGTTTGAAAGGAAAAGCAAGTTTTAGTTTTAATCACATGCAACATGCAAAAAGAAACTAGCAAAGCAAAAGGTTAGACCTATGGTTGAAGATGAGGGAATCTCTACCTATGTTAACATGCAAAGGATGTGAATCCTAAAGTCTAGGCTAAAGAACCAAACCTAACCAAGGGAACCCAGAAACAAACAAGCAAATATGCACGGATCACAAGTAGAATTACCTAAACAGATCTTTAAATAAACCGAGGGGTTCAACATGCTCCAACTACGGAAGCCCTTCATGCATCTCTATTCCTACTTCTCATGGCAAAGAAAGTGAAGCCCTACTTCTCATGATATCTAGGAAAGCTGTAAGAGAATGCGATAAATGATGTAGCAAGTACCGAACGGATATAGTATCCGAAGAGCACGCAAGCTAATGAAATACTCCGGAAAACTTCAAGTACTGCAGCCATGCAATAAGAGTAAACCGGTGAGAATAGCTCGAGGCATCGAAGCAAAGAGGATGCGCGCTTCTGCGCATGTGAAGCAACAATGTCTGCAAGAAGGGAGTTAGACCCAAAAAGCAAACAAAAGGATGTACACGTGGGTGTACAAACACAAAACACCTGCAAGAAGGGAGTTAGACCCAAAAAACAAGTATAGAAATGCACACGTGGGTGTACAAATGCAAAAACACCTGCAAGAAGGGAGTTAGACCCAAAAAACAGACAAACGGATGTATACGTGGGTGTACAACCACAAAACACCTGCAAGAAGGGAGTTAGACCCAAAAAACAAGTATAGAAATGCTCCGGAATACTTCAAGTGGCATGAGTGAAACATACTTTTAATCATGTTATTAAAAATGAATTAAAAAAATGTTTAAAAATGTCAAAAATGTTCTAATATCCTAAAATGTCAGAATATGTTTTCTATGTATTTTTTACAAGTCAAAACAATCGAAATCGAAAGCTAAATTGAACTAAATGTCAAAATGATAGTACATGAAACAGGGGGGTGTGAAGCTGAATTTCTAAATGAACTAATCATGTTATAAAGCTGTCTGGACCCGAAAACAGGGAGGTATGGCAAGGAATTTCGCTGAACCCAACTTCTAAGTCCAGTTGGTTTTTTATAAGTCCAAATCTCTGTTTTTTTGTCCAAAACATCATTTTTATTATTATTTATATTTTCAGATTTTTTATATAACTGTCACATTATTTTTTCATGTATACTAAACTTATATCAATTGGACACATTAACTTAAGTTATATTCAGATTTTTTTTTTATAATAAAAACAAAATGCTACGTGTCAAGATCGGAGCGGCTAGTATGGAAAAACACATGAACGAGTGGAATTGTGACACGCATGGGTCTCACCGGAAACGACCTTTTTCTCCGGCAATAGGTTGCCGGAAAAACGAAATTCAACGGAAAATGAGACAATCCGACTCTGTCTAACTCGGTTTTCCATGATAGTTACGAATCTGATCTCATATTTTCCTAAAAGCTACTCAAACCTCATGAAATCTGAACATAAAATCTGGATCCGAAAGTTTGAAACCTCACGGACTCGACGCTCACAGATGTATCTCGCGTTTACGTTCAAATTTCGCACATCCTCAGGTATTAAACCAGATTCTAAAGCATACAAATGATTCAAGCTAGTAGCCAGAAACTTACTTGACGGCGAGTATACGGAGATTCTTCGGAAAACTTCGGAAAACTTCTACGTTCTACTCTAGCAAGATGATGGAGACGGCGTGCGATGTATGGATTCAGAATTCTGCTAGAGGGGAATGAAAGAAAGAAGGAGCGTCGACGAGCAAGAGAAGCGTGTGAGTGAATGAATTCCGGTTCTCTGTATGTTACTGTCAGCGAGGGTGAGTGAAGAGAGAAGGAGCAGGCAAGTGGTGCAATGGTGGCGAAGAATGACGAGAGAGAAATCCTTCATGGTCCAGAGCGAAGGCCACGAAAGCTGATTATAATTTTCCCGTCAGAGGCACGAAGAGCATGATTCTGTCATAGCTTCATGTCGGATTTTGTCACTGATTCTTTGATCGAGAGAGAAGAAGAAGTTGCAGTTGTTATCGTTCTTGATAAGGAATGAGAGTGTTTCGATTCGCGATTACGGCCAAGCGCGACGACAGATCAAGAATAGTGGTTGTGGAGAATCTGTTAGCCGGTAAAGGAGGAAACCGCGAGGAAGATGAAGATTCATGCAATCTCTTGAAGAGGATGAAGAACCAGTGATGATGCTTGAAGATTGGAGAATGAAGACGGAGGATTCTTCAACCTTAGAAGTGATGAATAATTATCCTCCATGAATCTTCTGTGATGTACATAATATATGCTTCTGATTTCTCTTCCTCTGCTAATTCTGTTACGCGTTTCTTAGATCTGTGGTGAACAATGGAGCGTGAAAGGTGATAGAAGATGAGGAGAGGAAAGTAACTGATGGTTGTTATGCGATTGTGAGAAAAAAATGGAGAGGAAGTTTGTTATGGTTTTGTAACAGAATAGTGTAGAGAGTAAGAAAGAAGGTTGTTATGGATTCTGTTTTTAGTTTTTGGTGTTAAAGTAAAGAAAATGGCGAGAGTAGTTCTATTATGGCATGGTTGAATGAGTTTGTGATTATGTTACAGTGGAAGAAGAAGTGAAGGGATGTGATGGATGAGTTTTGAAGGAAAGAAAGAAAGTTGGTTATGGAGAGAGAGTTGGTTCGGTTACGGTGGGGTTTGCTACGGTTGTTACGGCAAGAGAATGGGGGTGGTCGATGGTTGTTCAAGAGGAAGAGAGAAATGGTGAGATATTTTGGAATTTTATGATGGAAAAAGATAAATGAAGGAGGGTGAGTATATCGCGTGAGAGTGAAGTGATGCAACTGTTATAGTTTGTTACTGATGCATCTTCTGCTTTTTTATTTTCATTTTCTTCCGTGGCCAAAAACAATAGATGGGTGTAATGGAAAGAATGAATAGAGGTTTAGTTATGGCTGTTACTGTTAGCATCCTGTTATCGTTATAGAGAAGTTGTTGTGAAAAAAATGTAACCGACTGCCTGTTGCCGTTTTGTTCGCGAGCTGTCAACACTTTCTATCATGCACACACTTCATGGTGATGTATCTCCGAGTACACGCCTTTCGATACAAACTCGAAAGATAAAAGATGTAGCATACACTTCCATGCACCGTTTCCGTGTTTGGACTTTTCCGATTCGGAGCCCGTAGCACGCTCTAAATCGACTCTGAACTTACAACATCACCACTAATTATATTGTCATGGGATTTTTCTAAGCATTGCCAATAAATTGCCTATGCTATGTGCACTACTTTACAGCCTCGTAACTCTTTCGATACTCGGTCAAACGATAAAAACCCGGTACCGTTGGATAGCTCGCTTGACATAGAACAACTTTATAGTTCGACGAAAATCCAAACAAAGCTTTTATCATCGGATAAAAAGTGCTTGAAAATTACGTCGTGACTGTTCGATGAAATGCTTGGCCTGGCTGGGCAAATCTGGTGCATGTCTTGCGGCAATTTCCAACTTCAAGCTGCCACTTACGGCGCTTCGTATCTTCCAGCTCCAATGTCCGAAACGAAAAAGTTTCTAAACGGAACTTGTAGAGGACACGGCGAACTTCAACTTTCGTGTTCGGAGTTTTTCCGTGCGGCGATCGGATCAACGAGAAAACAGCCCCGAACATACGCACAAAAACTGTTCGATGAAATGCGTCTCATAGCCATGGCAAAAATGTGCATGCTGTCTTGCAATTTAGCAACTTCAAACTACAAACTACGGCGTTCCGTTTCTTCTAGCTCTGACCTCCGAAACGAAAAAGTTTCTAAACGGAACTTGTAGATGGAATTACGAACTCAAACTTTCGTGTTCGGAATTTCTTCGTGCAGCGACCGAATCATTGACGAAAACAGCCCTGAACATGCGCACAAAAACTATTCGAATTTAACAAACATAATGAGTTCTTATTTTCTGAGCTTTATAACTTCCGATCCGAGTCCCGAATGAATTCGACTCCTTCAACAAAGTTTTGGACCGCCGTGAGATGAACAACTTTCCAGTTGAGCATTTTCCGATTCGGAGCCACGAACTATGATAAAATCGACCCTGAAGCTGTCAGCAAAAGCATAGAAACAAACACTTCAAAATATTTCTAAGTGTTGAATTTTGAGAAATGATAAATCGTAACTTCTGAGCTTCGTAATTTTTGATCCGTTTCCCGAATGGATTCGATTTCTTCAGCAAAGTTGTAGATTGCCATTAAATGAACAACTTTGATGTTGAACTTAATTCGAATCGACGCCTCGAAACACGTGTAAATTGCCTCCGAAGTCAAGCGCTTGAACATGTTAAAAACACTCAAAATTTTACTGAGTGTAAAACTTCAAAAGTTATGAACTTCAAATTTCGGAGCTTTATAACTCGAAATCCGAGCATTTCTGGAATAATCTTCACCAAGACAAAGTCGGAGTATGAAATGCGCTCTTTCCAACGATTATCAATTCACAGACTTCTGACCACAGACGGGTAAGATACGGATGCGGCAACATGGCTCCGTGAACACAAAGTACCTTAAAACTTAGAAAATTTTTCTAAGTCCAAGATTACTTAAAATGCAAGAAACCTCATTTTCACCTGATTCTTCCGATTTTTCTCAGCAAATGATCGCATTTTCTCAAATGTCGACTTTTGACTAGAAATTCCACTCGGTCAAACTTTGACTTTTGTTGACTTTCTGATACACGCGCTCAAATATCATTTTATCTGTTCGTTCTTGATTTTCTGATAAATCGCGTAGATCAATAAGCCAAATACCAATGCTTCACAACTCACGGAAGGCCATAGAATCAGTTCGAGTTCAAATATCCGACCACAACACACTGTAGCTTGAAATTGTAATCAGCATCCACCTGATAGACGATCAGAATATCAAAACTTGCGAGATAATAATCAGAAGCTTCTGGACACGCTTGCGTATTGAAATGACGCCCGAATTGACAGAACCTCAAATATTCAACTTTGGAGAAACAAACCTCTTCTTCAGAATTGTACAGATTCATACGATTGGAAAATCTCGAACCCATGATCAATGCATGAATGATATGTATGCGATGCACCTATTAATTAAGTGTTAGCCAATTATTTATAAAAAATGAAGAGGGTAAATTTTGGGGTACAACAACTGGAGGTGGTTCTCTTGTTCGAACAAGATTTCTCTTAACCAAGGCAGGATATAATTCCGTGTAAGACATCGGAATTGGATCAAACTGAAAATTTAGGAGCAAGATTTTGATTGTTGTTAATGGATGATCCTGTTGTCGAGGTTGCTGATTCTGTTGAAATTGTGGGGTAATTCCCATGTTTGAAGTTGTACTAACAACTGGTGCGACATCGGCTACCTGTTGTCGGTGATTGACATTTTTCTTGGGTTTCCCTTGGGATACCATTCCAACATCTTGTTCTTTCTTCTTCGGGAAACCACTACAAATTTCTTGGTTCCGCTTGAAGATCCAACTTCTCTAGTTAAGCGTCCTGCTCGGACTCCTTCTTTTAATCGCATCCCCATGTTTACCATTTCGGTGAAATCATTTGGAGCATTGGCGATCATGTGTTCGTAGTAGAAAAGACCAAGGGTATTCAAGAAGATCTTAGTCATATCTTTCTCTTCCAATGGTGGATTGACTTGGGTAGAAATTTCCCTCCAACGTTGGGCATACTCTTTGAAAGTCTCTTTATCCTTTTGAGACATTGATCTGAGTTGATCTCGATTTGGAGCCATGTCCAAGTTGAATTTATATTGTTGAACAAAAGATTCGCCTAGGTCGTTGAAAGTTCGAATATTCGCACTATCCAATCCTATATAACACTTTAGAGCGGCGCCAGTAAGACTCTCTAAAATCATCGTTGCTTGAATTTGACTATTAGGTGTCGAATTCATAGAGTTTTCTAAAATCATAGCGTTTTCTGAAATACAATGGATCTTCTACCAAGGATGCTAACTCTTTTAACTTTTCCACATCAGGAAATCTAAAACTGTATCTCTTGGTATATCTTCTTCTTACATCCATCCATCTAACCTAAAATGTTTGCAAAGAAAGATCTCTAAATTCTTTGGAAATGGATAGAAAAATGAGAAATTGAGGTTTTTGAATGAATGCATGAATGCCACAAAGATACAAACATGGTTAGTTGTTATACACACGTTCAAGCGTTTGAAGTCACAAGCATGAGACCAACGATAAGAACCAAACGTGGGTAAGCTCTAAGGGCTTATTCACCTGCAAAACATGTTCTACTGATAATACAGGTTCAACGCTTCTCTTTGAAATATTATCGGATTTGTTAACTACTTGTAGTCCAATAACATTTTACAAGAAAAACCCGCCTGATCATAGTCTCGCATGACAACTAATCCAAGTTTACACCTGAATAGTTTCTGCACTACATCCTAAATGGCCAGGATGTGTTATATGTTCTACAGCCACTCAGCTTCGCTAGTTCCCTTGAAAGCAAAAATGTCTTCGCAATTAAGTTGCTAAACACAATTACCCCCAAGAAAACCTCCACTGAGCGAGGGATCTCAAATTAACTTATTAAGGAATGATACTCCTCATAAGTTAATAAGACTATACTCCCACCTAATTCATAAAATGTTTCTTAAATCCGGGTTAGGATTTTTTCCCATTAGATGAAATCGCGAGTAACGAAACCAAACACGCAATAAAGAAAAACAAACATATGCACAAATGAAGCTTAACCCCTTTTTTTCTTCTTTTTTTTAGAAACAAATAAAAGATTGACGCTCCCCAGCAGTGTCACCATTTTTCTATTCACGGTAAAAAGTGACGAACGAGGGAATTGAATCGAAATTCGAATCTCAGGCTTAAAACGATTTACTCTTTTGATATATTTTTTTGTTTTAAAAGATGTCGCGAGCACCAAGCTTTATTGTTTCCAACCAAGAAAGAAGATGGAAAAAGGTAAAGCTGAAATACCCTAAAATATGATATGCGATGCGACTAGCGTGAACTAGACGCAACGCATTGGGGAGAGACCATGGTAGGGGGGTTGGTTATATAAAGGGAATGTATTAGTACCCTATATATCTATAATTTTTCCCATATTGACTTTAGAATTACCGACTGACTCCACAGACCAACACGAGTCTGTTTAAGATGTTTTGGCCTCACTTGCACGCTTTCTGAGAAACTTCCCAGAAGGTCACCCATCCCAGAATTGCTCCAAGTCAAGCACGCTTAACTATGGAGTTCTTATGAATGAGCTACTGAAAAAAAGATGCATCTTGTTGCTACAGGTAGTACCAATTAATCCTTATAAGCCTCCTTCAACCATGTAGTCTCATACCTGCATAGTCTTAGGATCCCTCTCATTCTGATGTGGCGACCACCCTTGTCTCGTTTAGCCTTAGGTGTTCCATGCAGTGTAACCACCCTCGTCTTCTTTTGGACTCGGGTGTTAAATGCCCGCCAGCTTCCGCATGGTTCGTCCTCGAACCACATCGTACTGGGAGAGGTCTGGATCTTATACCATTTCTAACCCCCCATACTGGCTTTTGGATTACCGACTGACCCCACAGACCAAAACGAGTCTTTGCAGCATGCTTTGGCCTCACTCACACGCTTTTTGAGAAACTTCCCAGAAGGTGGAGTTCTTATGAATGAGATACCGAAAAGAAGATGCATCTTGTTGGTATAGGTAGTACCAATTAATCCTTATAAGCCTCCTTCAACCATGTACGCTCATACCTACATAGTCTTAGGATCCCTCTCATTTCGATGTGGCGACCACCCTTGTCTCCTTTGGCCTCAGGTGTTCCAAGCAGTGTAACCACCCGCCGCGTAACACCCCAAATTCTACCTGAAAAATATATCGAAAATCAGAGTATTTTAAATTTTCAACAAAACATGAGATGCTACATTTTCAACTTTAAAACAACACATATTCAGATACATAACACTTTAAGTTTGGAGGATCACTAAACCACTTGCATCAGCTTTTAAAACAAAACAATCTTTTATTTATTATGCAGAGGGAATTCATAAATATTCACACCAAACAGCTGATTACCTTTACTCAATTGAAACAGACTAAAACATCATAGTACTTCTTATTATTCACTTAAAATGCAACAGAAATAACAACAACTTATACTACATAGACAAACATCCCCCCGAGTGCTACGTATCAGAGCGACGACTCCAAAAGCTACTAAATATGTACTCCTCATTACCTGCACGTTACCAATATAAAGGCAACGGAGAAAAAATTAAAAAGGGTGAGATATCGAAAAATATAAGCAAAAGTATGATAACTAATATATTAGATAAAGAATCATACAATATTCACCGCTTCCACAACTACAACATGAAAATCAACAAAACAACGTAATAATTAACACAACTTCATAATGCAACTCAAATGTGACTCGACTATGCATATGCATGTGGATCCATCAGAGTGAAACTCCCAACTTAAAATCATGCCAGCTTATCGAGGCATTCAACAACGCATACGCCTTCAACTTTCAACTTGTGCCAATCCAGGCCAACGTGGGTGAGCATAGCTCCAACATAAAGATTGCCAATCCAGGACAACTTAATAATGTAAATGTTATGTATGATACAACAACCACAACATCAACAACTGTCATACCCCAATTTTTGACCTAAGATACCACCTTACATCATTCACATATGCATCATTGCATCACTAACACTTTCAGAACAGGATAGATCGTGCGTGTGCTCCTAAAGTCAAAATTAGGGTTTTATCAAAATTTCATCTGTTCAAGATATGATTAATTAGGGTTTGAGTCTCCACTCACTTCAATTGATCTATTTGCTTGAAGATTGATCTTAACATCTTCAATGCAACATATTGACCTAATTTCTTGGTTCAAAACATTGCAAAATCCATGTTTCTTCATCAGACAAATTCTGAATCATCTGATGAAAATTCATCTGCTCAAAAAGTCAAACTTTGACTTTTGGTCAAATTTTTCAAGTCCAAAATTTTTCAATCATAAAATCATTTCAAATGATCCATCATGATCATAAAAAATCAAGAAATGTGAAAAAAGTCAACAAAAAGTCAAGATTTGAATTTTTCTAACACTTAGAAAAATTTTCAAGTGTTAAGAAACATGGTTTTTCCTTACTTTCATGACCATTTTTCACCTAGATCCATTTTGATTCAAGAAAAACTCAAAACATGAAAGTTGTAGATATTGTTACAAGCTTTCTAAAATATCCAAGAACTTTCAAAAACACTTTGTATAGCTAGGGTTTTGATTTTGAAACATAGAGCTCCAAAGCCATGGATGTTTTGAAATCATGCATCAAAATTACAAGTCATATTTGCAACTTTTCCTTCTAGAAGCCTTGTTACCATTGAGAGATAGGTTATAAATGATAAATATCAGTTAGCAATGATTGAGAGAAGGATTGGATCAAGAGGAAATTTTAACCATGGTTAAAGAAGTTAACCATGTGCATTAAATGCAAAAGATTCTTTCTTACCTCTTAAGCCAACTTGCAAGCTCTTTCAATTATAACCTTGCCTTGTCATTCAGAATTTTTGTCCTATAAATAGAGGCCATTTCTTCATTAAAAACTACCCCAAAGAAATCATAATCCAAGCTTTCCTTCTTTCTTTCTTTCTTTCTTGATTTTCAAGTTTCAAAGTTCTAACAAGGAGAATTTTGCAAGTTTCAAGTTTTGCAATTTCTGAGTAATCTTATGCTTCAAATACTTTCTAAACATCATTAGAGAGTTGTTAGAATCCTCAAGATAGCCCAAAAACTAGCCAAACTCAGAAATCACTTCCAAACTTCATGTATGCACATATTGAGCCATAGCTTACAAACTCTCAATCCACTCGTGCATCTTCCAAACTTTCACTTCAAACACCTTCTATACAACATATAGAGACTGTCTAAACACTTAAACAGGTTCTGCAACATCTCCATCATCATCTTCCATTTCAAAACCAACAGCGTGCAACTTGACTTGGTCAGAGAGTTCCAGCAACTTTCAGAGTAATATAAGAGTGAGAGCATACTCAGTGAGGTTCAGGGAAGCTTTTTCAATCATCACTTTGTATCTGGAAGCTCTCATACTCGATCTGGTTTTTCATACCAAGGGGTAAGCTTTCGAAATCTTGATATCTCCATACATGCATCTTTAGCTTCAAATTTGAAAAGGGAGATGTAGATATCATGTCATTAAAGCTATCTGGGTTCTCAATTTAAACTAATTTGTGTTCATGAAAACATTCATTCATTCGTTAGGGTTTAATTTGGGATTATCAAAATTGTATTCATCTCGATTATTAGCTTTAACAAGTTATATGGTTAGAATCGTGAGAAATTACAATTTATTTTGAATTTCTAAAATTGATGAAGAATTAAGGAAGTCCAAGTTTGAAGCTATGGATGCTTGTTTCCGTTTCCACGAAGAAGATGAAGTGGGAAAACATAAATTTAAAACTTGATTCATAATATATTTAATTGAGCATGATTAAATGAACGGATGCCCTAGCGGTTGCCAACACGCTCTTCATCCTTTCCTTTGCCTAAAGGCCCAGGGTTCGAATCCTCCTGGGACCTTTTTTTTTAAATAAAGGGCATCATCGAGGCTCAAAGCACTTGAGGCTCAACCCTCCAGAAGTACTTCTAATGCTTCTATCCCTAGAAGCTACCAACTTCTCATGCTCTAAAAGCAGCCAACTTCTCATGCTCCTAGAAGCTGCGTGCTTCTCATTCATCCAGAAGCAACATACTTCCACACTCTCACGCTGGTAACACGCTTCTAATTCCTCCTCCAGGAGCAACATGCTTCTAATTCCTCCTTGAAGCGTTTCGACTCCCTTTAAAACTTGAACCTTTTTCAAAACTTCATTTTTTCAAAACTCCTTCAAAACAAGGTGATTAAATGACAAGTCAAGCAAATGGCTCAGTGAAAAACTCTTCACTTCTAAGCCAAAAGTCCAAGGTTCAAACCTCCTTAGGACCAAAAACTCTTTTTTATCTCTAATTTTCTCAAGTTTTTTAACAAACTTCAACATTTTCAAAAACTAATCAAAACTTCTCATTTTGAGATGATTTTTTTGCATACTTGTCATTTAATATACCTATTTTATGATTATGTCAAAAAAATCCAAAAATATTTTCTTTTTGATTATATTTTTATGAAACATTTTAAGTATTTTTAATACTTTTCAAAAAATGTTTTCTTTCCAATTTTCAAACTTAAATATTTTTTCAAAACTTCTTGTGAATATCCTTCACTTTTCAAAATCATTTTCAAAACCTTTTCAAAAACCTTTCAATAAACTTACACACCTTTTTCCATGATCAATTAGATTTGAAGATAAATCGAATAAGGTTTCTCCTTGAATTTCTTTATTGATCATGGGCCTCCCTCATGGTGTAAGTCCCAACCCTCCTATGTACATATTCATTTCCTTGTACATAACAACCCTTTCGTGTACATATTCATTTCCTTGTACACGTTCAATCATCTTTGTAAATATTCAAGTATAAACAAACTTCGTTCGTTTGTTTTCCTCCACTTGTTTATACACCAATTCCATTGGTATTAAGAGAAGCATTATTCCCGGTGAAATTGCTCTTAAACCAATGGGCCTCCCTTAAGGTGTAAGTCCCAAACCTTTGTATATATTCAAGTTACACTTGGTTATAATTGCTTGTTTTATACACTTGTTTATATATTTCCTTCATAAACTCCTGCGAATACACATCACACACTTGTTCATATAACTGTTCAGTTATAACATAACAACTAGCCTAACAACTAGGTTCCCTTTTAGCCTCCTCTTAGGCTTCGTATAAGATAACTCATTTATTTGAGTTAGCCTCCTCTTAGGCTTCATATAAGAAAACTCATTTATTGAGTTTAGCCTCCGCTTAGGCTTCATATAAGACAACTCCCCTGCTGAGTTAGCCTCCTCTTGGGCTTCGTTCAAAAGAACTCCTCATTGAGTTTAGCCTTCTCTTGGGCATCATACAAAGAAAGAGACCAGGAAATCTCTTAACAGCCTCCTATTGGGCTTACAATACAAAGAATCACCCGCGCTAGGATAGATCCCTGAGAGTATGATTTCCCGGTGAAATCACTCTTGAATCTTAAGAGGATGGTTTCCCGGTGAAACCACTCTTAAAGCCAAAGCCATCCATACCCTATAACTTCCTCTTGAGCTTCATACAAGGACCCTCGATGACCCTCAGAAATGCCTTCTCTTGGGCTCACAATACAAGGACCCTCGATGACCCTCAAAATGCCTCCTCTTGGGCTTACAATACAAGGACCCAAGGGCTTCTTAAAAGCATCCCCCTAATCCTGATCAATTTCTCCTCGAGATTTAGACATTTATCATCTCTATGGAAGAAGTATCTCATCTATCACATCACATACAATCAAACTCTTTTTAAATCACACTCTTTTCAAACAAAAACATCTTTTAACTGTAAGTGGTAACGCTTGTACACTCGAGCAAAACACCAAAACTTACAATTAAAGATTCAATCATCTTTCAAACATCTTTCTTAACTCGTAAGTGGTAACGCTTGTACACTCAAGAAAAACACCTAATACTTACGATGAAATATTCAATCAATCGACCCTTCAAAATGTATGTGATGAAATAGATTAGATACATTTTTCATTAAGATGATATTTGTCTTTGTCTCTTAATAACATCCTTTGCTTCCACTAGCATAAGTGGGAACTACGATTGCTCTGACTTTCTCAACCTCCCTTTGAGAATACGTAGGCACAAGGTCTCATCCTTGGCGAGCATACTTCGTTCTCCCTCAAACCAAACAAAACCATGGATCCCTTAGATCCGAGCTAAAAATGCTCTGATTCCCATTAAGGGATATGTATGCAGAAGATCCCAATGATCTTTGCGAGCACAATAGTAACAAAACCTAGGATCCCACATAACCTACCTCTCTTAAAATCCAAAGGAGAAACTTTCTCAAGAATAGAATAGCAAATTAAAACACACAAACATATCAAAAATATTCATATATACATATAAGGCTATAGATAACTATATATATATATATATATAGGGTGCCACATCTATTCCCTTTATATAACAAACCCCTTGCTCAGATCTCTCCCCAATGCATTGTGTCTAGTTCACGCTAGTCGTACTGCATATCATATTTATTGAGGGTATTGCAGCTTTCCCCTTTTTCATCTCATTTTTCTTGTTTTGGAAATAATAAAGCATGATGCTCGCGGCATCTTTAAAAACAAATCAAAAGAGTAAATCGTTTCGAGCCAGAGATTCAAATTCCGATTCGATTCCCTCGTTCGTCACTTTTTAACGCGAACAACAACAACTTAATCATGCATTAACTGCATCAACTTAATCAACACAATCAACTTCAACTTCAACATCAATTAACAACATCAACAACAATGCAACTTATAATTAACACAATCAACTTCAATTTCCACATTGGCTATTTAAGCCTATAAAATAATTATTTAGGACAAAATAACTCGGAACTCAAGCATCCGGTATAGAAATTCAACGAAATAATTCAATTACATTCAACTACTCGTATATGTGAACTTCCCTCTAAATTTTCGTCCAATTCCGTGTGACTAAATATACCACTAAAATTGTCTAACTATGAAATTTCGGGACTATTTTGGTTTCCTGTAATAGCACTACTTAATTACCAAAATTCTGTCAACTTATCTCAACTATTATAAATAGTTTCATGCATTTTTATTTTATCCTACTGTATTGGTTTATACTACCTGATATTGGTTTAGTTGTTGCTAAGGTTAATCTACTAAAAAAAATACACTCTGCTAGCTATTTAATCTTCTTGCTTCTGCATAATTTTTACCTATTAAGGTTGTTCCTTCTGTACTTCTAGTATGCTTGACTTACGATTGTGACTGTCATGTAATTCCAATTACACTACCATTAGACTAGTAATTTATTTAGAATTCAAGATGTACCTAGCTAGCCATTGCTTAATAGTACCCATACCACACTACCTTCCTTCACGTGGCCAAGGAAAAAAGGGAAAAGTGTGAGGCGCCCACCCCTTGAGTCTGAGGCGGTCGCCTCCCCTTGCTGGTGGGGCCCACACGTTTTTCTTCAAAGTGTCGGGACGATCGTCCCTTTCCCACCTTCATCCTTCATCGTTCCCTGCGTGTCCTTGTTTTACAGCAATATATGTTCTCACCAATACGCCCATAATCAATTATTTCCAAAAAATAAATTTGCTACTAGAATTATAATACACACCTTAATTATCATCACAGTACCAATCAATTTAGCAGCAACAATTCGACACAGTGGATTCAATACTAGAACATTCAAGCTGAAATCACTGGCCGAACCTCCGACTGATAACTGATATCAAATAGAGTCGTCATCGAACGTCTTTTATCTCACGAGGGAGAAAGGAAAACATCGAGTAAACCTGAGGGGAGAAATTGCGGTCCTATGACCGAGAAATCAAGAGAATCTGGGTAAGGGAGTTAGTTACGCGAGGGGAAGGGATTAGCACCCCACACGCCCGTAGTACTCTACGATATCCACTTTCTATTTCTAGCTAAAGGGTGTGTTATGTCTATCTATGCTTAGTCATTATCATGCATGCAAAAGAAAAGAGAAAATAAGAAACCACGGGGAAAAGAAGGAAGTATTTACAAAGTTTGCTCGATCGAACCCCGTGACAAGATTCCTACGTATTCCCGCATGCAATGGGAAAGTCAGAGCGCCGTAGTTCGGCTCACTTGTTTTGGTGGGTTTTGTGTTTTTTACTTGTGAAAAGGTTTCAAACACGAAAGAAAAGAAAGCGCGCAAAGGCAAAAAGAGTTTATGTTGGTTGGTTGTTTTTACCTTGAGAAAGGAGTTTAAACCATTATTAAGTATTTTGTTTTCAAAGAGAAATGGAAAGCAAGTTTTAGTTTTAATCACATGCAAAGGTGAAAAAGAAACTAGCGAAACAAAGTTAGACCTATGGTTTAGGATGCGAGGGAAATCTCTACCTATGTTGACATGCAAAGGATAGGGATCCTAATGTCTAGGCTAAAGAACCAGTCCTAACCAAGCTCCTGAGGAAAATAGATAAACAAGCAAATATGCACAAATCGCAAGCAGAATTGCCCTAAACGGGTCTTTAAATAAACCAGAGGGGTTCCTGAACATGCTCCAACTACGGAAGCCCCATCATGCATCTCTATTCCTACTTCTCATGGAAAAAGAAAGTTGTAAAGCCCTACTTCTCATGATATCTAAGAAAGCTGTAAGAGAATGCGATAAACAGTGTAGAAACTACCGAACAGATATAAAATCCGAAGAGCACTGCAAGCTATAGAAATAATCCTGAAAACTTCAAGTACTGCAGCCATGCAACAAGAGTACACCGGTGAGAATTGTACAAAGCTTCAAAGCAAGCGGAATACGTGTCAAACGCATCCGAAGCAACAATGCCTGAAAGAACAAGATTAGAGCAAGCGAAACAAGATAGGAATGGTGCACACGTGGGTGTACAAGCTCAAGCAACACCTGCAAGAAGGGAGTTAGACCCAAAAAACAAGTAAAAGAAAAGTATGCGAGTATCGGAGAAATGTATCGCATGCATAGGCAATGTCAGTCCCTTCATGAAATGGAGCACAAACAGTAGCTAGGCATAGCTAGGATGACTACTGTTCGCCATTAGAATCGAGAAAAACAGGAATACACCAGGAGACCGTGCTAAGCCCGGTGTATCGCGCTGAGCGCGGCCCAAACATAGGCCAGCGCGCTTAGCGTGCTCTGGACCACGCTGAGCGACACAGAAAAAAAAGTCAAGTTAGCGCCCCCCGTGGCGCCAAGCCCTACAACCCGCAATAAATGTCATTTTGGTCTAGACCACCTATTTACGATGCTCTCATGCAATAATACAGTCTGTACCATTAGGCCACAATCACATAGCGAATAAAAATCGAATGAACATGCGAGGAATGCAAATCGAATCGATAAAACCAATGCTCATGTACATGTAGCAATGCACGAACATGCAAGGAATGCAAATCAAATCGATAAAACCAATGTTCATAGCAAAGTAATGCATGAACATGCAAGGAATGCAAATCAAATCGATAAAACCAATGTTCATAGCAAAGTAATGCATGAACATGTAAGGAATGCAAATCGAATCGATAAAACCAATGTTCATAGCAAAGTAATGCATGAATATGCAAGGAATGCAAATCGAATCGATAAAACCAATGTTCATAGCAAAGTAGTGCATGAGCATGCAAGGAATGCAAATTACGGTAACAATCCTAAAGCTCAAGCACAAAGTGATGGATGCATGATCATGCCAAGGATGCGAGTTATGGCAACAATCCTATTGCTCAAGCGCAAAGTGATGGATGCATGAACATGCCAAGGATGCGAGTTGCGGCAATAATCCTAATGCTCAAGCGCAATGTGATGGAAACAAATCATGTTACATAAAGGAAAATCTCATTCAATCCTAGGTTATGCATTAACACAAACACATGGAGTGCATATGCAACAAGTTCATGCACAATGCACTAACCGCTTGGATATCTACATATTGAATGCAAATTATACCTCACATCATTTCAAGTTGATGCAATTAAACCAAGCTAAATGCTCTCTAATGTATGAGCATGCGATATATGATGCAAGATACACGAATTATGACTTATTTGCAGGGGAAACACAAATGCATAGGGATATATGCATGCTATGTACAAAATCCTTACTCCGACACAAATAAGGCGGCAAAATCCAATTCAACTCAAAGAATTCAAGAGTACAAGTTTTAGAATCAGAATCTACATTGAATTTGCATGCGATTCCAGTATTCAATTTCAAGAAAAGCTGAAAGTCAAGAACAACTTAAAGTAAGTGCTTATTTGAACCTACACTTACTTGCACTTGAAGTTTGGATCAAATTGAAGAGGAATTCTTCGTGCTCTTCAAAGAAAATACAAAATCAGAGATGAATTGATGATAATCCTCAGAATTAGCTTTGGATCCTTGAAGAAAACTTGAAGTCTTCAATGGTGAATTGAAGAAGATGAAGGAGAAATTCTTAAATCTTGAAATTGGAGAAAAATCAAGATGAAACCGTTCCTTCCATGTCAAATGTGAGTAGAAGGGGGAGAGGAAGATCTAGATTGAAGTGAGAGATGCTGCGAAAAAGAAAACCAGAAATCACAGGGCGCGCTTAGCGCGGTCTGTGGCTGAGGCAGGTGTTGGATGGAGGTCCGGTGGTAGCCTGTGGTGGTTGCTTGGAGGGAAAGTTGCAGTTTGAACTTTGTTTTTGAGTTTTTGTGCTTTGGAATTTGAGAGAATTGGAGTGTGAGTTTTTGTGTTGTTTTTTTTTTTATAGCTTTGAATTCATAACCAAGCCCAAATTATGATTATCCGAATGATTTTCGTAATTAATCCAAAACAGCCAAATCCGTGCGGAATTCGGAGTCGGAATATAAACGAAAAGTGTCCGGAATGCAATTTTGCTTGTGAGAATCAAAATCCCGACTTGATCCGATGAACGGTCAAGGAAATAAGAATTTTCGAAGTTTCAGCACCAATTTTGGACCACTGACACATGCAGAACTTCGTTCGCGCTCTGTGAGGAAAATGCCTCGAACGAAGACCTTCTGATCGAAATTTGCCAATGAACATCTCTGAGAAAATCATAGCTAGCAAAATTTGTGAACTTTTGGCACCAGTCCAGTCTCGTTTCGATGAAAATCGGGCGAGATATGATTTTCCGAACTTCGAGTATCAGATGAAAATTGCTCGGTTCAGCTCAAAATCATCCTCAGAGAATAAAAATTCTGGTGTTGATCAGCGAGGAATCAACTCCCAAGTTGCAAATGAGAGTTGTAGAGGACTTTGATACGGAATTTTAGAAATCGGACCCGCTCAATTCTGAGTTTCCAGCTAGGAGATAGAGACTATTTAGTGGGCAGAACGCACGGTTCAGCACTAAAATTCAACTTGATCTTCCGGGGAGAATGATTCTTTTGAGAACCTTCCTCACAACATCTGTTTTCGGCTTTCAAACAAAAGTCGCAGATAATAATGAGACGAAGCTGTCAATCGAATATCAATAGAGAATACCTAAGGAGATGAGAGATACGCCTTCTGGAGTGCCCAAGATGCGCCGAAAACCCGAAATCCGCTTTATTGAGAAATGAGTGAGTGAGCTCTTTTGGCCGCCACTTGGAACACATGGAACTTGATACTCCTCATGAAAAATGCTACGCATGCTACTACATGTATGTTTCATGCAAATGAATTATAAGCCAAAAACGCGGGAAAGAAGAGGGTAAATTTTTGGGTACAACACAAGCAACATAAATTCATCGCAAAAACACAATTAACAGTAAAATCACATAACCCTAAACCCCACATAAAAATTATCATACAATCGATTATATATGTCGAACCCCACCCCTTACCTTTGGATTTAAGAGAGCTCGAAAAATCAATCGAGATCAGCAACTCACATACTGCAATTTGGCCTTTTTCCCAAGCTGCTAGCAAACCCTTGTTTCTTTTCAATTTTCCTCTTCTCTACTGCTACGTGACTATTTTTCTTTGGTTTTGTTAAGATGCTACTTCTAACTACTAACAATTGAAGACCTAGTAAAATAATGAGCCACTATGGGTCTTAATGGGTTTACTAGATAATACCCCCAATTTTGCTATTTCACACTCACAACTTAACTCAACTAATTTAATTAATAATTCTACTAATACTAATATTATTTCTAATATTAATTTCTAATAAAACTAATATTATTTACCAATAATATTTTCTCCTGGCTAAACTGACTAATTATCTGATTATCAGCTTATCAACTCAAACAACGTATTAATTCAAAAATGTCCAATTATTCCGGTTAATTCTCAAACTTCGTCTATAGCCAATAATTAAATCCTTCAATAATTTAATTAACTAATTAATTAAATTCGGGGCGTTACAACTCTCCCCCACTTAGGATATTTCCGTCCTCGAAAATCTATCTGACACAGCCATCCATAACATCACATTCGCATCTAGTCCTTCGATTCAACAACTACTCAATCATGATTTAAATTCCATGCTTATATCTCAACCTTCCGCTGTAACTGTAACTTAACACGACTTGAATCCAATACTCATACGTCTATCGTCTGATGCTCCGGCAACATAATCGCTACTAGCTTGCCAACCATTTTAGCAATATCTTAAAATAATCGTCTTACAACATAGTAGCAACCTTCACTTGCTCATACTTGATTTGTGCAACATCGTGTCTTTATTTCAGTAATATATTCCCACCAAAACACATACACAATTCTCACTCTCATACTCTGAAGTTATTCATCCGCGAAACACCAACAACCCTATTCATCTCGTCGTATCACTCTCATAGTGACACCACCATAGCCAACTTCATCAACCTCATCATACTATGGAGTATTATTCCTTACTTACGGTAACCAACAACAACATCATGAAAACGAAAATAGAATCACTATAATGTCAACTTAACAACTTAACTCAACAAATATGCACACAACTAACCATCAACCCACAACCATAATAACATCCTTATGGAATCCGCAAAATTTACGACAACCACAACACTCTAGAACCTCACGCTTCCATTGCGCAACTCTGATTATTTATCTTAAGTTGTAGTGATCTTTCATACCTCGGTCAACTAAAATTTATAGTTCTCAATTTAGTCTCAACTTCCTTCAACATTCTCAATTTCTCACTGTGCGACAATAGTTCGCACATAAACCATCTATGTTGCATTGTTCAATACTCCTCAACTTTTTCATTGATATTCCTCTATTAATTCTCTTCAACTCAAAAGCAAATATCTCCACGAGATAAAATCCATTACTTAATGCACTATAAAGATAGTAGTGTAAGTCTACATCCCCCACTGCGATCCGTCAACTATTAACAATGGATTAAGGGTGATCAAGTCTTCAATTTGTCAATAGATATCTGACAACCACATTGGAGTATAAATCATCGTTACCAAATTATAATATTGTTTCTCCATAACTTATACTCAAGTCTCTTTCAACATCATAATCTGATAATTCCTGCAACTACCTCTTCATTTGGTATTTCCGATGAGATACCAACACTCGACATGCTACATAGTCCACTTTACAATCACTTAATCTCCTATGGAAGTCAAGTATTCTCTAACTCAAGACTTACTTCATCCCGCATCATTGCGCACAATTTTGACTTACGGAATCTTAATACACTTTGCACATCTAACTCGATCCATCATCCTCAAATTGATCAATCCCAACTTCCAAATCTACTAGTTTCACAACCAACCCTTTTAGTTTCCTTGTTACTGTCTAGAAAATCATTGTTAATTTTCTACATCTCTGACACAACACTCTGCGGTAACACTTCACAACTAATCTCATATCAAAATAAAATCTCAACAACGTCACTCTACATTGATTTGGTGACAGAACAAATCTAATTCTCCTTTTCACACGCCACTACCTTCCATCAAACCACAACTTTAGTTTCCTCTTAAAGGCACCTTCCTTGAAAAGGTCAGATTCATCATAAGTTGCATCTCGGTGCACTTCCTGAATCTTCTTTACAACTCAAAACCTTCTAACAGTTTCAACAATTCTTATAATCACATACAAGGATTTCACACAGGCTTACAACACTATGACTTTCTATCGCTGCCCAAACGTCAGCATCTTATGCAAGGATACTCAACTCGGCAGCTTCACAATCCACCACCATGCTGAACACAACAATTAACTAGATTCCGTCCTATAATAATTATCCTTTTCTAAGATGTTACAACTGTGTAAACAACCAGAATCTTAAATCCGTATTACCTTCAAATTCGGAAATCACCAAAGCTTCATTCACACTTGTACTGTAGCCAATAACAACATACCAAGTAACATCTCACAACCAAACACATCCGAGAAGCAAAGCTTCTCCCCCACTTGGCTTCAACTCAAATCCTGCAGACAACAGATCAAAAACACAACAAGTACCTACAGTGTTTCCCACACTTATCGTGTACAGGGGAATAAACAACATTAGATGACACTGGTCGGACAGACCGACCTACTCTGATATTACAAATGTAACACCCCAAATTCTACCTGGAAAATATATCGAAAATCATAGTATTTTAAATTTTCAACAAAATATGAGATGCTACATTATTAACTTTAAACAACACATATTCAGATACATAACACTTTAAGTTCGGAGGATCACTAAACCACTTGCATCGACTTTTAAAACAAAACAATCTTTTATTTATTATGCAGAGGGAATTCATAAATATTCACATCAAATAGCTGATTACCTTTACTCAATTGAAACAAACTGAAACATCATAGTACTTCTTATTATTCACTAAAAATGCAACAGAAATAACAACAACTTATACTACATAGACAAAACATCCCCCCCGAGTGCTACGTATCAGAGAGACGATGCCAAAAGCTACTAAATATGTACTCCTCGTTACCTGCATGTTACCAAATATAAAGGCAACGACGAAAAAAATAAAAAGGGTGAAATATCGAAAAAAATAAAAAGGGTGAGATATCGGAAAAAAAAAAAAGCAAAAGTATGATAACTAATATATTTGATAAAGAATCATACAATATTCACTGCTTTCACAACTGCAACACGAAATTAAATATGCAAATCATGCCAAATTCTCCTTCCGCGTTGCTTATTTCTAAACCAACTAAGTCTTTCCACCAAGAAGAAAAGAAACAATTACCTGTTTCGCAAGTCCCTGTCAGGATCTAAAGACTCAAATTTCCATATCTAGCTTTAAGAAAATTCAGCCACAAAGAATCTTTGTCCTATAAAATTCTCCTTTTCCATTTTAACATCATAACAACGTTAAAATCCTCTACACACTTCATTCCCAAACCTCCTTTATCGATAGGTAGACATATATTCTCCCATTTAAGTTAGTGAATTTTCTTCTTCTCTTTCACTCCTCCCCACAAAAAATTGCTTTGAATTCTAGTAATATGCTTACAAACCTTAACAGACACTTTGTAGAAAGACATTTGAAAGATGTGAAGGCTACTTAAAACTGACTTCAATAAGGTTATCCTATCTCCGAGGATAAGGAACTTTTATTTCCAACTAAACATACGAGCCTTCATCTTGGATATCAAAGGTTTCCAAAAGGAAATACGCTTCAGGTTGGAGCCAATAGGTATCCCAAGAAAAGACTCTTCTGATTTCTCAATCCTGCAAGATAGAAACACGATTGCGTCGCACAAAAAGTTATCGTTAGTGTTAATTCCGATAATCTTGCTCTTGTGATAGTTAACCCATAGGCCCGAGGCTAACTTAAATCCTCTCAACACAGATTTTTGGGACCAAATGTGCTTCTAGTTTCCTTCTCCAATCAATAGAGTATTGTATGTGAATTGGAGAATGTCCACCTTACATTTACCTTTAACATTAATGCAGGAAAATTTGCCAATCTCCACCGCCCATCAAAATAAATAAGAACGATGATAAAGGATCATCCTTCCTTAGCCCCATCTCCACTCTGAATTCCTTCGTTGGACTCCCGTTAACCATCACCGACACGTGACTGTTGAAAATTGCCGACTCCATCCATCTCATCCACCTATCTTCAAACTTCATTTTCCTCATCAAATGCCTTAAGAACGCCCAACTGACTTTGTCATACGCTTTTTCAAAGTAGACTTTGAAAAGCAAGGAACTCTTCATTACAATTGCATCTATCTATGTTTTCTGGCGCTTCTAATGCCATAAACTTGTGTTTTGGATTTTATTTAGATTTTTTAATTGAAAGTGTATTGGGACAATTGGAAACCACACTAATGCGGGTTTGCAATGATTTAAACGATAAAAAAAATATAATTATGTATTTAATTTTTTAATTTTTTTATTACACATTAGGATTATATTTCATACAAAGTGTTAGGAGTTCCTTAACACATGGAATAGAGAGTCAAATTCTTATTAAAAAATGTAAAGTTAGGTGTGGATAGTATCTTGAACTATGATTATTTATAAATAGAGAATTTAAAAAAAGTTTTTCTTAAAAACAAAGCAAAGAACGAAACAATAATTTTGATCCTTAAACACAAATCACACAATGTAAATATCTATGCGGAAACAACTTTTCAAAAATAATACTTTCTCGTCATTCTAAAGATTAATATTTTATTTAATTAAATTAAATACAAGGGCTATTCAAAGCCAATATAGACAAGTACTCGAATCCATTAAGAAAATGATTATATCTGATTAGAAGGATCGTCGATGGCCCAAGCTGTTGCGGTTGAAGAAAGATGAGAGTATCTGTATGACACTCTGATGCTAAAGCAAGAAAGGACAAGAGGAGAGAGAAAGTAAAGAGAATGAAAAGAAGTGAATACCTGATCCTCTCAAATGAGAGGGTATTTATAACCTCTAGCGTTGGGCCAAGGTCCAGTTAATGGGTTGCTTAAGTAAGCCCACTAAGGGACTGTCAGGGTTACGTGTGTAAGGAGTCCAGTACGTGGCCTCCTCCCTAGTTTGCCGCTTTGAGATGCAAGGGGAGGTTGACCCGTTATTCTCGGAGGGCATGATGACGGTTAAGTAACCGTTGGCCACGTGGCCCTAGCACACACGTGGGAACTTCTCTAGCGGTTTTATGGGCATATGGGCCTTCGGGTCCTTATGCCCATTAGATTAAGCCTCAATTGTAGTGGGCCAGGTAATGGTCCAGTCCAGAATCGGAGCCCCCAAGTTATTGTTCTCGAAGAGAGCAATGACTTTGAGTCAATTTACCCGTCCGTCGGGGACCCTGCTGGTGTGAACTGTCCGTCGAGGAAAAAGGTTTTCCCATGGCGTGGTGCATGGTCGAGTTATAATGTTGAGTGGGTCGTCGCGGGCACGAACTCTCCTTCGCCTCCAACGAGCACTGTGTAGGTTAGGGAAATGACTATGAGCGAGGTGGCATAGTACGTGAGCTCGTTTACACGTCAGCCTATGGATGACACGTGTTGTCACCCGGACCATGCGTCCAATTTGGGGAAGTGTGAGAGGCTCCATAGGGAGTGACCCTTGGTATGCCCAGGAAATTTTAGTTATAAAAGGAAGTTAGGGTTTTTATTTGACCTACTCTCCCTCCGTTCCTTCAGTTTGAAATTTAAGGTTTTCTGCACGAGGTTCCAAGGATCTTCAAGGTTTTTCCAAAGATTTCCCACAAACTCCATCGTTCAAGTAAATGCTCCTCAATTTCTTTGTATGTTTCTTTATAGATCTGGGATTTTGGAAAGAATATTCATGGAGACGCTTGAGTTTCTAATGAATGTTCCTGCTCTTGGGACGGATACGCCGGGGAGATTCTTGAACATTACGGGGATGGTAATGAATCTCTCGGGGAGTTTTAGGGAGATCACGGGGTCAGCCATGAATCTCTCGTGGAGTTTTATGGATATTATGGGGACCGCCATGAATCTCTTGGGGAGGTACATGGAGATTGCGAGGACCATCGTGAATCCATCGAGTAGATGTATGAACATATCGACGAACGACGAGATATTTTCGGGGAGACGCTTGAATGTCTCGGTGATGGCTCGAGCCCCTCGAGGAGATTCATATAAGTCGATGAAGATTGCGATCATACTGGAGATTGACGGATCGACGGGGAATAAAAGTTGTTCCCTTAGGTGGATGAATCTTTAGGTAGGTTGGTCGACATCATGTGCTAAAGGGTTGAGTCACAGGAAATCTCGTGTGGCGTTTGTTACGCCAAGCATCTCGCCCTTTCACTTGACTAGCGATGGAAGGTTGGACTTGATTATGTCGAACTCACTTGTTCTTTCGCTGATTTTTAGGTATTATAGCCCAACCAGCCTAGGAAATAGCCGGAGAAGGCCCGAGCACTCAGCAACGTATTCGTCGTGTCGCAAATCTGTCATGGGTCGTGAACAAACCGCGAAATACCAAGTTTGAGTTTGCCATTGATTCTTCCTCAACTTTCAATGTGATAGAGGACTTGGACGATGGAATGGATCCCTCATGGGTCGTCCAAATCCCTAACGAAACAAGGAGGGTTTGTTCCACCTACGCGAGGAATCGCTTCCCAATGTATGGATTTTCTTTTTTGGGAAGCAGGGATGCGCATGCCCTTTACAAGTTTCCAGATTGGAGTATTTACGTGGTTAGATTTGGCCCCATCACAACTTCATCAGAATGTGCTGACCTTCACGCGTGTGTTCGAACTGGTTTGTAGTTACCTTGATATTGGGGCCACACTTCCGCTCTTCTTCAGGATCTTTCACCTCTAACGATAGACGGTTGACAGCCTCCAAGCCAGGGTGGCATTCAAGCAGTCGGGGAAGCTGTTTCGGCCCTATCTGGAGTCTGTCCGTGACTTTAAAGGGAGGTTCTAAGTTGTGAAACCTCTTACTAGGGAAGCTAAGGACACGTTGTACACTCGGTCCGTGGAAGTTGACGAGTAAGGCGACCAGGTCAAGCGGCTGACCGCGCAGTTTTTGCTAGAGTGGGAGAGGAAACATTACAACCGGGGAGCGGATTTTTATTTCGTGAAACACGAACAATTAGATGTGCAAGACCAGCTCTCGTATGAGAATTTGGCGAACTATGTCAAAAGCTTTACCCCGGCTATTTGTATGGATAGGGAGGGGAATGTCCTCCTGGATGCCCGTGGGGAGATTGAAATAGTCAGCCGATTAATAAACACAAAAGCCCTTCTCGATTGCCCATCGAACAGGGATGCGTTGGCTTTTAGGTAACTTCTTTGCAGGTTCCCGCGAGGTCTTATTTTCCTGATTATGTTTGTCTAACCTTGCTTGTTCTTGATTTTGCAGCCCAGATGGCTTCTCCCGAGGAACGCATGTTGAAGCTAAAGCCGAAGGCCGTCCGAGGTCCTGCTAAAGATCGTGTCGCTGAATTGCAGGAGAAGGAGAAGAGAGACGGCCAAGCGGGCGAACCCACTCCTTCTCATATGTCTTCTCCCGAGAAGTCCCTGAAGACGAGACAGGGGGAGCATTCGGAGAAATATGTTCCGGGGACGTCGAGTACTGCCAGGGAAATCTTCGTGTTGCCCTCTTGCTATGGGAACCGACATATTTTTGATAGTGTGAACTCCTTGGGGGTGCAGGAAGCTAAAAGGGAGGTCATCCTCTCAGCCGACAAGAAGACTTGGAAGCAAGACCTCAACACCGATGTTGCTACTGTTATGAGGGTGCTTGAGACTGTGGTAATGTTGAACGATGATGTCACCTCGTCCAAAGCTACTCTCGACCAGGCTCGTGCCATGATATATGAGTTAGAGACCCATAACAGTGAATACCACAATGAATTTATGAAGCTTCAGGGGCAGTATGATAGACATGTTCAACTGGCTAAGGATATGAATGAGTTGTGGTTACAGGTGGACCCCTTGAATGCAGAGAACAAGCAGTTGACTGCCCGTGTGAAGGAGCTTGAGAAGCTGGTGGCCCCAACTGAGGAGGAATCTTCCGACGAGCAGGCTCTCTCTTCAAGGAGGGATCTGTTAGACGGTGTGGCAAGTGATCGAGAGGGGGGTGAGTAGATCACCTCTTTAATATCACGGATTAAAAATTATTTATCATAGTTAATGATAAAACTTGCGGAAAGCGACAAACGGTCCTGAATTGACTTCTGTCTATTCTGAACCGCCTACTAGAAAACCGGACATGCACTAGTTTGCTGGATTTTAATTGAGATGAGAAAGATGAATTAACATAGAACTTATGTTGAATTAATGCACGTATCACTATAACACTATTGCCAATGAATGAAATCAAGCTAGCACTTTTGTCAAACAGTTGGAGTATGCTTGTTCAATGATCAATGGCAATGGAGTTTTGATAAAGAGTTTCTTCCAGCCTTGTATCAAAGAACAGAAAATTGCACACCAATTGAATCACAAACGTATTGTAAAAGTAAAGAGAAAGAGATAAAGAATACGATACACAGAGAGATTTGGTAAGGAATCTCCCCACGTTCGTCCTCGCGTGTGGGTACGTCTCTCTCTCAATTTCCAAATTGGAGTGGAGAACTTTCTTTATCAATATGCTGAAAATTGTTTACAAGGTTGCAATACAAAGACAAAAAAACAAATCACACTGATCTTCTTCTTCTTGTATCAACCTTCTCTTGATCTGAGTTGATCAAGAACACACCTGCAAGATACACAAACAATTCACCGGTTCCACGACCTATTTGCGAGATCACCCCGATCTCCAAACCCTACGCTGCGACTGAATCTGCTCGGTGTAATTGTGACTAACAAACCCACAAGAACACCTCCGCTCTTGCTGGACAAACCTTCTAGTTTTTTCTCGAAACCCCCTTCGAATCTTCAACTCAGCTAGATCACCGATCGTACCACTGAATGTTATCTCTTTGATCCCTTGATACAATGAACAATGATGATCATGTGTCAATGTTCTTGAACCAAGGTGATTGAGAAGATGAAGTCTCTTTCAGGTTTCTATGTGCTCATAATTTGTATGCTTACTAACTGTGTTAGTGACTCTATGTAACTAACTGCAAAAATTGTCTTTTATATGGAAACAGAAGATGTTAGGAGAAAAACACAATTATGAGTCGACACAAAATGCGTATGAGTCGACACAAGAGCTCTATGAGTTGATACAAGTGAATTTCTATCAATGCATACTATATTGAAATTTCTTCCAAAAAGCAAAGTTATGTATGAGTCAATACAAAGATCGTATGCGTCGACACAAAGTAACGTATGTATTGATACAAGTGATTTTGTATCAATGCATACTATATTAAGATGATTTCCAGAGAGTTAAGTTAACTATGTGTCGATACAAGCAGTTATGTATTGATGCATACTGTTTGTTAAAATGAATTCCAGAAAACTAAATACTGTATGAGTCGATGAATACCACGTATGGGTCGATGCTAGAGACTTATGTATTGATATAAGTATTTATGCTTTGATGCAAAGTCTAAGATATGCAAGAATCCAGAGCCTCAAATTTGCATGTGTCGATACAAAAACGTATGAGTCGATGCATACTGTATGAAGTTTGTTTTTCAAAAAGGAGTAATTGGTTTGTATCAATACAATGGATTTTGTATTGATGCAAACACCAAACAGAACTCAATTCCAGATTCTTGATGTGTGTATGTATCGATGCAAAATGGTATGGATCGATGCAAGGCTTAAACTCTTGAGCTATCAAACTGTTTTGTATCGATACAAAACACGTATGAGTCGACTCATACTGAAGTGAAGTTGCTTTTATAAAATCATAAAAGATATGTATCGATGCATGGTTATTTGTATTAACACAAGAGGTTATGTATTGACTCATGCATTTTTGTATTGACACAAGAGGTTTGTACATGACTAACATTATACTTTGACCACTTTTATGCACACATGTATATTGACTCAATTAGACAATCAAACATATATTTGCTATCATTCAAAACTGTTAACCATTATTGTAAAGGGTTGCTAGCAAACTCCCCCTTTTTGATGATGGCAAATTCTTGCAAGATGTGTATTGATTGATAATTGATGAGATGAAACGTTCCCCCTGAGTCAATGCATGGATAAACCTTTCTAACATCTACATCTGCCTTTTGTTATTGATAATTGATGAGATGAAATGCTCCCCTTGAGTCTATGTATGGATAAACCTTTCTAACATCTTCATCTGCCTTTTCTCCCCCTTTGACAACATCAAAAAGCGAGAAGAGGGATAGTAGTAGTTGATAGCAGTATAATACAATGGCATACACAACAATTGATTAAGAAAAATTTCATTCATTAAGAGTGACAAGCTTAGGGCAATCACATACGTTTACTCACATAGAGTGTTAGAAATTAAGAAAAAAAACGCTTAACAAAGAAAGAGTGAAATTGTTATAAAAGCAGTACGAAAACGGTACAAATGTTGGAATAAAAATACATAAAGGCAAATAGGGTCATGGTCACCATATGATCCTTCAGCCTCTACATCTTGGTTGTGGAAAGTAGGTGGAGGCGGCGGAGGAGGATTCTCATCAGGAGTTTGTTCCATAAAGCTGTATTGTCGGAACCTGTTTTGGACTTCTTCACTTCTAAACCTCTCCATTATAGTAGGATCAACGTGACAATCATCCATAAAACCTGAAATCTCATTGTAGAAGACTCGATGCCATTTCACCAAGTCCATATGCCATGAATGCTGATTTTGGTACATCCGAGTATGCTCTTCGTGCCAGTCATAATGTTCCTTATGCCACTCATTTTGCTGAACATGCCAAGCTCGCCCCTCTTCGTGGCGTGTGTTATTAGCAATTTCCATCTGTTGGAACAACTGAGTCATGTACTTAGGAGCAGACGAGGAGGATTCTGCACCAGTAAAAGGAGGAGCTTGTGGGTCAGGTTGATAGTCAGTTGGCGACCACCTTTGTGGCTGCCAAGCTCTCCATCCTGTGTTTGCATCAACAGGGACATCTTCATATTGATGCTCTTGGGCTATGTCTGGCATATCAGCATCTATTGGATCTTCATCCATATAGACTTACTCATGTGGCACATCAAAATTGTAGAGTCTTGTGTTCAACCCTTTGTCCTTAAAATATAGACATTGGCGTTGCTTGTCCCATCTGTATCCCATGTGAGTTAATGTGGCCTTTTTGAACTCTTGAGCAGCAGTGGGAGATATGAGAGGCACGTGAGGGATGGTGACGCCCCAGAATTTGATAATTCACATGATTTGGGCAGAATAGCCGAGGGCAGTGTTTTTGTTGTTGTCACGCATTTGAAACATGCGCTGAACAAAATAGTTTGGCCATTTTAAGTGGACCTGATTTTGTAGGATATATAACAGATGAAGATCAGGCCAATCTAATCTTGAATGGCCACCTGACCTCGGCCGCAGGATGTGAGACACTACCCAATGAAGCATTCTAGGAATGCTTTGAATCATGCCAGAAGTGATTTGCTCATCAGGACCAATAGGCCGTTCCAATTTTAGAATGGATGCAAGATAGTCATGTTTCTTTTATGCAGGATCAAACTTAGCATCATGCCAGGTTTGCAAAACAGACGAACCGAAAGAGATTTGAAATACAGAGTCTCAGTCATCAGCATCAAACATGTATGTCTTGTTTCCAATGGATCACTTAAAAGAAATTCCTCTATATTTTTTCATCCCAGCATAGAATGCACGAATAAAATCTTCATGATAATTGTCATTGATAGCCAGAAAGTTACCTAGTTTTTGTGCGTCCAGCAGATCGCACACGTTTGTGATGTGCAGAGACAATACATCTCTTTTAATGAATGTGTGTGGCTTCATGACAAGCTGGGAACTAAACGAATTCTCGAACTCCTCTTTTATAGCTAGATGTAAAATTGATAGAGCAGACTGTGGAATCTCAGGAGATTCATCCCTTGATGAAGTTCCTGCAGCAGCTTTACCTTTCCCTTTTCTTGATCTGGGTAGAATTGTCTTTGGAGGCATGGTGGATGTAGAATTTGTGAGATGAATAGTGATGAAGGTAGCAGTAAGAGGCGTGAGAAATGAGATTCTAATTAGGGTTGGCTGAACAATTATGTTATGAGATGCATGATAATGTTTGGATAATAGATGAGATGCTAAATGGGCTGATGGGTCGACACATAAGTAGGTACATGCATACTTAAGACATCAAGTGAGAAAGATCCAAGATCCCTAACTCACGACAAATGTTAAAAAAGGACTCCGTTGCTAATGGCTTGGTGAAAATATCAGCAAGTTGACTTTTAGTATCAACATGCTCAAACACAACGTCTTCTTTTTCAACATGATCGCGAAGAAAGTGATGCATAATCTCTATGTGTTTAGTTCTTGAATGTAAAATAGGATTCTTAGTTAGGTTGATGGCACTAGTGTTGTCACATTTTATTGGAATACGTTTTAGTTGAATATCGAAATCTTGCAGTTGTTGTTTTAGCCACAAAATCTGGGCGCAACAACTACCAGCTGCAACGTATTCAGCCTCAACAGTTGACAATGCAATAGAAATCTGCTTTTTGCTATGCCAACTCACTAAGGAGTTTAAAAATAAGTGACATGTTCCACTAGTGCTTTTCCTATCTGATTTGCAGCCTGCAAAATCAAAATCGGAGAAACCTACTAAGCTACAATCGCTTCCTTTGACATACCAAAGCCTGTATTTAGATGTCCCCGTCTCATAATATAAATAAATTTCATCTTTTTAAATATATTGAAAGAAATACACCCCAATCAAATTTTTAAAAGAAAATCATATTTTTAAAACAAAAACAAAACCGTATCAATTTTTAAAAGAAATACATCTATAATATATATTTCAATTATTTATATATTATCTTAAATATATTTAAATTAAAAATAATTTCAAAATAAAAATATCAGATACGTAAATAATTAAAAAACAACACATTTTTCTAGTGTATGGATTCGTACATTATTTGAAATTTATTTTATTGTACAAAAAATGTAATAATCTGTGCGTTAACACAGATTTTCGCTAGGTTACTCGTGCGTTCACACAGATTTTGGTATGATTACCCGTACATTCACACAGTGCTTGTGTGTTACATGTGACATCACACAAATTTTGATCTGGTTACTCGTGCGTTCACACGGTCCTGGTGTGTTACCTGTATATTCGCACGAATACTTGAGTGGTACACACGCTTTTGTTTTCAAAATATAATAAAAGTGTAAATAAGAAAAATAAAATAGTTTTACAAAATAGTTTACTATTTTTAAAAATTATGAAGACAATAATATATTTCAATTATTCTTGTATTATCTTAAATATTATTGTATTTTAAATTAAAAATATTTTTAAAATAAAAATATTAGGCTTGGATTCATATATTATTTAAAATATTTTTATTTTAATTGTTTAATTGTTAAAAATAGTATTAACCCACGCGTTTACGCGGATTTGTGGTTTGATTACCCGTGCGTTTATACGAATACTTGTTGTTACAGATTTGAACTCAAATATAAATTTAAACCAAAATAAAATATTTAATAATATTCAATATTTCGATTAGTAACTTTATATTTTCTTTAATATTTAAATTTTTGATCAATAACTTTGTGTTTCCGTTAATTGTCACCAATTTTTCATAAAAATTCAATTAAATTAGAGAATATTTAAATAATTTTGGAAATCAGAGTTTAGGGTTAAAAAGAAATTAGAAGGTAATTGTATAAATTTTTAAAAACAAATATGATTATGAAAAAGTATTAGACATGTACTCTGTAAATAAATAAACTGTCAAAATGGAAAAGAAAATGTTTTTTTAATATGGACCACGGAATTATCACACGTTTGTCATAAATGTTTAAATAAATTAGAAAAGATCAGAATATTATTCAAAAAAATAAAAATTAAAAAAGGATTGTAATATATTTGTATACATTTTTTTTTTAAATATTGTTAAGAGATCTAAAATAATTAATTTTAATGTTATATTTATTAAAGTTTGGACTATTGATGACAATATAAAAAAAAGTCAGTGGTATAAATCTCATTAATGTTCGCACAAATATTGGTGTACTATCGGTGCGTTCATATGAATACTGATGTGTTATTCATATTGATGTGTTATCTGTGTGTTCGTACGAATACTTATGTGTTTTACATATATGTACTTTTGTGTTACTTGTGTGTTCGCAATAGTTTTGGAATAGTTATTTGTGCGTTCATACGGTACAAATGTGTTACTGTTACGTTCGCACGAGAACTGGTGTGATACACAATATTTTATTTTAAATTAAAAATAATTTCAAAATAAAAATATTAACAATATAAATAATTAAAAACAATACATTTTTCTCGTGTTTGAATTCATATATTATTATAAATATATATTAGTAAACAATTTTAATTGTACGAAAAAACTAATAACTCGTATATTTACATTGATTATGATATGTTTATCGGTGCGTTTATATGATATTGGTGTATTATCTGTGCATTCGTACAATAGTGATATATCTAATATTTGAAAAAATATATAAACAAAGAAATAATTGTTGAAAAAATGTTTTTTAAAATGAAGAAAGAATGTAATAACTCAACGTGGCTATAGATTAAGATTTGCCTTTCATTTATTGATGACTCTTTACCCCTCCCTCTATCTGCCATCAAGATAAATTCATCTTTTCTTTTCCTATTTCTTCATTTTTCACTTGCCATTTCTTCATTTATTACTTTAAAGGCCATAATCTCTTATAAATATAAAAATTAAACAGACTATTTTATTTCACAATCTATTTAAATTTTAATAATAGTATAACGTTTTTACTGTTATGTATATTTCCACAGTCCAAAGTTTCTTGGAGTATCATCAATTGCAGAGGCTATAACTTGCCGTATAGCTGCTCGTGATGCCTTGTACGTAGAAGAATATTTATTATGATCTACTTGTATGCTTAGCTCTTAGCGTTATTGTGTAAGAATGGTTTAGATTTAGTTGATCTATCAAGAAAACATTATTTACGATGAGTTATTATGGCATCATTTGATCTATGAATCGCGGTCCATACTGGCATAAATATAGCAGATTCACAGTTCTTCACCTGCAATATACCAAGGAGAATTGTAGATGATCAATTAAATCCCAAACAGAAGGTACCAAAGTAAGCAGGTTTGTCATCATAAACATTTTCTTTTTGATAAATGTGAGAACAGAAGAAACACATTTGAGTAGATAGCATCATGCAGATAGCTAGCATATTACTCAATCATAAAATGATATAAGTGTTGGATAATTTGATCAAAAGCTACAACAGGGTTATTATGTGTAATGTTATTTATGTCAGTTCTCGTTAGAGCAAGGTTTCCACTCAGGTTTGTTGGGTTTTCGAGAGTGTCAGAAGCAAATAACCAACCTGCAATAGATATGCGTAGCTTGAATTGTTCGTAGAACAAAACCTGGACAACAACGCAAAGTGGTAGCCTCTTGTTTTGAGTTGTGTGCGTGCTTGCTGTCAACTGTGCCAACTGTCATGTGATGTGAATTCAACCTTTCTCTAGCATGATAAGGTTTTGGATAGATGAAAGTCATGAAACATTGTCAATGAAAATATGAAACATTGTCCAAGCATCCAGTCAGTCCTTGTTTAAGCATTTATAAATCTTCCTGCTACCATCTACAGAATATCAGGGTACCATTGAAACTAATAAGAACTATAGTTTTGTCATGCGTGTGAGATTGAGAATGAATGCTTTAAGTATCCAGTGAATGCTTCATCCTCAAAATTCTGGTTCTGAGCCAACACAGTAATACCAAAAAATAGTCCAGCTCCCATGCATATAATTTCATTACATCTAACCTAAACACACAGATAAACTTAATAAGAATAAGGAGCTTCATAATGCTATCAAAACTAAAATTAATCATATTATATATTTTTCATTCAATTAGTATAAAAACTATAATTCAAAATAGTCCCTGCAATATTTTTGCATTCAATTAGTATGGAAACTACAATTCACTATGAATTCTTCAAACATTATATATTTTTAAGGAATCCAACTCCACAAAGAAACACTCATTGCAGTATCTTGAAGCTGGTTGAAGACCTGCAACATATTATAATTCTTCCTGGAAAATTGAAAACTAACAGTAAATTTGATTTTAACACCAAATTCAAAACTAACACATTTAAAGAAAAATATATCTGTAATAGACTTAACAGTCTCTTTCTCTCCGCTAAAAGTGAATGAATTTAAGAAGAAATATAAGGTATAGATTAGCAGGAAGAGAGAATAGAGTGAAATTATACGATTCCATGAATTAAGCAATGGTATTATAGATTGGTTGTGGTAGAAATGTACAAGTATAAAAAATGGTTGACATTGCATTAACACCCAATTGAAGTTCACTGCCTCATGAATTAGACATATATGAATATGACAAAACATTCTTATGATTCTACTTGTTAGTATACAAGTCAAGTGTGAGTAATGGGGAAAATAGTCCCACATTGAAAGATAATGTAATGGGAGAATCTACTCCCCTATCACCTTAAGGTTTTAGGGACAAAGTGGTGTGTTTCTCACAAATATTCCTAATCCTACACTATATATCAATGTTCCTAAATCTTATCCAATTATTGGTATCAGAGCCTGGTTGGCTCAAACTTGTTAATGGTCGTGGGTAGCGTCTCGCATGCAAGTTTGAGGGGGGGCATTGTGGACTCACACTTGAGGGAGAGTGTTGGAATACAAGTCAAGTGTGAGTAGTGGGGATAATAGTCTCACGTTGAAAGATAATGTGGTGAATTAAGGGTATATAAGTGGGAGAACCCACTCCCCTATCACCTTAAGGTTTTAGGGACAAAGTAGTGTGTTTCTCACAAATGTTCATAATCCTAAACTATATATCAATGCTCCTAAATCTTCCCCAAAAATTTGTATGGTTTTAGGGACAAAGTGGTGTGTTTCTCACAAATGTTCCTAATCCTACACTGTATATCAATTCTCCAAAATCTTCCCCAATATTTGGTATCAGAGTCTGGTTGGCTCAAAATTGTACATGGTCGTGGGTAGCGTCCCGCATGCAATTTTGAGGGAGAGCATTGTGGACTCACACTTGAGAGGGAGTGTTAGAATACAAGTCAAGTGTGAGTAGTGGGGAAAATAGTCTCACATTGAAAGATAATGTAGTGGGAGAACCCACTCCCCTATTACCTTAAGGTTTTAGGGACAAAGTGGTATGTTTCTCACAAATGTTTCTAATCCTACACTATATATCAATGCTCCTAAATCTTCCCCAACAATTGTTATTCGAGCCTGGTTGGCTCAAACTTGTACATGGTCGTGGGTAGCGTCCCGCATGAAAGTTTGAGGGGGAGCATTGTGGATTCACACTTGAGGGGGAGTGTTGGAATACAAGTCAAGTGTGAGTAGTGGGGATAATAGTCTCACGTTGAAAGATAATATGGTGAATTAAGGGTATATAAGTGGGAGAACCCACTCCCCTATCACCTTAAGATTTTAGGGACAAAGTAGTGTGTTTCTCACAAATGTTCCTAATCCTAAACTATATATCAATGCTCCTAAATCTTCCCCAAAAATTGGTATGGTTTTAGGGACAAAGTGGTGTGTTTCTCACAAATGTTCCTAATCCTACACTATATATCAATGCTCCTAAATCTTCCCCAACAATTGGTATCAGAGTCTGGTTGGCTCAAACTTGTACATGGTCGTGGGTAGCGTCCTGCATGCTATTTTGAGGGAGAGCATTGTGGACTCACACTTGAGAGGGAGTGTTAGAATACAAGTCAAGTGTGAGTAGTGGGGAAAATAGTCTCACATTGAAAGATAATGTAGTGGGAGAACTCACTCCCATATCACCTTAAGGTTTTAGGGATAAAGTGGTGTGTTTCTCACAAATGTTCCTAATCCTACACTATATATCAATGCTCCTAAATGTTCCCCAACAATTGGTATTCCAGTATGGTTGGCTCAAACTTGTACATGGTCGTGGATAGCGTCCCGCATGAAAGTTTGAGGGGGAGCATTGTGGATTCACACTTGAGGGGGAGTGTTGGAATACAAGTCAAGTGTGAGTAGTTGGGAAAATAGTCCCACATTGAAAGATAATGGGGTGACTTAAGGGTATATAAGTGGGAGAACACACTCCCTTATACCTTTAAGGTTTTAGGGACAAAGTGGTGTGTTTCTCACAAATGTTCATAATCCTACACTATATATCAATGATCCTAAATCTTCCCCAACACTACCAATTTTTTCAAGAAGCTTTTTCATATAATCAATTGTATCTTCGAGAATCGGTGTCCTGTCCATATACATAAAATAAAAAGCAGAACTAAACATTGAAAGATCAGACTTATTGACTTCATTGTCAATGACAATCACCTCAGATCCGGCGACTACATGTGCAGAATCGTGTCATTGATCACTTATCCCTCTTCAAAACTCTCAAATCTAAAATCTCCCAAGAACCTTTTCATCATCAGTCGTCCTTGTTTCCGTGAATCAACGTCTTCGATAACCACCACCTTGTGCGACGCCGTGAAACCGCATTATAACCAATGTAGCTTAAACAAAAGAAACATTTTCATATCGTAAACAAAGCAATAAATAACAATATTAGAAAACAACAATTTATTTCGGATAAATGGTTCATAACAGAATAATGATTTGAAACCCTAAATCGAAAACTATAAAACTGAATAAATATACCAACTTTGCAAACTTCTGAAGAACAAAGATTAAAACTTCATGGTGGTTTTGTTGTCAGTTGTGTTGTCGATCATCTTCGTGTTGCTCATCGTCGAACACTATTTCTTCAAGAACTGTTGTATCAAAATCAAAATTGTTATAAATGAAGAAAAACAAATAAAATTTAAAAATCAAAACTTTATGAACGAGAGAGATTTATGGCTGGATCTGGAGAGAGAGAGAGAGAGAGAGAGAGAGAGAGAGAAGAGAGAAGAGAGAAGAAAAATAGATTAATTGAGAATGAGCGTGAGAGAGAAGAAAAAATAAAATATATTGTCTTTGTCCAATGAAATTGAGAACGGAGAGAGGGGGAAGTTGTAAAAATTTTGAATTTTGAATTAAAGTAACATTGAAAGAAGTGAAAATAGGAAATGTAATTTTATTTGGACCAAATGACATCATCAACTCATTTTAACCTAATCACCAAAGATAAAAAACACCAACCATGTAATTGAAATAGAAGTAAATGACATCATTAGTTGGAAAAAGTATTTTTTGGACACAAAATACTCTCATTTTGCATAGGTGTCAAGTGTTGGGTTAGTGGTAAAAATGGTTTAACCAAGTCATCAACTTTTCTTATATGGTATATATATATAGGTTCTCCTTCACCCTTGGTGAAAATACAAAAATACCCTCAAGTTTCGTAAGTTAACTTACGAATTCCACAAATAAGGTGAATTCGTAAGTTAACTTACGAAATAATCCACGTTTTAAAAAAAAAAGAAGGTGAATTCGCAAGTTAAATTGCGAATTCACCTTATTTTTTTAAAATAAGGTGAATTCTGAAGTTAACTTGCGAATTCACCTTATTTGGGAAATTCGCAAGTTAACTTGCGAAGTCTGCGTATAATTTTAGAAAACTCAGAATTTTCCCCCTTTCCCATTCATTTCAAACTCTACTCAAAATCTTCCCAAACTACTCTAAACCCTAACTACTTCAAATACATTTCAAGCCACTCCAAGTCACTCTCATCATTTTCACCAACACATTTCAACTCCTCCAAAGTTCAAACTCAACTAATTCTGTAAATTTTCTTCACTATTCAAATTTCTGATTTTTTATTAGATTATAAGGTTTAGGTTGTAGAAATGTAGTAGTGTATGAAGTAGTAGTAGGATAATGTAGTAGAAAAAAATAGAATTTTGGAGGTTTTGGTGAATTCGGTTTTGAAAAATCTGGCGAGATGGGCTTCATAAGTTAACTGCGAAGTGTACTAGAGGAGACTTCGGGGTTAACTTGCGGATTTTGGTATGAATGGAAAATTACGAGTTAACTCGCAATTTTGGTTGTATTGTTTTGAATTAATTTTGGTGTATTTTATTTCGATGAAATTCGGCCGGGATAACCGGATGACACGTTTGAGGCAGGGCAAACAAAGCCGACAGCATCGGCTCGTCGGAGGCGAGCAAAAGGCAAGAAACACAAAGGGAAAAATGTCAAAACTTGATATAGCATCACCTTACGCACCACGAGGATTCGTCTCCATGAGGCATCTTTCTCTCATGCACATGAGGAGGAGGTACTAGAGTTGGAGGTACCAAAGGTGAGTCACCGGCGCAAGAGGCCCAGGATGCCTAAAGAGCCGACGGCGGTGTTGAGGAGCCTGCAGATGCGGAGGATGATGGCTATCCAGGAGGGCCATATGACAGGTCCCTCCTAATTTATTATGAGGACCATCTTGCTATGTGCGTGAGGAGAGGTATTATAATTTTATTTAGTATTATTTTATTTTCGTTTTATTTAGTATTATTTATTTATTTTCGTATACTGGCCGTTCGAATTATTTATTTATTTTCATTTGATTCTTATATTTTAGGAAAGAAAGGCGTTGAAACATTCTAACCACTCCCACAAAATCTTTGAGTTGTATACTCCGAAGACTCGGGGTTCGGTGCGATATCGTCGCATCGGTATTGCGGATTATCGATCTTGGTTACAAAACCATTAACACCAGCATGCGGTGCTTTTGCTGAGAGATGGCATAGGGAGACGTCATCTTTCCACTTTCCTGTTGGGGAGTTGACGATCAACCTTGACGATGTTGCATGCTTGCTCCGACTACTCATTAGAGGTAGGTTGCTCAATCATTCAAAGATAACTAGAGTTGAGGTTGTTGATTTGATGGTTCAGTACGTGGGACCTGATCCTTATAGAGCAGTTGTGGACTACGACTCCGCAAACTTGGCGCACATGACATTCTCATATCTGAAGGAGTTATATGAGGAGCACCTCTGTCAGACAGCTCGTGCAAAAAGAGATGCACAGGAAGCTGGGGTGCCTGTTGTAGAGGATGTTTTTGTTCAGTATCACTGGGGCTGTCCCATCCGGTGTTTTTGGATGTACTTGGTAGGCACGTCCGTCTTTGTGGACACGAGTGACCGCTACACCGACGTGGCCTACGTGAGATATTTACTGGCCTTTCTGATTACTTATTGGGCTGGGTGTCGTTGTTCTTACCTACCTCTACCATAAGCTGAATGAAGCTTCCAGGTGGAGGGCTAGGGCGCTTACTGGCTCGTGCACACTCCTCACGGTACGTTTTTATTTTAATGATTAATTTTAATTTGTTTTAATTAATTTTAAGTAGTTGTAATTCATTTTAATTAGTTTAAATTGATTTTAATTATGTTAACATTATTTTTTTCGATGCAGAACTGAATTTTATCTTACTTTCACCGGATCCATGGTTACTACGTGGGTCCTGACTGTGAGGACTTCATGCCCAGGGATGCCAGGTTTATTCTCAATAGGGGAAACAATAATGTGGCTCCTTACGGGTGTTCCTTGATCGCACCCAGCATGATGACATCATCTGGACCCCGTTTGAGGACTACCATGAGGTTGTCCCCTTCGATACCATTTCGTTATACTCCGGGTGGCTAGCCTTTGGGGCTAACATAATGGTCTAGTATCTACCCGAGTGGTGTATGCGCCAGTTTAGCTATGTGCAGAGCATACCCCGATCTCCTTTCCAAGATGCTCCCGACACCATCACATGGAGGATTCTAGACGATATCTTCCAGGATTGGTAGAATCATGTCGTGCTAGAGGAGTTTCGGTTGATGCGGGAATCCCGTATGTCGCACTCTTTGGAGGGGTACACGACATGGTTCTATTTGGTACCGCACCCTTACATGACACCGGAGGCTGAGGGACGTCCGCCAAGGCCAGCACATGAGGAGCTCTTGGATAACGACCAGACAGAGGATGACCATGCCACTGATCTACTTCCCATCTATTAGAGTATCCGCCAGATTAGACAAGGGGCGTTGGATGACGGAATTACCGACAGGGGAGGACCCGATGCGGTTGTCGTGGTGGAGAGGATGGTCGCTGAGGTAGAGCGTGCTCCGCGTTACCACCAAAAGAGGAGGGTGAGGGGGTCAAGATTAGGCGTACCCAGTATCCTTTATGTTTTTTTATTTGATTTTGTATGATCGCATTTTGTTCGGAACAATTTATGTAATAATATTTCTGACATTTTTTCTCTTTATTATTTATAACATATTATTATTTATATGGTTTGCGTATATATAAATTTTATGCATATTATTACTTTTTTACTGTCAAAAACACCACAAAACAAAATCCAGTTTCAACCTAAATTGATTTTTGGTTCTGTTTCTTCATAATTCGTAGGCTAACTTGCGAAATGCACTAAATCAGGTGAATTCGTAAGTTAACTTGCGAATTATGCTTGATTATTTAAAAAAAAGGGAACATTTCGCAGGTTAACTTACGAATTCACCTTGTAGGGTGAATTCGTAAGTTAACTTACAAAATAATCCACGATTTAAAAAAATAAGGTGAATTCGCAAGTTAACTTGTGAATTCACCCCAGAAAGGTCACTTCGCAGGTTAACTTGCGAATTCACCCAACAAGGTGAGTTCGCAGGTTAACTTGCGAAGGGTATTTTTGGTTTTCAGGGATGTGTGACAACACGAAATTGTATCATATATTAGTTATGAAATTAACCCGTTTTTACATCGCATTGACCCGTTTAACTCCCGAATATTCCGAGTTTTTATGTCTTTTTTGCAGGTACCACACATCTCAGGTCAAAAATAGCAGAAAACAACAAATGAACAAAGTCAACATCAAAGACCAGAAGAAGAAAGCACATTCTGCCAAAATCTACAGATTCTGCTGCTATTACGGTCGTCATCCCCTTGCCACGATCGTAAGACACTTCAAAAGCGTGTTACGCTCGTCACACTTTGGCCACGACCGTAACGCGCTACTTCATGAAATGTGCCCGTAACACAGTTCCCACGACCGTAACACGCTATATATCAGTTTATAGAAAACGTGGAAACGTGGGCAGAACTCAACAGAAAAGTCTTCAAGCTGCTCCTGATTTTCCTCAACCCACGACTCAACCCACTTTCCGTTTTCTTCTGAAGATTTCAAGTGAAGCCTGTCATACCCCAAAATTTTCCCTCCTACTTCTCAAGACATTTCATACATCCATGCTCAAGGATTCCTCAAGGGTTGATCAGACAAACCCTCTCCTAGACAATTAACCCAAACTAGGGTTTGGTATTTCTCAGATCAAGATGAGCTTCTAACATCTCCAATGGTCTTCATGCCCCCTCATATGCTTCAAAGATTCTCCATGTCAAGTTTCCAGCCTCAGAAGTCAAGTTTCCTCAGACAATTGCTCAGATGGTTGAAAATCAGTTGTATTGGACAAAAAGTCAACTGTGGTCAACATACAGTCAAACTTCTTGATTTTTGGTCAACATCCTCATTTTGAAGTCACATTCATCATTTGATCAAGGGTTCATCATGATTCATCAAGAAAACTCAAGATTTGCTCAAAAGTCAAACTTTCCAAATTAGGGTTTCTCAGTAAAAAGTCAACTGAACTTTGACTGGGCATAACTTCTTCATACTTTCTCAGAATTTTTTCCACCACCTATTGTTTTGAAGGAAATTCAATTATCTACAACTTCATGTCTCACAAGAATGTTCAAAAAATGCTTCATTTAGAAGGTATGGATCTAAACATTACAGGTCCTTTTCAAAGTCAACAAAACGTCAACTTTTTGTTTTGAAGATATATTGAGCATGGAAACTCCAATTGAGATGAAACCAAAGAGGTTGGTTATAGGACTCTTAGAGATTTCCAAAAAGTCCAAGAACACTCAAAAATGTGGAAAATTGAGCAAAATACACCTTGTGCAAGTTGGGCAATTTTGAAGAAGTGCACAAAGAGAGATACTTGTAAAAATAAATTTTTTTGCAAATGGGCCTAGTTTTTCTTCATTCAAACTTGTTCCTTATACAATTTGGAACATCCAAGCCCAATGCCACTAATTTTAACCTTATTTTTCTATTTAATTTGGATTTTATTCATTTAAATACAAATTAAATTCAAAAATAAGGTATAAAATCAAAATTAATTGCAAAATTGATTTTTCTCTCATTCTTGGGATCCATGTAACCCATAAAGGCTGGCAAATTTCGAAATTATCATGGATTTGGCAAGAATTTGATTGAAATTGATCAAAAAAGATAAGATTTGATTTTGTACAAAATCAAATGATCTTTGCATTGATTAACCATTATTTGTTCCTCAAATCAGCTCAATTTCCATCCATTATAAATATACAATACATATCACACAAGAAAGGACAGAAAAATTGCCTCAAGAACCCTAACCTAAAAGTCAAAAATCCGTGACCTTCAAGCAATCTGCAGCCTTGGTTCTAGTGGATTTCAATCGATTTTGAGCATTCCATCGTGTTCCTTGGGTTGTTTAGAGTCAGTCCAGACCTTTACAACACTCAAAACCATCAAGAATCGAGCAATCCCGATTTCGGTTTGTTCTTCCTTTTCAAAATCGATTTTCAATTCTCATGCATTTTTAACATGTTTTGTTGTTTGTTTTGTGTTTAGAACGAAGCTTGGAAGCTTTCTGGGTAGTTTGATTGAATTTCCATGGCCTAAAACACGAATTACCATTGCTAGGGTTTTCTGAACCAAATTGGGGATTCCTTAAAGCGGTTAAATTGGACCAAAGACCACCACCATCGTGTTCAAAACAATGTTTCCAATCGAACCATGCCTTTGAATGTCATTTATATTTGCGTGTTTGATTTTGAGATTTCTTGAGGACTATAGCGTCGAGCGGGGCCGGCGCTATCTTTTCAAAAATTCAAAAGCGAAGAAGGCGATGGTTGGCGCGTGATTTGTGCAATGGGGAACGACACCGTTTACAATCCAACCATGGCATTTGATTTTTACATGTTTGCAACTTTTTCATATTTTTCTATTTCCATTTAATATTTTCATCTAATTTAATTTATCTTTCATAATTTTATCATGCATTTAAAAATACCAAAATATTTATTTTTGCATAATCATTAGAAAAATACTTATTTAATTTTTAAAATTAAAATTATTATTTTTGCATGCATATTTAATTTAATTTCTATTTTATCATTTAAATCACTTTTAATTGATTTTTAATTATTAAATTAACTCCAAAAAATCCCAAAAAATTATTTTAGCATATTGATGTTATTCCTAGCATGGAAACTGTTTCTCATTCAAAAATTATTATTTTTACTAACATTTTCCTCTTATGCAAATTCCTCGTATTTCCCGATTTTTTATCTATTCACAGGTTATCCCGTTTCGGACAATTTTTATCGCTTTCTTTTCATATTATGTAATTGCCTATGGAATGTAATAGTTTAATTAGGACTTTTATTTTCCGCACTTTTCAATTATGTATCTGCCCCAAAGCTATGTAATAGCGTAGGATTTATCTTTCCGCACTTTATATTTCCGCAATTTACTTTCCGCACCCTATAAACTGCTAGTAATTAGGCGTGTATGGCAAGATAAAATTGAACGTAGCTCACTCTAATTTCCAAGATAAAATACCTGAATTTGACACACTCTCTTCACACATGCACCCCTTAGGGTAATTCTCTCTCGTTGCCTTTATGATTACAAATGGTCAAGTCCCTCGAACGTAGAGGTATCCTAGCACAGTTGCCTTCAAAACAAATCATCATAGTCCCTTCGATACAAAGATCATAGACCCACGATGTCGCCTACGAATACATGATCTTGACCCTCGATTGTCGCCACGAAAATGATGATAGTCCCGAATGTGCTAGGATACTTCCTACTGAGTCTTTCTATGACCATACGATGTCCTTGAATGTCCGCTTACATCCAACGAATAGGGTTACCTACCAACTAATGATACGGATATCACTATTCTCAAGGAACGTAAAACAATACGAAAACGACCATTCTGAGTAGGTAATAAGACTTTTAGTTGCTTGCTCTATCAAATACTTTTTGCACCTCACACTTTTGTCAAAGTTCAAACTCTTTTCAAAACATCTTTCAAACACACAGAAAGCACAATTTTTAAAGTGATCTAAGAGCAAGTAAGAGCCCGTAGAAAACTACGGATGAAAAGGGGTGCTAATACCTTCCCTTTTCATAACCTTCTCCCTTACTCAAAATCTAACGAAGGTCTTTTTCTGTACTTTTTACCTTCCCTTAATTGGATAAAAGAAAAGTTGGTGGCGACTCTTGCTATCCGCACATTTGCGATAGAAAAACCTACAAAGTCAGTTACCCGTGTTACAAAGCCCACGTAATTGTTTTCAACTGCCATTGCATTCCTTCTCTATAAATAGCATAGATTACAATGAGAACGACACAGAGCATTATTGAGTTTAACCGTGCGGAAGCTCTGCCAAATTGAAAACCCTGCTTTTCCAGTCTTCATTTTTTCTGCATTTCGTTATTTTCCCTTGTTTACTTTACTGTCCAAATAACAATTTCCAACATTAGGAAATTGTTATTCTAGTTTAGAATTTATTTTAAGCCTCAGAATTCTTTTTACATTCCCAATTCTGAAGGTCCGAGTTTCCGAAAAAAGATGGGAGAAGGACTAGAAGTATTGCTTTACTTTCAGGTTTTCATTACATTTGATTTACAGCATAATTTAATTGTTTATTTTAAGTCTTATTAATTATTCAAAATGTTTGTTTTACAATTCTATTATTCTGTTTACTGTGAGTTTATTTTAATTATAATGGCTAGCTAGATTCTTTGTGTCGGTATGTGATAGTTAAAGACAGTAGGAATTTAATCAAAACCTAAGCTAAAACCTTAATCAACTTAAACTCTGGTTATAACTTTTTGTGTTTAAAAATAAAACCTTTTTGTTACGGAAGTAAGAAAAGTAAATAGGTTAGGATCGAGACCACGAAAGTGTGAGATTTTTACCGGATAGCTAAAGTTAGGCATTCGATTTAAATACAGCGAGAGCGTTTTAAAACGAATTAGATTTAATTAAGTTTTCAAAGAGTATTTTCTAAACACTTATGGGCTACAGAGAGCAGGCATAAGGCTTTAGATGTATAATCCGAGATAAGACCACAAAAGTGTGAATTGAGGGTTTTTAAACTGATTATTTCTACAGAACAATTAAGTTAACCATCTTTATGCGCAAGAGTGCGATTAGATCCCTTAGGTCCTCTCTATTACATACGACACGGCAATTATTCATCTAAAATCAATTAGTTTTACTTTCCCTTACCTCCCTAAAAAACCAAACGTGACATCATTCGCCTTAGCTAAATTAGCATACTTTC
>CM038792.1:290928931-291206803 GCA_021764765.1 Vicia sativa
TCAAATGAAAATAAATAAATAATTCGAACGGCCAGTATACGAAAATAAATAAATAATACGAAATAAAACGAAAATAAAATAAATAATACGAAATAAAAATTATAATACCTCTCCGCCCCAGACATAGCAGGCAGTATGGTCCTCATAATAAATTAGGAGGGACCTGTCATATGGCCCTCCTGGATAGCCATCATCCTCCGCATCTGCAGGCTCCTCAACACCGCCGTCGGCTCTTTAGGCATCCTGGGCCTCTTGCGTCGGTGACTCGACCTTTGGTACCTCCAACTCTAGTACCTCCTCCTCATGTGCATGAGAGAAAGATGCCTCATGGAGACGAATCCTCCCTCGTGGTGCAGAAGGTGATGCTATATCAAGTTTTGACATTTTTTCCCTTTGTGCTCTTGCCCTTTGCTCGCGCTCTCGACGAGCCGATGCTGTCTGGCTTTGTTTGCCCTGTCTCAAACGTGTCATCTGGTTATCCTGGTCGACAATTTTACTGAAATAAAATACAGCCAAAATTAATTCAAAAACAATACAGCCAAAATTCGCAGGTTAACTTCAGAATTTTCCATTCATACCAAAATCCGCAAGTTAACCTGCGAAGTCTCCTCTAGTACACTTCGCAAGTTAACTTGCGAAAGCCCATTCGTCCAGATTTTTCAAAAACCAGAATTTCAGACCCAAAACCTCCAAAATTCTATTTTTTTCTACTACATTATCCTACTACTACTTCATACACTACTACATTTCTACAACCTAAACCTTATAATCTAATAAAAAATCAGAAATTTGAATAGTGAAGAAAATTTACAGAATTAGTTGAGTTTGAACTTTGGAGGAGTTGAAATGTGTTGGTGAAAATGATGAGAGTGACTTGGAGTGGCTTGAAATGTATTTGAAGTAGTTAGGGTTTAGAGTAGTTTGGGAAGATTTTGAGTAGAGTTTGAAATGAATGGGAAAGGGGGAAAATTCTGAGTTTTCTAAAATTATACGCAGACTTCGCAAGTTAACTTGCGAATTTCCCAAATAAGGTGAATTCGCAAGTTAACTTCAGAATTCACCTTATTTTAAAAAAATAAGGTGAATTCGCAATTTAACTTGCGAATTCACCTTCTTTTTTTTTTAAAACGTGGATTATTTCGTAAGTTAACTTGAATTCACCTTATTTGTGGAATTAAAGTTAACTTACGAAACGAGGTATTTTTGTATTTTCACCAAGGGTGAAGGAGAACCTATATATATATACCATATAAGAAAAGTTGATGACTTGGTTAAACCATTTTTACCACTAACCCAACACTTGACACCTATGCAAAATGAGAGTATTTTGTGTCCAAAAAATACTTTTTCCAACTAATGATGTCATTTACTTCTATTTCAATTACATGGTTGGTGTTTTTTATCTTTGGTGATTAGGTTAAAATGAGTTGATGATGTCATTTGGTCCAAATAAAATTACATTTCCTATTTTCACTTCTTTCAATGTTACTTTAATTCAAAATTCAAAATTTTTACAACTTCCCCCTCTCTCCGTTCTCAATTTCATTGGACAAAGACAATATATTTTATTTTTCTCTTTCTCTCTCTCACGTTCATTCTCAATTAATCTATTTTTTCTTCTCACCCTTTCTCTTCTCTCTCTCTCTCTCTCTCTCTCTCTCTCTCTCTCTCCAGATCCAGCCATAAATCTCTCTCGTTCATAAAGTTTTGATTTTTAAATTTTATTTGTTTTTCTTCATTTATAACAATTTTGATTTTGATACAACAGTTCTTGAAGAAATAGTGTTCGACGATGAGCAACACGAAGATGATCGACAACACAACTGACAACAAAACCACCATGAAGTTTTAATCTTTGTTCTTCAGAAGTTTGCAAAGTTGGTATATTTATTCAGTTTTATAGTTTTCGATTTAGGGTTTCAAATCATTATTCTGTTATGAACCATTTATCCGAAATAAATTGTTGTTTTCTAATATTGTTATTTATTGCTTTGTTTACGATATGAAAATGTTTCTTTTGTTTAAGCTACATTGGTTATAATGCGGTTTCACGGCGTCGCACAAGGTGGTGGTTATCGAAGACGTTGATTCACGGAAACAAGGACGACTGATGATGAAAAGGTTCTTGGGAGATTTTAGATTTGAGAGTTTTGAAGAGGGATAAGTGATCAATGACACGATTCTGCACATGTAGTCGCCGGATCTGAGGTGATTGTCATTGACAATGAAGTCAATAAGTCTGATCTTTCAATGTTTAGTTCTGCTTTTTATTTTATGTATATGGACAGGACACCGATTCTCGAAGATACAATTGATTATATGAAAAAGCTTCTTGAAAAAATTGGTAGTGTTGGGGAAGATTTAGGATCATTGATATATAGTGTAGGATTATGAACATTTGTGAAACACACCACTTTGTCCCTAAAACCTTAAAGGTATAAGAGTGTGTTCTCCACTTATATACCCTTAAGTCACCCCATTATCTTTCAATGTGGGACTATTTTCCCAACTACTCACACTTGACTTGTATTCCAACACTCCCCCTCAAGTGTGAATCCACAATGCTCCCCCTCAAACTTTCATGCGGGACGCTATCCACGACCATGTACAAGTTTGAGCCAACCATCTGGAATACCAATTGTTGGGGAACATTTAGGAGCATTGATATATAGTGTAGGATTAGGAACATTTGTGAGAAACACACCACTTTATCCCTAAAACCTTAAGGTGATATGGGAGTGAGTTCTCCCACTACATTATCTTTCAATGTGAGACTATTTTCCCCACTACTCACACTTGACTTGTATTCTAACACTCCCTCTCAAGTGTGAGTCCACAATGCTCTCCCTCAAAATAGCATGCAGGGCGCTACCCACGACCATGTACAAGTTTGAGCCAACGAGACTCTGATACCAATTGTTGGGGAAGATTTAGGAGCATTGATATATAGTGTAGGATTAGGAACATTTGTGAGAAACACACCACTTTGTCCCTAAAACCATACCAATTTTTGGGGAAGATTTAGGAGCATTGATATATAGTTTAGGATTAGGAACATTTGTGAGAAACACACTACTTTGTCCCTAAAATCTTAAGGTGATAGGGGAGTGGGTTCTCCCACTTATATACCCTTAATTCACCATATTATCTTTCAACGTGAGACTATTATCCCCACTACTCACACTTGACTTGTATTCCAACTCCCCTCAAGTGTGAATCCACAATGCTCCCCTCAAACTTTCATGCGGGACCTACCACGACCATGTACAAGTTTGAGCCAACCAGCTCGAATAACAATTGTTGGGGAAGATTTAGGAGCATTGATATATAGTGTAGGATTAGAAACATTTGTGAGAAACATACCACTTTGTCCCTAAAACCTTAAGGTAATAGGGGAGTGGGTTCTCCCACTACATTATCTTTCAATGTGAGACTATTTTCCCCACTACTCACACTTGACTTGTATTCTAACACTCCCTCTCAAGTGTGAGTCCACAATGCTCTCCCTCAAAATTGCATGCGGGGCCTACCCGACCATGTACAATTTTGAGCCAACGACTCGATACCAAATATTGGGAAGATTTTGGAGAATTGATATCTGATGTAGGATTAGGAACATTTGTGAGAAACACACCACTTTGTCCCTAAAACCATACAAATTTTTGGGGAAGATTTAGGAGCATTGATATATAGTTTAGGATTATGAACATTTGTGAGAAACACACTACTTTGTCCCTAAAACCTTAAGGTGATAGGGAGTGGGTTCTCCACTTATATACCCTTAATTCACCACATTATCTTTCAGCGTGAGACTATTATCCCCACTACTCACACTTGACTTGTATTCCAACACTCTCCCTCAAGTGTGAGTCCACAATGCCCCCCCTCAAACTTGCATGCGAGACGCTACCCACGACCATTAACAAGTTTGAGCCAACCAGGCTCTGATACCAATAATTGGATAAGATTTAGGAACATTGATATATAGTGTAGGATTAGGAATATTTGTGAGAAACACACCACTTTGTCCCTAAAACCTTAAGGTGATAGGGGAGTAGATTCTCCCATTACATTATCTTTCAATGTGGGACTATTTTCCCCATTACTCACACTTGACTTGTATACTAACAAGTAGAATCATAAGAATGTTTTGTCATATTCATATATGTCTAATTCATGAGGCAGTGAACTTCAATTGGGTGTTAATGCAATGTCAACCATTTTTTATACTTGTACATTTCTACCACAACCAATCTATAATACCATTGCTTAATTCATGGAATCGTATAATTTCACTCTATTCTCTCTTCCTGCTAATCTATACCTTATATTTCTTCTTAAATTCATTCACTTTTAGCGGAGAGAAAGAGACTGTTAAGTCTATTACAGATATATTTTTCTTTAAATGTGTTAGTTTTGAATTTGGTGTTAAAATCAAATTTACTGTTAGTTTTCAATTTTCCAGGAAGAATTATAATATGTTGCAGGTCTTCAACCAGCTTCAAGATACTGCAATGAGTGTTTCTTTGTGGAGTTGGATTCCTTAAAAATATATAATGTTTGAAGAATTCATAGTGAATTGTAGTTTCCATACTAATTGAATGCAAAAATATTGCAGGGACTATTTTGAATTATAGTTTTTATACTAATTGAATGAAAAATATATAATATGATTAATTTTAGTTTTGATAGCATTATGAAGCTCCTTATTCTTATTAAGTTTATCTGTGTGTTTAGGTTAGATGTAATGAAATTATATGCATGGGAGCTGGACTATTTTTTGGTATTACTGTGTTGGCTCAGAACCAGAATTTTGAGGATGAAGCATTCACTGGATACTTAAAGCATTCATTCTCAATCTCACACGCATGACAAAACTATAGTTCTTATTAGTTTCAATGGTACCCTGATATTCTGTAGATGGTAGCAGGAAGATTTATAAATGCTTAAACAAGGACTGACTGGATGCTTGGACAATGTTTCATATTTTCATTGACAATGTTTCATGACTTTCATCTATCAAAACCTTATCATGCTAGAGAAAGGTTGAATTCACATCACATGACAGTTGGCACAGTTGACAGCAAGCACGCACACAACTCAAAACAAGAGGCTACCACTTTGCGTTGTTGTCCAGGTTTTGTTCTACGAACAATTCAAGCTACGCATATCTATTGCAGGTTGGTTATTTGCTTCTGACACTCTCGAAAACCCAACAAACCTGAGTGGAAACCTTGCTCTAACGAGAACTGACATAAATAACATTACACATAATAACCCTGTTGTAGCTTTTGATCAAATTATCCAACACTTATATCATTTTATGATTGAGTAATATGCTAGCTATCTGCATGATGCTATCTACTCAAATGTGTTTCTTCTGTTCTCACATTTATCAAAAAGAAAATGTTTATGATGACAAACCTGCTTACTTTGGTACCTTCTGTTTGGGATTTAATTGATCATCTACAATTCTCCTTGGTATATTGCAGGTGAAGAACTGTGAATCTGCTATATTTATGCCAGTATGGACCGCGATTCATAGATCAAATGATGCCATAATAACTCATCGTAAATAATGTTTTCTTGATAGATCAACTAAATCTAAACCATTCTTACACAATAACGCTAAGAGCTAAGCATACAAGTAGATCATAATAAATATTCTTCTACGTACAAGGCATCACGAGCAGCTATACGGCAAGTTATAGCCTCTGCAATTGATGATACTCCAAGAAACTTTGGACTGTGGAAATATACATAACAGTAAAAACGTTATACTATTATTAAAATTTAAATAGATTGTGAAATAAAATAGTCTGTTTAATTTTTATATTTATAAGAGATTATGGCCTTTAAAGTAATAAATGAAGAAATGGCAAGTGAAAAATGAAGAAATAGGAAAAGAAAAGATGAATTTATCTTGATGGCAGATAGAGGGAGGGGTAAAGAGTCATCAATAAATGAAAGGCAAATCTTAATCTATAGCCACGTTGAGTTATTACATTCTTTCTTCATTTTAAAAAACATTTTTTCAACAATTATTTCTTTGTTTATATATTTTTTCAAATATTAGATATATCACTATTGTACGAATGCACAGATAATACACCAATATCATATAAAGCGATAAACATATCATAATCAATGTAAATATACGAGTTATTAGTTTTTTCGTACAATTAAAATTGTTTACTAATATATATTTATAATAATATATGAATTCAAACACGAGAAAAATGTATTGTTTTTAATTATTTATATTGTTAATATTTTTATTTTGAAATTATTTTTAATTTAAAATAAAATATTGTGTATCACACCAGTTCTCGTGCGACGTATGATAACACATTTGTACCGTATGAGCGCACAAATAACTATTCCAAAACTATTGCGAACACACAAGTAACACAAAAGTACATATATGTAAAACACATAAGTATTAAATGCGAACACACGATAACACATCAATATGAATAACACATCGTATTCATATGAGCACCGATAGTACACCAATATTTGTGCGAACATTAATGAGATTTATACCACTGACTTTTTTTTATATTGTCATCAATAGTCCAAACTTTAATAAATATAACATTAAAATTAATTATTTTAGATCTCTTAACAATATTTAAAAAAAAAATGTATACAAATATATTACAATCCTTTTTTAATTTTTATTTTTTTGAATAATATTCTGATCTTTTCTAATTTATTTAAACATTTATGACAAACGTGTGATAATTCCGTGGTCCATATTAAAAAAACATTTTCTTTTCCATTTTGACAGTTTATTTATTTACAGAGTACATGTCTAATACTTTTTCATAATCATATTTGTTTTTAAAAATTTATACAATTACCTTCTAATTTCTTTTTAACCCTAAACTCTGATTTCCAAAATTATTTAAATATTCTCTAATTTAATTGAATTTTTATGAAAAATTGGTGACAATTAACGGAAACACAAAGTTATTGATCAAAAATTTAAATATTAAAGAAAATATAAAGTTACTAATCGAAATATTGAATATTATTAAATATTTTATTTTGGTTTAAATTTATATTTGAGTTCAAATGCGCGTAACACAACAGTACCCGTATAAACGCACGGGTAATCAAACCACAAATCCGCGTAAACGCGTGGGTTAATACTATTTTTAACAATTAAACAATTAAAATAAAAATATTTTAAATAATATATGAATCCAAGCCTAATATTTTTATTTTAAAAATATTTTTAATTTAAAATACAATAATATTTAAGATAATACAAGAATAATTGAAATATATTATTGTCTTCATAATTTTTAAAAATAGTAAACTATTTTGTAAAACTATTTTATTTTTCTTATTTACACTTTTATTATATTTTGAAAACAAAAGCGTGTGTACCACTCAAGTATTCGTGCGAATATACAGGTAACACACGGACCGTGTGAGCATAGTAAACAGATCAAAATTTGTGTGATGTCACATGTAACACACAAGCACTGTGTGAATGTACGGGTAATCATACCAAAATCTGTGTGAACGCACGAGTAACCTAGCGAAAATCTGTGTTAACGCACAGATTATTACATTTTTTGTACAATAAAATAAATTTCAAATAATGTACGAATCCATACACTAGAAAAATGTGTTGTTTTTTAATTATTTACGTATCTGATATTTTTATTTTGAAATTATTTTTAATTTAAATATATTTAAGATAATATATAAATAATTGAAATATATATTATAGATGTATTTCTTTTAAAAATTGATACGGTTTTGTTTTTGTTTTAAAAATATGATTTTCTTTTAAAAATTTGATTGGGGTGTATTTCTTTCAATATATTTAAAAGATGAAATTTATTTATATTATGAGGCAGGGACATCTAAATCTGAGCTTTGGTATGTCAAAGGAAGCGATTGTAGCTTAGTAGGTTTCTCGATTTTGATTTTGCGGTGCAAATCGGATAGGAAAAGCACTAGTGGAACATGTCACTTATTTTTAAACTCCTTAGTGAGTTGGCATAGCGATTTCTATTGCATTGTCATTGTTGAAATTTGAATCGTTAATTTGGTAGTTGTTGCGTGATTTTGTGGCTAAAACAACAAGCTGCAAGATTTCGATATTCAACTAAAGCGTATTCAATAAAATGTGACAACACTAGTGCCATCAACCTAACTAAGAATCCTATTTTACATTCAAGAACTAAACACATAGAGATTATGCATCACTTTCTTCGCGATCATGTTGAAAAAGAAGACGTTGTGTTTGAGCATGTTGATACTAAAAGTCAACTTCCTGATATTTTCACCAAGCCATTAGCAGCGGAGTCCTTTTTAACATTTGTCGTGAGTTAGGGATCTTGGATCTTTCTCCTTGATGTCTTAAGTATGCATGTACCTACTTATGTGTCGACCCATCACCCATTTAGCATCTCATCTATTATCCAAACATTATCATGCATCTCATAACATAATTGTTCAGCCAACCCTAATTAGAATCTCATTTCTCACGCCTCTTACTGCTACCTTCATCACTATTCATCTCACAAATTCTACATCCACCATGCCTCCAAAGACAATTCTACCGGATCAAGAAAGGGAAAGGTAAAGGCTGCTGCAGAACTTCATCAAGGGATGAATCTCCTGAGATTCCACAGTCTGCTCTATCAATTTTACATCTAGCTATAAAAGAGGAGTTCGAGAATTCGTTTAGTTCCCAGCTTGTCATGAAGCCACACACATTCATTAAAAGAGATGTATTGTCTCGCACATCACGCGTGTGCGATCTGCTGGGCCTTACAAAACTAGGTAACTTTACGGCTATCAATGACAATTATCATGAAGATTTTATTCGTGCATTCTATCTTTGGGATGAAAAATATAGAGGAATTTCTTTTAAGTGATCCATTGGAAACAAGACATACATGTTTGATCTTTGATGGTGAGACTACGTATTTCAAATCTCTTTCGGTTCGACTGTTTTGCAAACCTGGCATGATGCTAAGTTTGATCCTGCATAAAAGAAACATGACTATCTTGCATCCATTCTAAAATTGGAACGGCCTATTGGTCCTGATGAGCAAATCACTCCTGGCATGATTCAAAGCATTCCTAGAATGCTTCATTGGGTAGTGTCTCACATCCTGCGGCCGAGGTCAGGTGGCCATTCAAGATTAGATTGGCCTGATCTTCATCTGTTATATATCCTACAAAATCAGGTCCACTTAAAATGGCCAAACTATTTTGTTCAGCGCATGTTTCAAATGCGTGACAACAACAAAACACGCCTCGGCTATACGCCCAAATCATGTGAATTATCAAATTACGGGCGTCACCATCCTCACGTGCCTCTCATATCTCCCACTTCTGCTCAAGAGTTCAAAAGGCCACATTAACTCACATGGGATACGGATGGGACAAGCAACGCCAATGTCTATATTTTAAGGACAAAGGGTTGAACACAAGACTCTACAATTTTGATGTGCCACATGAGTAAGTCTATATGGATGAAGATCCAATAGATCTTGATATGCGGACATAGCCCAAGAGCATCAATATGAAGATGTCCTGTTGATGCAAACACGGGATGGAGAGCTTGGCAGCCACAAGGTGGTCGCCGACTATCAACGACCCACAAGCTCCTCCTTTTCGGTGCGAATCCTCCTAAATGCGCTCCTAAGTACATGACTCGATTGTTCCAACGGATGGAAATTACTAATAACACACGCCACGAAGAGGCGAGCTTGGCATGTTCCAAAATGAGTGGCATAAGGAACATTATGGTAGCACGAAGAGCATACTCGGATGTACCAAAATCGGCATTCATGGCATATGGACTTGGTGAAATGGCATCGAGTCTTCTACAATGAGATTTCGGGTTTTATGGATGATTGTCACGTTGATCCTACTATAATGGAGGGTTTAGAAGTGAAGAAGTCCAAAAGCAGTTAAACAATACGACTTTATGGAACAAACTCCTGATGAGAATCCTCCTCCGCCGCCTCCACCTACTTTCCACAACCAAGATGTAGAGGCTGAAGGATCATATGGTGACCATGACCCTATTTGCCTTTATGTATTTTATTCCAACATTTGTACCGTTTCGTCGCTTTTATAACAATTTCACTCTTTCTTTGTTAAGCGTTTTTTCTTAATTTCTAACACTCTATGTGAGTAAACGTATGTGATTGCCCTAAGCTTGTCACTCTTAATGAATGAAATTTTTCTTAATCAATTGTTGTGTATGCCATTGTATTATCTTGCTATCAACTACTACTATCCCTCTTCTCGCTTTTGATGTTGTCAAAGGGAGAAAAGCGAATGAAGATGTTAGAAAGGTTTATCCATACATAGACTCAAGGGAGCATTTCATCTCATCAATTATCAATAACAAAAGCGGATGTAGATGTTAGAAAGGTTTATCCATGCATTGACTCGGGGAGCGTTTCATCTCATCAATTATCAATCAATACATCTTGCAAGAATTTGCCATCATCAAAAGGGAGTTGCTAGCAACCCTTTACAATAATGGTTAACGATTTTGAATGATAGCAAATATATGTTTGATTGTCTAATTGAGTCAATATACATGTGTGCATAAAAGTGGTCAAAGTATAATGTTAGTCATGTACAAACCTCTTGTGTCAATACAAAAATGCATGAGTCAATACATAACCTCTTGTGTTAATACAAATAACCATGCATCGATACATATCTTTTATGATTTTATAAAAGCAACTTCACTTCAGTATGAGTCGACTCATACGTGTTTTGTATCGATACAAAACAGTTTGATAGCTCAAGAGTTTAAGCCTTGCATCGATCCATACCATTTTGCATCGATACATACACATCAAGAATCGGAATTGAGTTACATTTGGTGTTTGCATCAATACAAAATCCATTGTATTGATACAAACCAATTACTCCTTTTTGAAAAACAAACTTCATACAGTATGCATCGACTCATACGTTTTTGTATCGACACATGCAAATTTGAGGCTCTGGATTCTTGCATATCTTAGACTTTGCATCAAAGCATAAATACTTATATCAATACATAAGTCTCTAGCATCGACCCATCGTGGTATTCATCGACTCATCACGATTATTTAGTTTTGGAATTCATTTTAACAAAGGTATGCATCAATACATAGCGCTTGTATCGACACATAGTTAACTTAACTCTGGAAATCATCTTAATATAGTATGCATTGATACAAAATCACTTGTATCAATACATCGTTACTTTCGGCCGTACGATCTTTGTATTGACTCATACATAACTTTGCTTTTTGGAAGAAATTTCAATATAGTATGCATTGATAGAAATTCACTTGTATCAACTCATAGAGCTCTTGTGTCGACTCATACGCATTTTGTGTCGACTCATAATTGTGTTTTTCTCCTAACATCTTCTGTTTCCATATAAAAGACAATTTTTGCAGTTAGTTACATAGAGTCACTAACACAGTTAGTAAGCATACAAATTATGAGCACATAGAAACCTGAAAGAGACTTCATCTTCTCAATCACCTTGGTTCAAGAACATTGACACATGATCATCATTGTTCATTGTATCAAGGGATCAAAGAGATAACATTCAGTGGTACGATCGGTGATCTAGCTGAGTTGAAGATTCGAAGGGGGGTTTCGAGAAAAAACTAGAAGGTTTGTCCAGCAAGAGCGGAGGTGTTCTTGTGGGTTTGTTAGTCACAATTACACCGAGCAGATTCAGTCGCAGCGTAGGGTTTGGAGATCGGGGTGATCTCGCAAATAGGTCGTGGAACCGGTGAATTGTTTGTGTATCTTGCAGGTGTGTTCTTGATCAACTCAGATCAAGAGAAGGTTGATACAAGAAGAAGAAGATCAGTGTGATTTGTTTTTTTGTCTTTGTATTGCAACCTTGTAAACAATTTTCAGCATATTGATAAAGAAAGTTCTCCACTCCAATTTGGAAATTGAGAGAGAGACGTACCCACACGCGAGGACGAACGTGGGGAGATTCCTTACCAAATCTCTCTGTGTATCGTATTCTTTATCTCTTTCTCTTTACTTTTCAATCGTTTGTGATTCAATTGGTGTGCAATTTTACATTCTTTGATACAAGGTGGAAGAAACTCTTTATCAAAACTCCATTGCCATTGATCATTGAACAAGCATACTCCAATTTGTTTGACAAAAGTGCTAGCTTGATTTCATTCATTGGCAATAGTGTTATAGATCGTGCATTAATTCAACATAAGTTCTATGTTAATTCATCTTTCTCATCTCAATTAAAATCCACAAACTAGTGCATGTCGGTTTTCTAGTAGGCGGTTCGGAATAGGAAGTCAATTCGGGACCGTTTGTCGCTTCCAAGTTTTATCATTAACTATGATAAATAATTTTAATCCAGTGATATTAAAGGGTGATCTACTCACCCCTCTCGATCACTTGCCCACCGTCTAACGGATCCCTCCTTGAAGAGAGAGCCTGCTCGTCGGAAGATTCCTCCTCAGTTGGGGCCACCAGCTTCTCAAGCTCCTTCACACAGGCAGTCAACCGCTTGTTCTCTGCATTCAAGGGGTCCACCTGTAACCACAACTCATTCATATCCTTAGCCAGTTGAACATGTCTATCATACTGCCCCTGAAGCTTCATAAATTCATTGTGGTATTCACTGTTATGGGTCTCTAACTCATATATCATGGCACGAGCCTGGTCGAGAGTAGCTTTGGACGAGGTGACATCATCGTTCAACATTACCACAGTCTCAAGCACCCTCATAACAGTAGCAACATCGGTGTTGAGGTCTTGCTTCCAAGTCTTCTTGTCGGCTGAGAGGATGACCTCCCTTTTAGCTTCCTGCACCCCCAAGGAGTTCACACTATCAAAAATATGTCGGTTCCCATAGCAAGAGGGCAACACGAAGATTTCCCTGGCAGTACTCGACGTCCGGAACATATTTCTCCGAATGCTCCCCCTGTCTCGTCTTCAGGGACTTCTCGGGAGAAGACATATGAGAAGGAGTGGGTTCGCCCGCTTGGCCGTCTCTCTTCTCCTTCTCCTGCAATTCAGCGACACGATCTTTAGCAGGACCTCGGACGGCCTTCGGCTTTAGCTTCAACATGCGTTCCTCGGGAGAAGCCATCTGGGCTGCAAAATCAAGAACAAGCAAGGTTAGACAAACATAATCAGGAAAATAAGACCTCGCGGGAACCTGCAAAGAAGTTACCTAAAAGCCAACGCATCCCTGTTCGATGGGCAATCGAGAAGGGCTTTTGTGTTTATTAATCGGCTGACTATTTCAATCTCCCCACGGGCATCCAGGAGGACATTCCCCTCCCTATCCATACAAATAGCCGGGGTAAAGCTTTTGACATAGTTCGCCAAATTCTCATACGAGAGCTGGTCTTGCACATCTAATTGTTCGTGTTTCACGAAATAAAAATCCGCTCCCCGGTTGTAATGTTTCCTCTCCCACTCTAGCAAAAACTGCGCGGTCAGCCGCTTGACCTGGTCGCCTTACTCGTCAACTTCCACGGACCGAGTGTACAACGTGTCCTTAGCTTCCCTAGTAAGAGGTTTCACAACTTAGAACCTCCCTTTAAAGTCAGACGGACTCGGATAGGGCGAAGCAGCTCGCTTGAATGCCACCCTGGCTTGGAGGCTGTCAACCGTCTATCGTTAGAGGTGAAAGATCCTGAAGAAGAGCGGAAGTGTGGCCCCAATATCAAGGTAACTACAAACCAGTTCGAACACACGCGTGAAGGTCAGCACATTCTGATGAAGTTGTGATGGGGCCAAATCTAACCACGTAAATACTCCAATCGGAAACTTGTAAAGGGCATGCATCCGCTTCCCAAAAGAAAATCCATACATTGGGAAGCGATTCCTCGCGTAGGTGGAACAAACCCTCCTTGTTTCGTTAGGGATTTGGACGACCCATGAGGGATCCATTCCATCGTCCAAGTCCTCTATCACATTGAAAGTTGAGGAAGAATCAATGGCAAACTCAAACTTGGTATTTCGCGGTTTGTTCACGACCCATGACAGATTTGCGACACGGCGAATCGTTCTTTGAGTGCTCGGGCCTTCTCGGCTATTTCCTAGGTGGTTGGGCTATAATACCTAAAAATCAGCGAAAGAACAAGTGAGTTCGACATAATCAAGTCCAACCTTCCATCGCTAGTCAAGTGAAAGGGCGAGATGCTTGGCGTAACAAACGCCACACGAGATTTCCTGTGACTCAACCCTTTAGCACATGATGTCGACCAACCTACCTAAAGATTCATCCACCTAAGGGAACAACTTTTATTCCCCGTCGATCCGTCAATCTCGAGTATGATCGCAATCTTCATCGACTTATATGAATCTCCTCGGGGCTCGAGCCATCAAAAGACATTCAAGCGTCTCCCCGAAAATATCTCGTCGTTCGTCGATATGTTCATACATCTACTCGATGGATTCACGATGGTCCTCGCAATCTCCATGTACCTCCCCAAGAGATTCATGGCGGTCCCCATAATATCCATAAAACTCCACGAGAGATTCATGGTGACCCGTGATCTCCCTAAAACTCCCAGAGATTCATTACCATCCCGTAATGTTCAAGAATCTCCCGTATCCGTCCCAAGGCGGGAACATTCATTAGAAACTCAGCGTCTCCATGAATATTCTTTCCAAAATCCCGGATCTATAAAGAAACATACAAAGAAATTGAGGAGCATTTACTTGAACGATGGAGTTTGTGGGAAATCTTTGGAAAAACCTTGAAGATCCTTGGAACCTCGTGCAGAAAACCTTAAATTTCAAACTGAAGGAACGGAGGGAGAGTAGGTCAAATAAAAACCCTAACTTCCTTTTATAACTAAAATTTCCTGGGCATACCAAGGGTCACTCCCTATGGAGCCTCTCACACTTCCCCAAATTGGACGCATGGTCCGGGTGACAACACGTGTCATCCATAGGCTGACGTGTAAACGAGCTCACGTACTATGCCACCTCGCTCATAGTCATTTCCCTAACCTACACAGTGCTCGTTGGAGGCGAAGGAGAGTTCGTGCCCGCGACGACCCACTCAACATTATAACTCGACCATGCACCACGCCATGGGAAAACCTTTTTCCTCGACGGACAGTTCACACCAGCAGGGTCCCCGACGGACGGGTAAATTGACTCAAAGTCATTGCTCTCTTCGAGAACAATAACTTGGGGGCTCCGATTCTGGACTGGACCATTACCTGGCCCACTACAATTGAGGCTTAATCTAATGGGCATAAGGACCCGAAGGCCCATATGCCCATAAAACCGCTAGAGAAGTTCCCACGTGTGTGCTAGGGCCACGTGGCCAACGGTTACTTAACCGTCATCATGCCCTCCGAGAATAACGGGTCAACCTCCCCTTGCATCTCAAAGCGGCAAACTAGGGAGGAGGCCACGTACTGGACTCCTTACACACGTAACCCTGACAGTCCCTTAGTGGGCTTACTTAAGCAACCCATTAACTGGACCTTGGCCCAACGCTAGAGGTTATAAATACCCTCTCATTTGAGAGGATCAGGTATTCACTTCTTTTCATTCTCTTTACTTTCTCTCTCCTCTTGTCCTTTCTTGCTTTAGCATCAGAGTGTCATACAGATACTCTCATCTTTCTTCAACCGCAACAGCTTGGGCCATCGACGATCCTTCTAATCAGATATAATCATTTTCTTAATGGATTCGAGTACTTGTCTATATTGGCTTTGAATAGCCCTTGTATTTAATTTAATTAAATAAAATATTAATCTTTAGAATGACGAGAAAGTATTATTTTTGAAAAGTTGTTTCTATATTATCTGCATAGATATTTACATTGTGTGATTTGTGTTTAAGGATCAAAATTATTGTTTCGTTCTTTGCTTTGTTTTTAAGAAAAACTTTTTTTAAATTCTCTATTTATAAATAATCATAGTTCAAGATACTATCCACACCTAACTTTACATTTTTTAATAAGAATTTGACTCTCTATTCCATGTGTTAAGGAACTCCTAACACTTTGTATGAAATATAATCCTAATGTGTAATAAAAAAATTAAAAAATTAAATACATAATTATATTTTTTTTATCGTTTAAATCATTGCAAACCCGCATTAGTGTGGTTTCCAATTGTCCCAATACACTTTCAATTAAAAAATCTAAATAAAATCCAAAACACAAGTTTATGGCATTAGAAGCGCCAGAAAACATAGATAGATGCAATTGTAATGAAGAGTTCCTTGCTTTTCAAAGTCTACTTTGAAAAAGCGTATGACAAAGTCAGTTGGGCGTTCTTAAGGCATTTGATGAGGAAAATGAAGTTTGAAGATAGGTGGATGAGATGGATGGAGTCGGCAATTTTCAACAGTCACGTGTCGGTGATGGTTAACGGGAGTCCAACGAAGGAATTCAGAGTGGAGATGGGGCTAAGGAAGGATGATCCTTTATCATCGTTCTTATTTATTTTGATGGGCGGTGGAGATTGGCAAATTTTCCTGCATTAATGTTAAAGGTAAATGTAAGGTGGACATTCTCCAATTCACATACAATACTCTATTGATTGGAGAAGGAAACTAGAAGCACATTTGGTCCCAAAAATCTGTGTTGAGAGGATTTAAGTTAGCCTCGGGCCTATGGGTTAACTATCACAAGAGCAAGATTATCGGAATTAACACTAACGATAACTTTTTGTGCGACGCAATCGTGTTTCTATCTTGCAGGATTGAGAAATCAGAAGAGTCTTTTCTTGGGATACCTATTGGCTCCAACCTGAAGCGTATTTCCTTTTGGAAACCTTTGATATCCAAGATGAAGGCTCGTATGTTTAGTTGGAAATAAAAGTTCCTTATCCTCGGAGATAGGATAACCTTATTGAAGTCAGTTTTAAGTAGCCTTCACATCTTTCAAATGTCTTTCTACAAAGTGTCTGTTAAGGTTTGTAAGCATATTACTAGAATTCAAAGCAATTTTTTGTGGGGAGGAGTGAAGAAGAAAATTCACTAACTTAAATGGGAGAATATATGTCTACCTATCGATAAAGGAGGTTTGGGAATGAAGTGTGTAGAGGATTTTAACGTTGTTATGATGTTAAAATGGAAAAGGAGAATTTTATAGGACAAAGATTCTTTGTGGCTGAATTTTCTTAAAGCTAGATATGGAAATTTGAGTCTTTAGATCCTGACAGGGACTTGCGAAACAGGTAATTGTTTCTTTTCTTCTTGGTGGAAAGACTTAGTTGGTTTAGAAATAAGCAACGCGGAAGGAGAATTTGGCATGATTTGCATATTTAATTTAGGTGTTGCGTTGTGAAAGCGATGAATATTGTATGATTCTTTATCAAATATATTAGTTATCATACTTTTGCTTTTTTTTTTCCGATATCTCTTTTTATTTTTCGATATTTCACCCTTTTTATTTTTTAAATCGTTGCCTTTATATTTGGTAACATGTAACAGGAGTACATATTTAGTAGCTTTTGGCATCGTCTCTACGTAGCACTCGGGGGATGTTTTGTCTATGTAGTATAAGTTGTTGTTATTTATTTGCATTTTAGTGAATAATAAAAGTACTATGATGTTTGATTTGTTTCAATTGAGTAAAGGTAATCAGCTATTTGATGTGAATATTTATGAATTCCCTCTGCATAATAAATAAAAGATTGTTTTGTTTTAAAAGTCGATGCAAGTGGTTTAGTGATCCTCCGAACTTAAAGTGTTATGTATCTGAATATGTGTTGTTTAAAGTTAATAATGTAGCATCTCATATTTTGTTGAAAATTTAAAATACTATGATTTTCGATATATTTTCCAGGTAGAATTTGGGGTGTTACATTTGTAATATCAGAGTAGGTCGGTCTGTCCGACCAGTGTCATCTAATGTTGTTTATTCCCCTGTACACGATAAGTGTGGGAAACACTGTAGGTACTTGTTGTGTTTTTGATCTGTTGTCTGCAGGATTTGAGTTGAAGCCAAGTGGGGGAGAAGCTTTGCTTCTCGGATGTGTTTGGTTGTGAGATGTTACTTGGTATGTTGTTATTGGCTACAGTACAAGTGTGAATGAAGCTTTGGTGATTTCCGAATTTGAAGGTATACGGATTTAAGATTCTGGTTGTTTACAGTTGTAACATCTTAGAAAAGGATAATTATTATAGGACGGAATCTAGTTAATTGTTGTGTTCAGCATGGTGGTGGATTGTGAAACTGCCGAGTTGAGTATCCTTGCATAAGATGCTGACGTTTGGGCAGCGATAGAAAGTCATAGTGTTGTAAGCCTGTGTGAAATCCTTGTATGTGATTATAAGAATTGTTGAAACTGTTAGAAGGTTTTGAGTTGTAAAGAAGATTCAGGAAGTGCACCGAGATGCAACTTATGATGAATCTGACCTTTTCAAGGAAGGTGCCTTTAAGAGGAAACTAAAGTTGTGGTTTGATGGAAGGTAGTGGCGTGTGAAAAGGAGAATTAGATTTGTTCTGTCACCAAATCAATGTAGAGTGACGTTGTTGAGATTTTATTTTGATATGAGATTAGTTGTGAAGTGTTACCGCAGAGTGTTGTGTCAGAGATGTAGAAAATTAACAATGATTTTCTAGACAGTAACAAGGAAACTAAAAGGGTTGGTTGTGAAACTAGTAGATTTGGAAGTTGGGATTGATCAATTTGAGGATGATGGATCGAGTTAGATGTGCAAAGTGTATTAAGATTCCGTAAGTCAAAATTGTGTGCGCAATGATGCGGGGATGAAGTAAGTCTTGAGTTAGAGAATACTTGACTTCCATAGGAGATTAAGTGATTGTAAAGTGGACTATGTAGCATGTCGAGTGTTGGTATCTCATCGGAAATACCAAATGAAGAGGTAGTTGCAGGAATTATCAGATTATGATGTTGAAAGAGACTTGAGTATAAGTTATGGAGAAACAATATTATAATTTGGTAACGATGATTTATACTCCAATGTGGTTGTCAGATATCTATTGACAAATTGAAGACTTGATCACCCTTAATCCATTGTTAATAGTTGACGGATCGCAGTGGGGGATGTAGACTTACACTACTATCTTTATAGTGCATTAAGTAATGGATTTTATCTCGTGGAGATATTTGCTTTTGAGTTGAAGAGAATTAATAGAGGAATATCAATGAAAAAGTTGAGGAGTATTGAACAATGCAGCATAGATGGTTTATGTGCGAACTATTGTCGCACAGTGAGAAATTGAGAATGTTGAAGGAAGTTGAGACTAAATTGAGAACTATAAATTTTAGTTGACCGAGGTATGAAAGATCACTACAACTTAAGATAAATAATCAGAGTTGCGCAATGGAAGCGTGAGGTTCTAGAGTGTTGTGGTTGTCGTAAATTTTGCGGATTCCATAAGGATGTTATTATGGTTGTGGGTTGATGGTTAGTTGTGTGCATATTTGTTGAGTTAAGTTGTTAAGTTGACATTATAGTGATTCTATTTTCGTTTTCATGATGTTGTTGTTGGTTACCGTAAGTAAGGAATAATACTCCATAGTATGATGAGGTTGATGAAGTTGGCTATGGTGGTGTCACTATGAGAGTGATACGACGAGATGAATAGGGTTGTTGGTGTTTCGCGGATGAATAACTTCAGAGTATGAGAGTGAGAATTGTGTATGTGTTTTGGTGGGAATATATTACTGAAATAAAGACACGATGTTGCACAAATCAAGTATGAGCAAGTGAAGGTTGCTACTATGTTGTAAGACGATTATTTTAAGATATTGCTAAAATGGTTGGCAAGCTAGTAGCGATTATGTTGCGAGCATCGACGATAGCGTATAGTATTGGATTCAAGTCGTGTTAAGTTACAGTTACAGCGGAAGGTTGAGATATAAGCATGGAATTTAAATCATGATTGAGTAGTTGTTGAATCGAAGGACTAGATGCGAATGTGATGTTATGGATGGCTGTGTCAGATAGATTTTCGAGGACGGAAATATCCTAAGTGGGGAGAGTTGTAACGCCCCGAATTTAATTAATTAGTTAATTAAATTATTGAAGGATTTAATTATTGGCTATAGGCGAAGTTTGAGAATTAACCGGAATAATTGGACATTTTTGAATTAATACGTTGTTTGAGTTGATAGGCTGATAATCAGATAATTAGTCAGTTTAGCTAGGAGAAAATATTATTGGTAAATAATATTAGTTTTATTAGAAATTAATATTAGAAATAATATTAGTATTAGTAGAATTATTAATTAAATTAGTTGAGTTAAGTTGTGAGTGTGAAATAGCAAAATTGGGGGTATTATCTAGTAAACCCATTAAGACCCATAGTGGCTCATTATTTTACTAGGTCTTCAATTGTTAGTAGTTAGAAGTAGCATCTTAACAAAACCAAAGAAAAATAGTCACGTGGCAGTAGAGAAGAGGAAAATTGAAAAGAAACAAGGGTTTGCTAGCAGCTTGGGAAAAAGGCCAAATTGCAGTATGTGAGTTGCTAATCTCGATTGATTTTTCGAGCTCTCTTAAATCCAAAGGTAAGGGTTGGGGTTCGATATATATAATCGAATGTATGATAATTTTTATGTGGGGTTTAGGGTTATGTGATTTTACTGTTAATTGTGTTTTTGCGATGAATTTATGTTGCTTGTGTTGTACCCCAAAATTTACCCTCTTCTTTCCCGCGTTTTTGGCTTATAATTCATTTGCATGAAACATACATGTAGTAGCATGCCTAGCATTTTTCATGAGGAGTATCATGTTCCAGGTATTCCAAGTGGCGGCCAAAAGAGCTTACTCACTCATTTCTCAATAAAGCGGATTTCGGGTTTTCGGCGCATCTTGGGCACTCGAGAAGGCGTATCTCTCATCTCCTTAGGTATTCTCTATTGATATTCGATTGACAGCTTCGTCTCATTATTATCTGCGACTTTTGTTTGAAAGCCGAAAACAGATGTTGTGAGGAAGGTTCTCAAAAGAATCATTCTCCCCGGAAGATCAAGTTGAATTTTAGTGCTGAACCGTGCGTTCTGCCCACTAAATAGTCTCTATCTCCTAGCTGGAAACTCAGAATTGAGCGGGTCCGATTTCTAAAATTCCGTATCAAAGTCCTCTACAACTCTCATTTGCAACTTGGGAGTTGATTCCTCGCTGATCAACACCAGAATTTTTATTCTCTGAGGATGATTTTGAGCTGAACCGAGCAATTTTCATCTGATACTCGAAGTTCGGAAAATCATATCTCGCCCGATTTTCATCGAAACGAGACTGGACTGGTGCCAAAAGTTCACAAATTTTGCTAGCTATGATTTTCTCAGAGATGTTCATTGGCAAATTTCGATCAGAAGGTCTTCGAGGCATTTTCCTCGCAGGCGAAGTTACTGCATGTCGATGGTCCAAAATTGGTGCTGAAACTTCGAAAATTCTTATTTCCTTGACCGTTCATCGGATCAAGTCGGGATTTTGATTCTCACAAGCAAAATTGCATTCCGGACACTTTTCGTTTATATTCGACTCAATTCCGCGGTTGGGTGTTTTGGATTAATTACGAAAATCATTCGGATAATCATAATTTGGGCTTGGTTATGAATTCAAAGCTATAAAAAAAAAAACAACACAAAAACTCACACTCCAATTCTCTCAAATTCCAAAGCACAAAAACTCAAAAACAAAGTTCAAACTGCAACTTTCCTCAAGCAACCACCACGAGCTACCGGACCTCCATCCAACACACACCTCGACCACAGACCGCGCTCCTGTGATTCTGGTTTTCTTTCGCAGCATCTCTCACTTCAATCTAGATCTTCCTCTCCCCTACTCACATTTGACATGGAAGGAGCGGTTTCATCTTGATTTTCTCCAATTTCAAGATTTAAGAATTTCTCCTTCATCTTCTTCAATTCACCATTGAAGACTTCAAGTTTTCTTCAAGGATCCAAAGCTAATTCGAGGATTATCATCAATTCATCTCGATTTTGTATTTTCTTTGAAGAGCACGAAGAATTCCTCTTCAATTTGATCCAAACTTCAAGTGCAAGTAAGTGTAGGTTCAAATAAGCACTTACTTTAAGTTGTTCTTGACTTTCGACTTTTCTTGAAATTGAATCTTGGAATCGCATGCAAATTCAATGTAGATTCTGATTCTAAAACTTGTACTCTTGAATTCTTTGAGTTGAATTGGATTTTGCCGCCTTATTTGTGTCGGAGTAAGGATTTTGTACATAGCATGCATATATCCCTATGCATTTGTGTTTCCCCTGCAAATAAGTCATAATTCGTGTATCTTGCATCATATATCGCATGCTCATACATTAGAGAGCATTTAGCTTGGTTTAATTGCATCAACTTGAAATGATGTGAGGTATAATTTGCATTCAATATGTAGATATCCAAGCGGTTAGTGCATTGTGCATGAACTTGTTGCATATGCACTCCATGTGTTTGTGTTAATGCATAACCTAGGATTGAATGAGATTTTCCTTTATGTAACATGATTTGTTTCCATCACATTGCGCTTGAGCATTAGGATTATTGCCGCAACTCGCATCCTTGGCATGTTCATGCATCCATCACTTTGCGCTTGAGCAATAGGATTGTTGCCATAACTCGCATCCTTGGCATGATCATGCATCCATCACTTTGTGCTTGAGCTTTAGGATTGTTACCGTAATTTGCATTCCTTGCATGCTCATGCACTACTTTGCTATGAACATTGGTTTTATCGATTCGATTTGCATTCCTTGCATATTCATGCATTACTTTGCTATGAACATTGGTTTTATCGATTCGATTTGCATTCCTTACATGTTCATGCATTACTTTGCTATGAACATTGGTTTTATCGATTTGATTTGCATTCCTTGCATGTTCATGCATTACTTTGCTATGAACATTGGTTTTATCGATTTGATTTGCATTCCTTGCATGTTCGTGCATTGCTACATGTACATGAGCATTGGTTTTATCGATTCGATTTGCATTCCTCGCATGTTCATTCGATTTTTATTCGCTATGTGATTGTGGCCTAATGGTACAGACTGTATTATTGCATGAGAGCATCGTAAATAGGTGGTCTAGACCAAAAATGACATTTATTGCAGGTTGTAGGCCGCGCTTGGCGCCACGGCGCTGGCGTAAACTCCTTGACTTTTGTTTCTGGTCGCTCGGTGGTCCGAGCACGCTAAGCGCTGGCTATGTTTGGGCGCGCTCGGCGACCACGGCACGGTCTCTTGGTGTATTCTGTTTTCTCGATTCTAATGGCGAACAGTAGTCATCCTAGCTATGCCTAGCTACTGTTTGTGCTCCATTTCATGAAGGGACTGACATTGCCTATGCATGCGATACATTTCTCCGATACTCGCATACTTTTCTTTTACTTGTTTTTTGGGTCTAACTCCCTTCTTGCAGGTGTTGCTTGAGCTTGTACACCCACGTGTGCACCATTCCTATCTTGTTTAACGCTCTAATCTTGTTCTTTCGGGCATTGTTGCTTGGATCGTTTGACACGTGTTCGCTTGCTGAAGCTTTGTACAATTCTCACCGGTGTACTCTTGTTGCATGGCTGCAGTACTTGAAGTTTTCAGGATTATTTCTATAGCTTGCAGTGCTCTTCGGATTTTATATCTGTTCGGTAGTTTCTACACTGTTTATCGCATTCTCTTACAGCTTTCTTAGATATCATGAGAAGTAGGGCTTTACAACTTTCTTTTTCCATGAGAAGTAGGAATAGAGATGCATGATGGGGCTTCCGTAGTTGGAGCATGTTCAGGAACCCCTCTGGTTTATTTAAAGACCCGTTTAGGGCAATTACCTTCGATTTGTGCATATTTGCTTGTTTATCTATTTTCCTCGGGAGCTTGGTTGGGGTGGTTCTTTAGCCTAGACATTAGGATCCTATCCTTTGCATGTCAACATAGGTAGAGATTTCCCTCGCATCCTAAACCATAGGTCTAACTTTGTTTCGCTAGTTTCTTTTTCACCTTTGCATGTGATTAAAACTAAAACTTGCTTTCCATTTCTCTTTGAAAACAAAATACTTAATAATGGTTTAAACTCCTTTCTCAAGGTAAAAACAACCAACCAACATAAACTCTTTTTGCCTTTGCGCGCTTTCTTTTCTTTCGTGTTTGAAACCTTTTCACAAGTAAAAAACACAAAACCCACCAAAACAAGTGAGCCGAACTACGGCGCTCTGACTTTCCCATTGCATGCGGGAATACGTAGGAATCTTGTCACGGGGTTCGATCGAGCAAACTTTGTAAATACTTCCTTCTTTTCCCCGTGGTTTCTTATTTTCTCTTTTCTTTTGCATGCATGATAATGACTAAGCATAGATAGACATAACACACCCTTTAGCTAGAAATAGAAAGTGGATATCGTAGAGTACTACGGGCGTGTGGGGTGCTAATCCCTTCCCCTCGCGTAACTAACTCCCTTACCCAGATTCTCTTGATTTCTCGGTCATAGGACCGCAATTTCTCCCCTCAGGTTTACTCGATGTTTTCCTTTCTCCCTCGTGAGATAAAGGCGTTCGATGGCGACTCTATTTGATATCGATTATCGATCGGAGGTTCGGCGATGATTTCGGCTTGAATGTTCTAGTATTGAATCCCGTGTCGAATTGTTCTTGCTAAATTGATTGGTCTGTGATGATAATTAAGGTGTGTATTATAATTCTAGTAGCAAATTTATTTTTGGAAATAATTGATTATGGGCGTATTGGTGAGAACATATATTCTTTGTAAAACAAGGACACGAGGGCGATGAAGGATGAAGGTGGGAAAGGGACGATCGTCCCGACACTTTGAAAAACGTGTGGGCCCCGGCAAGGGGGCGGCGCCTCGGACTCAAGGGTGGGCGCCTCACTTTCCCTTTTTGCCTTGGCCACGTGAAGGAAGGTAGTGTGGTATGGGTACTATTAAGCAATGGCTAGCTAGGTACATCTTGAATTCTAAATAAATTACTAGTCTAATGGTAGTGTAATTGGAATTACATGACAGTCCTGATCGTAAGTCAAGCATACTAGAAATACGGAAGGAATAACCTTAACAGGTAAAAATTATGCAGAAGCAAGAAGATTAAATAGCTAGCAGAGTGTATTTTTTTTAGTAGATTAACCTTAGCAACAACTAAACCAATATCAGGTAGTATAAACCAATACAGTAGGATAAAATAAAAATGCATGAAACTATTTATAATAGTTGAGATAAGTTGACAGAATTTTGGTAATTAAGTAGTGCTATTACAGGAAACCAAAATAGTCCCGAAATTTCATAGTTAGACAATTTTAGTGGTATATTTAGTCACACGGAATTGGACGAAAATTTAGAGGGAAGTTCACATATACGAGTAGTTGAATGTAATTGAATTATTTCGTTGAATTTCTATACCGGATGCTTGAGTTACAGGTACTGTCGAAATAAGTTATTTTGTCCTAAATTGGACAGATTTTAGTTATAGGCTTAAATAGCCAATGTGGAAATTGAAGTTGATTGTGTTAATTATAAGTTGCATTGTTGTTGATGTTGTTAATTGATGTTGAAGTTGAAGTTGATTGTGTTGATTAAGTTGATGCAGTTAATGCATGATTAAGTTGTTGTTGTTCGCGTTAAAAAGTGACGAACGAGGGAATCGAATCGGAATTTGAATCTCTGGCTCGAAACGATTTACTCTTTTGATTTGTTTTTAAAGATGCCGCGAGCATCATGCTTTATTATTTCCAAAACAAGAAAATGAGATGAAAAGGGAAAGCGCAATACCCTCAATAAATATGATATGCGATGCGACTAGCGTGAACTAGACCTGATGCATTGGGGAGAGATCTGAGCAAGGGGTTTGTTATATAAAGGGAATAGATGTGGCACCCTATATATATATATATATATAGTTATCTATAGCCTTATATGTATATATGAATATTTTTGATATGTTTGTGTGTTTTAATTTGCTATTCTATTCTTGAGAAAGTTTCTCCTTTGGATTTTAAGAGAGGTAGGTTATGTGGGATCCTAGGTTTTGTTACTATTGTGCTCGCAAAGATCATTGGGATCTTCGCATACATATCCTTAATGGGAATCGAGCATTTTAGCTCGGATCTAAGGGATCCATGGTTTTGTTTGGTTTGAGGGAGAACGAAGTATGCTCGCCAAGGATGAGACCTTGTGCCTACGTATTCTCAAAGGGAGGTTGAGAAAGTCAGAGCAATCGTAGTTCCCACTTATGCTAGTGGAAGCAAAGGATGTTATTAAGAGACAAAGACAAATATCATCTTAATGAAAAATGTATCTAATCTATTTCATCACATACATTTTGAAGGGTCGATTGATTGAATATTTCATCGTAAGTATTAGGTGTTTTTCTTGAGTGTACAAGCGTTACCACTTACGAGTTAAGAAAGATGTTTGAAAGATGATTGAATCTTTAATTGTAAGTTTTGGTGTTTTGCTCGAGTGTACAAGCGTTACCACTTACAGTTAAAAGATGTTTTTGTTTGAAAAGAGTGTGATTTAAAAAGAGTTTGATTGTATGTGATGTGATAGATGAGATACTTCTTCCATAGAGATGATAAATGTCTAAATCTCGAGGAGAAATTGATCAGGATTAGGGGGATGCTTTTAAGAAGCCCTTGGGTCCTTGTATTGTAAGCCCAAGAGGAGGCATTTTGAGGGTCATCGAGGGTCCTTGTATTGTGAGCCCAAGAGAAGGCATTCTGAGGGTCATCGAGGGTCCTTGTATGAAGCTCAAGAGGAAGTTATAGGGTATGGATGGCTTTGGCTTTAAGAGTGGTTTCACCGGGAAACCATCCTCTTAAGATTCAAGAGTGATTTCACCGGGAAATCATACTCTCAGGGATCTATCCTAGCGCGGGTGATTCTTTGTATTGTAAGCCCAATAGGAGGCTGTTAAGAGATTTCCTGGTCTCTTTCTTTGTATGATGCCCAAGAGAAGGCTAAACTCAATGAGGAGTTCTTTTGAACGAAGCCCAAGAGGAGGCTAACTCAGCAGGGGAGTTGTCTTATATGAAGCCTAAGCGGAGGCTAAACTCAATAAATGAGTTTTCTTATATGAAGCCTAAGAGGAGGCTAACTCAAATAAATGAGTTATCTTATACGAAGCCTAAGAGGAGGCTAAAAGGGAACCTAGTTGTTAGGCTAGTTGTTATGTTATAAGCGAGCAGTTATATGAACAAGTGTGTGATGTGTATTCGCGAGGAGTTTATGAAGAAATATATAAACAAGTGTATAAAACAAGCAATTATAACCAAGTGTAACTTGAATATATACAAAGGTTTGGGACTTACACCTTAGGGAGGCCCATTGGTTTAAAACAATTTCACAGGAATAATGCTTCTCTTAATACCAATGGAATTGGTGTATAAACAAGTGGAGGAAAACAAACGAACGAAGTTTGTTTATACTTGAATATTTACAAAGATGATTGAACGTGTACAAGGAAATGAATATGTACACGAAAGGGTTGTTATGTACAAGGAAATGAATATGTACATAGGAGGGTTGGGACTTACACCATGAGGGAGGCCCATGATCAATAAAGAAATTCAAGGAGAAACCTTATTCGATTTATCTTCAAATCTAATTGATCATGGAAAAAGGTGTGTAAGTTTATTGAAAGGTTTTTGAAAAGGTTTTGAAAATGATTTTGAAAAGTGAAGGATATTCACAAGAAGTTTTGAAAAAATATTTAAGTTTGAAAATTGGAAAGAAAACATTTTTTGAAAAGTATTAAAAATACTTAAAATGTTTCATAAAAATATAATCAAAAAGAAAATATTTTTGGATTTTTTTGACATAATCATAAAATAGGTATATTAAATGACAAGTATGCAAAAAAAATCATCTCAAAATGAGAAGTTTTGATTAGTTTTTGAAAATGTTGAAGTTTGTTAAAAAACTTGAGAAAATTAGAGATAAAAAAGAGTTTTTGGTCCTAAGGAGGTTTGAACCTTGGACTTTTGGCTTAGAAGTGAAGAGTTTTTCACTGAGCCATTTGCTTGACTTGTCATTTAATCACCTTGTTTTGAAGGAGTTTTGAAAAAATGAAGTTTTGAAAAAGGTTCAGAAGTTGGATGCTTCTGAAGGGATCAGAAGCTGACTGCTTCTGAAGGAGGAATTAGAAGCATGTTGCTTCTGGAGGAGGAATTAGAAGCGTGTTACTTCTGGAGTGAGAGAAGCGTGTTACTTCTGGAGAGTGTGGAAGTATGTTGCTTCTGGATGAATGAGAAGCACGCAGCTTCTAGGAGCATGAGAAGTTGGCTGCTTTTAGAGCATGAGAAGTTGGTAGCTTCTAGGGATAGAAGCATTAGAAGTACTTCTGGAGGGTTGAGCCTCAGAAGTGCTTCTGAAGAAGCAAGCATCAGAAGCTGATGATGCCCTTTATTTAAAAAAAAAAAAGGTCCCAGGAGGATTCGAACCCTGGGCCTTTAGGCAAAGGAAAGGATGAAGAGCGTGTTGGCAACCGCTAGGGCGGCAATACATCCGTTCATTTAATCATGCTCAATTAAATATATTATGAATCAAGTTTTAAATTTATGTTTTCCCACTTCATCTTCTTCGTGGAAACGGAAACAAGCATCCATAGCTTCAAACCTGGACTTCCTTAATTCTTCATCAATTTTAGAAATTCAAAATACAGAATTGTCCAGAATTTCCTCACGATTCTAACCATATAACTTGTTAAAGCTAATAATCAGAGATGAATACGAATTTTGATAATCCCAAATTAAACCCTAACTGAATGAATGAATGTTTTCATGAACACAATTAATTTTAGTTTAAATTGAGAACCCAGATAGCTTTAATGACATGATATCTACATCTCCCTTTTCAAATTTGAAGCTAAAGATGCATGTATGGAGATATCAAGATTTCGAAAGCTTACCCCTTGGTATGAAAAACCAGATCGAGTATGAGAGCTTCCAGATACAAAGTGATGATTGAAAAAGCTTCCCTGAACCTCACTGAGTATGCTCTCACTCTTATATTACTCAGTTCTTTGGAACTCTCGACCAAGTCAAGTTGCGCTGTTGGTTTTGAAATGGAAGATGATGATGGAGATGTTGAGAACTGTTTAAGTGTTTAGACAGTCTCTATATGTTGTATAGAAGGTGTTTGAAGTGAAAGTTTGGAAGATGCACGAGTGGATTGAGAGTTTGTAAGCTATGGCTCAATATGTGCATACATGAAGTTTGGAAGTGATTTCTGAGTTTGGCTAGTTTTTGGGCTATCTTGAGGATTCTAACAACTCTCTAATGATGTTTAGAAAGTATTTGAAGCATAAGATTACTCAGAAATTGCAAAACTTGAAACTTGCAAAATTCTCCTTGTTAGAACTTTGAAACTTGAAAATCAAGAAAGAAAGAAAGAAGGAAAGCTTGGATTATGATTTCTTTGGGGTAGTTTTTAATGAAGAAATGGCCTCTATTTATAGGACAAAAATTCTGAATGACAAGGCAAGGTTATAATTGAAAGAGCTTGCAAGTTGGCTTAAGAGGTAAGAAAGAATCTTTTGCATTTAATGCACATGGTTAACTTCTTTAACCATGGTTAAAATTTCCTCTTGATCCAATCCTTCTCTCAATCATTGCTAACTGATATTTATCATTTATAACCTATCTCTCAATGGTAACAAGGCTTCTAGAAGGAAAAGTTGCAAATATGACTTGTAATTTTGATGCATGATTTCAAAACATCCATGGCTTTGGAGCTCTATGTTTCAAAATCAAAACCCTAGCTATACAAAGTGTTTTTGAAAGTTCTTGGATATTTTAGAAAGCTTGTAACAATATCTACAACTTTCATGTTTTGAGTTTTTCTTGAATCAAAATGGATCTAGGTGAAAAATGGTCATGAAAGTAAGGAAAAACCATGTTTCTTAACACTTGAAAATTTTTCTAAGTGTTAGAAAAATTCAAATCTTGACTTTTTGTTGACTTTTTTCACATTTCTTGATTTTTTATGATCATGATGGATCATTTGAAATGATTTTATGATTGAAAAATTTTGGACTTGAAAAATTTGACCAAAAGTCAAAGTTTGACTTTTTGAGCAGATGAATTTTCATCAGATGATTCAGAATTTGTCTGATGAAGAAACATGGATTTTGCAATGTTTTGAACCAAGAAATTAGGTCAATATGTTGCATTGAAGATGTTAAGATCAATCTTCAAGCAAATAGATCAATTGAAGTGAGTGGAGACTCAAACCCTAATTAATCATATCTTGAGCAGATGAAATTTTGATAAAACCCTAATTTTGACTTTAGGAGCACCGACGATCTATCACATACGAAAGTGTTAGTGATGCAATGATGCATATGTGAATGATGTAAGGTGGTATCTTAGGTCAAAAATTGGGGTATGACAGTTGTTGATGTTGTGGTTGTTGTATCATACATAACATTTACATTATTAAGTTGTCCTGGATTGGCAATCTTTATGTTGGAGCTATGCTCACCCACGTTGGCCTGGATTGGCACAAGTTGAAAGTTGAAGGCGTATGCGTTGTTGAATGCCTCGATAAGCTGGCATGATTTTAAGTTGGGAGTTTCACTCTGATGGATCCACATGCATATGCATAGTCGAGTCACATTTGAGTTGCATTATGAAGTTGTGTTAATTATTACGTTGTTTTGTTGATTTTCATGTTGTAGTTGTGGAAGCGGTGAATATTGTATGATTCTTTATCTAATATATTAGTTATCATACTTTTGCTTATATTTTTCGATATCTCACCCTTTTTAATTTTTTCTCCGTTGCCTTTATATTGGTAACGTGCGGGTAATGAGTACATATTTAGTAGCTTTTGGAGTCGTCGCTCTGATACGTAGCACTCGGGGATGTTTGTCTATGTAGTATAAGTTGTTGTTATTTCTGTTGCATTTTAAGTGAATAATAAGAAGTACTATGATGTTTTAGTCTGTTTCAATTGAGTAAAGGTAATCAGCTGTTTGGTGTGAATATTTATGAATTCCCTCTGCATAATAAATAAAAGATTGTTTTGTTTTAAAAGCTGATGCAAGTGGTTTAGTGATCCTCCAAACTTAAAGTGTTATGTATCTGAATATGTGTTGTTTTAAAGTTGAAAATGTAGCATCTCATGTTTTGTTGAAAATTTAAAATACTCTGATTTTCGATATATTTTTCAGGTAGAATTTGGGGTGTTGTGGTGGTTACTGCTTGGAACACACGAGGCCAAAGGAGACAAGGGTGGTCGCCACATCGAAATGAGAGGGATCCTAAGACTATGTAGGTATGAGCGTACATGGTTGAAGGAGGCTTATAAGGATTAATTGGTACTACCTATACCAACAAGATGCATCTTCTTTTCGGTATCTCATTCATAAGAACTCCACCTTCTGGGAAGTTTCTCAAAAAGCGTGTGAGTGAGGCCAAAGCATGCTGCAAAGACTCGTTTTGGTCTGTGGGGTCAGTCGGTAATCCAAAAGCCAGTATGGGGGGTTAGAAATGGTATAAGATCCAGACCTCTCGATGCGATGTGGTTCGAGGGCGAACCATGCGGTGGCGGGCATTTAACACGAGTCCAAAAGAAGGCGAGGTGGTTACTGCATGGAACACCTAAGGCTAAGCGAGACAAGGGTGGTCGCCACATCAGAATGAGAGGGATCCTAAGACTATGCAGGTATGAGACTACATGGTTGAAGGAGGCTTATAAGGATTAATTGGTACTACCTGTAGCAACAAGATGCATCTTTTTTTCAGTAGCTCATTCATAAGAACTCCATAGTTAAGCGTGCTTGACTTGGAGCAATCAGGATGGGTGACCTTGGGAAGTTTCTCGGAAGCGTGCAAGTGAGGCCAAAACATCTTAAAGGACTCGTGTTGAGTGCATGGAGTCAGTCGGTAATTCTAAAGTCAATATGGGAAAAATTATAGATATATAGGGTACTAATACATTCCCTTTATATAACCAACCCCCCTACCATGGTCTCTCCCCAATGCGTTGCGTCTAGTTCACGCTAGTCGCATCGCATATCATATTTTAGGGTATTTCAGCTTTACCTTTTTCCATCTTCTTTCTTGGTTGGAAACAATAAAGCTTGGTGCTCGCGACATCTTTTAAAACAAAAAAATATATCAAAAGAGTAAATCGTTTTAAGCCTGAGATTCGAATTTCGATTCAATTCCCTCGTTCGTCACTTTTTACCGTGAACAGAAAAATGGTGACACTGCTGGGGAGCGTCAATCTTTTATTTGTTTCTAAAAAAAAGAAGAAAAAAAGGGGTTAAGCTTCATTTGTGCATATGTTTGTTTTTCTTTATTGCGTGTTTGGTTTCGTTACTCGCGATTTCATCTAATGGGAAAAAATCCTAACCCGGATTTAAGAAACATTTTATGAATTAGGTGGGAGTATAGTCTTATTAACTTATGAGGAGTATCATTCCTTAATAAGTTAATTTGAGATCCCTCGCTCAGTGGAGGTTTTCTTGGGGGTAATTGTGTTTAGCAACTTAATTGCGAAGACATTTTTGCTTTCAAGGGAACTAGCGAAGCTGAGTGGCTGTAGAACATATAACACATCCTGGCCATTTAGGATGTAGTGCAGAAACTATTCAGGTGTAAACTTGGATTAGTTGTCATGCGAGACTATGATCAGGCGGGTTTTTCTTGTAAAATGTTATTGGACTACAAGTAGTTAACAAATCCGATAATATTTCAAAGAGAAGCGTTGAACCTGTATTATCAGTAGAACATGTTTTGCAGGTGAATAAGCCCTTAGAGCTTACCCACGTTTGGTTCTTATCGTTGGTCTCATGCTTGTGACTTCAGCGCGAGCGTGTGTATAACAACTAACCATGTTTGTATCTTTGTGGCATTCATGCATTCATTCAAAAACCTCAATTTCTCATTTTTCTATCCATTTCCAAAGAATTTAGAGATCTTTCTTTGCAAACATTTTAGGTTAGATGGATGGATGTAAGAAGAAGATATACCAAGAGATACAGTTTTAGATTTCTGATGTGGAAAAGTTAAAGAGTTAGCATCCTTGGTAGAAGATCCATTGTATTTCAGAAAACGCTATGATTTTAGAAAACTCTATGAATTCGACACCTAATAGTCAAATTCAAGCAACGATGATTTTAGAGAGTCTTACTGGCGCCGCTCTAAAGTGTTATATAGGATTGGATAGTGCGAATATTCGAACTTTCAACGACCTAAGCGAATCTTTTGTTCAACAATATAAATTCAACTTGGACATGGCTCCAAATCGAGATCAACTCGGATCAATGTCTCAAAAGGATAAAGAGACTTTCAAAGAGTATGCCCAACGTTGGAGGAAATTTCTACCCAAGTCAATCCACCATTGGAAGAAAGATATGACTAAGATCTTCTTGAATACCCTTGGTCTTTTCTACTACGAACACATGATCGCCAATGCTCCAAATGATTTCACCGAAATGGTAAACATGGGGATGCGATTAAAGAAGGAGTCCGAGCGGGGCGCTTAACTAGAAGTTGGATCTTCAAGCGGAACCAAGAAATTTGTAGTGGTTTCCGAAGAAGAACAAGATGTTGGAATGGTATCCCAAGGAAACCCAGAAAAATGTCAATCACCACAACGGTGGCCGATGTCGCACGGTTGTTAGTACAACTTCAAACATGGGAATTACCCCACAATTTCAACGAGAATCGGCAACCTCGACAGCAGGATCATCCATTAACAACAATCAAAATCTTGCTCCTAAATTTTGGTTTGATCCAATTCCGATGTCTTACGGAATTATATCCCTTAGTTAAGAGAAATCTTGTTCGAACAAGAGAACCACCTCCGATTGTTGTACCCCAAAATTTACCCTCTTCATTTTTATAAATAATTGGCTAACACTTAATTAATAGGTGCATCGCATACATATCATTCATGCATTGATCATGGGTTCGAGATTTTCCAATCGTATGAATCGTACAATTACGAAGAAGAGGTTTGTTTCTCAAAGTTGAATATTTGAGGTTACATCAATTCGGGCGTCATTTCAATACATAGCGTGTCGAAGCTTCGATTATTATCTCGCAAGTTTTGATATTACGATCGTCATCGGTGGATCGCGATTACAATTTCAAGCTACGATGTGTTGTGGTCGGATATTTGAACTCGAGCGATTCTATGGCCTTCCGTGAGTTGTGAAGCATTGGTATTTGGCTTATTGATCTCGCGATTTATCGGAAAATCAAACGAGCAGATAAAATGATATTTGAGCGTGTATCGAGAAAGTCAACAAAAGTCAAAGTTTGACCAGTGGAATTTCTAGTCAAAAGTCGACATTTGAGAAAATGCGATCATTCTTGAGAAAAATCGGAAGAATCGGTGAAAATGAGGTTTCTTGCATTTTAAGTAATCTTGGACTTAGAAAAATTTTCTAAGTTTTAAGGTACTTTGTGTTCCGGAACCATGTTGCTTGCATCCAGTATCTTACCGTCGTGGTCGAAGTACGTGAATTGATAATCGTTGGAAAGGCGCATTTCATACTCCGACTTTGTCTTGGTGAAGATTATTCCGAAATGCTCGGTTCGAGTTATAAAGCTCGAAATTTGAAGTTCATAACTTTTGAAGTTTTACACTCGATAAAATTTTGAGTGTTTTAACATGTTCAGCGCTTGACTTGGAGGCAATTTACACGTGTTTGGCGTCGATTCGAATTAAGTTCAACATCAAAGTTGTTCATTTAATGGCAATCTACAACTTTGCTGAAGAAATCGAATCCATTCGGGAAACGGATCAAAAATTACGAAGCTCAGAAGTTACGATTTATCATTTCTCAAAATTCAACACTTAGAAATATTTTGAAGTGTTTGTTTCTATGCTTTTGCTGACAGCTTCAGGTCGATTTTATCATAGTTCGTGGCTCCGAATCGGAAAATGCTCAACTGGAAAGTTGTTCATCTCACGGCGGTCCAAAACTTTGTTGAAGAGTCGAATTCATTCGGGACTCGGATCGGAAGTTATAAAGCTCAGAAAATAAGAACTCATTATGTTTGTTAAATTCGAATAGTTTTTGTGCGCATGTTCAGGGCTGTTTTCGTCAATGATTCGGTCGCCGCACGAAGAAATTCGAACAAAGTTTGAGTTCGTAATTCCATCTACAAGTTCCGTTTAGAAACTTTTTCGTTTCGGAGGTCAGAGCTAGAAGAAACGGAACGCCGTAGTTTGTAGTTTGAAGTTGCTAAATTGCAAGACAGCATGCACATTTTTGCCATGGCTATGAGACGCATTTCATCGAACAGTTTTTGTGCGTATGTTCGGGGCTGTTTTCTCGTTGATCCGATCGCCGCACGGAAAAACTCCGAACACGAAAGTTGAAGTTCGCCGTGTCCTCTACAAGTTCCGTTTAGAAACTTTTTCGTTTCGGACATTGGAGCTGGAAGATACGAAGCGCCGTAAGTGGCAGCTTGAAGTTGGAAATTGCCGCAAGACATGCACCAGATTTGCCCAGCCAGGCCAAGCATTTCATCGAACAGTCACGACGTAATTTTCAAGCACTTTTTATCCGATGATAAAAGCTTTGTTTGGATTTTCGTCGAACTATAAAGTTGTTCTATGTCAAGCGAGCTATCCAACGGTACCGGGTTTTTATCGTTTGACCGAGTATCGAAAGAGTTACGAGGCTGTAAAGTAGTGCACATAGCATAGGCAATTTATTGGCAATGCTTAGAAAAATCCCATGACAATATAATTAGTGGTGATGTTGTAAGTTCAGAGTCGATTTAGAGCGTGCTACGGGCTCCGAATCGGAAAAGTCCAAACACGGAAACGGTGCATGGAAGTGTATGCTACATCTTTTATCTTTCGAGTTTGTATCGAAAAGGCGTGTACTCGGAGATACATCACCATGAAGTGTGTGCATGATAGAAAGTGTTGACAGCTCGCGAACAAAACGGCAACAGGCAGTCGGTTACATTTTTTTCACAACAACTTCTCTATAACGATAACAGGATGCTAACAGTAACAGCCATAACTAAACCTCTATTCATTCTTTCCATTACACCCATCTATTGTTTTTGGCCACGGAAGAGAAAATGAAAAATAAAAAAAAAAGCAGAAGATGCATCAGTAACAAACTATAACAGTTGCATCACTTCACTCTCACGCGATATACTCACCCTCCTTCATTTATCTTTTTCCATCATAAAATTCCAAAATATCTCACCATTTCTCTCTTCCTCTTGAACAACCATCGACCACCCCCATTCTCTTGCCGTAACAACCGTAGCAAACCCCACCGTAACCGAACCAACTCTCTCTCTCCATAACCAACTTTCTTTCTTTCCTTCAAAACTCATCCATCACATCCCTTCACTTCTTCTTCCACTGTAACATAATCACAAACTCATTCAACCATGCCATAATAGAACTACTCTCGCCATTTTCTTTACTTTAACACCAAAAACTAAAAACAGAATCCATAACAACCTTCTTTCTTACTCTCTACACTATTCTGTTACAAAACCATAACAAACTTCCTCTCCATTTTTTTCTCACAATCGCATAACAACCATCAGTTACTTTCCTCTCCTCATCTTCTATCACCTTTCACGCTCCATTGTTCACCACAGATCTAAGAAACGCGTAACAGAATTAGCAGAGGAAGAGAAATCAGAAGCATATATTATGTACATCACAGAAGATTCATGGAGGATAATTATTCATCACTTCTAAGGTTGAAGAATCCTCCGTCTTCATTCTCCAATCTTCAAGCATCATCACTGGTTCTTCATCCTCTTCAAGAGATTGCATGAATCTTCATCTTCCTCGCGGTTTCCTCCTTTACCGGCTAACAGATTCTCCACAACCACTATTCTTGATCTGTCGTCGCGCTTGGCCGTAATCGCCGTAACCGAAACACTCTCATTCCTTATCAAGAACGATAACAACTGCAACTTCTTCTTCTCTCTCGATCAAAGAATCAGTGACAAAATCCGACATGAAGCTATGACAGAATCATGCTCTTCGTGCCTCTGACGGGAAAATTATAATCAGCTTTCGTGGCCTTCGCTCTGGACCATGAAGGATTTCTCTCTCGTCATTCTTCGCCACCATTGCACCACTTGCCTGCTCCTTCTCTCTTCACTCACCCTCGCTGACAGTAACATACAGAGAACCGGAATTCATTCACTCACACGCTTCTCTTGCTCGTCGACGCTCCTTCTTTCTTTCATTCCCCTCTAGCAGAATTCTGAATCCATACATCGCCGTCTCCATCATCTTGCTAGAGTAGAGCGTAGAAGTTTTCGAAGTTTTCGAAGAATCTCCGTATACTCGCCGTCAAGTAAGTTTCTGGCTACTAGCTTGAATCATTTGTATGCTTTAGAATCTGGTTTAATACCTGAGGATGTGCGAAATTTGAACGTAAACGCGAGATACATCTGTGAGCGTCGAGTCCGTGAGGTTTCAAACTTTCGGATCCAGATTTTATGTTCAGATTTCATGAGGTTTGAGTAGCTTTTAGGAAAATATGAGATCAGATTCGTAACTATCATGGAAAACCGAGTTAGACAGAGTCGGATTGTCTCATTTTCCGTTGAATTTCGTTTTTCCGGCAACCTATTGCCGGAGAAAAAGGTCGTTTCCGGTGAGACCCATGCGTGTCACAATTCCACTCGTTCATGTGTTTTTCCATACTAGCCGCTCCGATCTTGACACGTAGCATTTTGTTTTTATTATAAAAAAAATCTGAATATAACAAGTTAATGTGTCCAATTGATATAAGTTTAGTATACATGAAAAATAATGTGACAGTTATATAAAAATCTGAAAATATAAATAATAATAAAAATGATGTTTTGGACAAAAAAACAGAGATTTGGACTTATAAAAAACCAACTGGACTTAGAAGTTGGGTTCATCGAAATTCCTTGCCATACCTCCTGTTTTCGGGTCCAGACAGCTTTATAACATGATTAGTTCATTTAGAAATTCAGCTTCACACCCCCCTGTTTCATGTACTATCATTTTGACATTTAGTTCAATTTAGCTTTCGATTTCGATTGTTTTGACTTGTAAAAATACATAGAAAACATATTCGACATTTTAGGATATTAGAACATTTTGACATTTTTAAACATTTTTAATTCATTTTAATAACATGATTAAAAGTATGTTTCACTCATACCACTTGAAGTATTAGACATTTCTATACTTGTTTTTGGGTCTAACTCCTTCTTGCGGTGTTTTGTGGTTGTACACCACGTATACATCCGTTTATACATTTTTGGGTCTAACTCCTTCTTGCGGTGTTTTGCATTTGTACACCCGTGTGCATTTCTATACTTGTTTTTGGGTCTAACTCCTTCTTGCGGTGTTTTGTGTTTGTACACCCGTGTACATCCTTTTGTTTGCTTTTGGGTCTAACTCCCTTCTTGCGGACATTGTTGCTTCACATGCGCTCAAGCGCGCATCCTCTTTGCTTCGATGCCTCGAGCTATTCTCACCGGTTTACTCTTATTGCATGGCTGCAGTACTTGAAGTTTTCCGGAGTATTTCATTAGCTTGCGTGCTCTTCGGATACTATATCCGTTCGGTACTTGCTACATCATTTATCGCATTCTCTTACAGCTTTCCTAGATATCATGAGAAGTAGGGCTTTACAGCTTTCTTTTGCCATGAGAAGTAGGAATAGAGATGCATGAAGGGGCTTCCGTAGTTGGAGCATGTTCAGGAACCCCTCTGGTTTATTTAAAGATCTGTTTAGGGTAATTCTACTTGTGATCTGTGCATATTTGCTTGTTTGTTTCCTGCAGGTTCCCTTGGTTAGGTTTGGTTCTTTAGCCTAGACTTTAGGATTCACATCCTTTGCATGTTAACATAGGTAGAGATTCCCTCATCTTCAACCATAGGTCTAACCTTTTGCTTTGCTAGTTTCTTTTTGCATGTTGCATGTGATTAAAACTAAAACTTGCTTTTCCTTTCAAACTCAAAACACTTAATAATGGTTTAAACTCCTTTCTCAAGGTAAAAACAACCAACCAACACCAACTCTTTTTCGCCTTTGCGCACTCTCTTTCTTTTTGTGTTTAAAACCTTTTCACAAGTAAAAAATACAAAACACACCAAAACAAGTGAGCGAACTACGGCTCGACTTTCCATTGCGCGGAATCGTAGGCATCTTGTCACGGGGCTTGATCGAGCAAACTTTGTAAATACTTCCTTCTTTTCCCCGTGGTTTCTTATTTTCTCTTTTCTTTTGCATGCATGATTAGCGATTAAGCATAGATATAAACACACCCATTAGACAGAAAATAGAAGTGGATACCGTAGAGTACTACGGGCGTGTAGGGTGCTAATACCTTCCCTTCGCGTAATAGATTCCCTTACCCTATCTCTCGGTCGCAAGACCGTGCCTTATCCACTTTCGGGTTTTCGCGATCGTTCACCTTTCTCCTTTGCGAGATAAAAAGCGTTCGATGGCGACTTCATTGATATAGTTATCGGATGATGTTCAGGTTGTTTCACGATGCGATAAATTACCTTGGTGGTACAAAGCTGGTGTGTCTTTCCCTTTTCATCAAGGGGCACCTGGTCACGATCTCGAGAATTGTATAGCCTTGAAAGCTAAAGTTCAAAGACTATTAGGGCTAACCTTCTTTCTTTCAATCTGAATCCAAATGTGCAAGTGAATTTGCCTAATCATGGAGGGCACTCTGTGAACATAATAGCTAGATATTCGGATCGATACCAAGTCTCCTCGTAAACTTGGTAAAATCAGTTTAGTGCAAATGCCGCCACATTCGAATAATGGGTGGTTTTCTCGACATGACTACGGATCTTGTAGAATTTGTTCTAAATACTTTTGTGGATGTTCTACTATAAAAGCGGATCTTCAGCAGTTAATTGACAATGGAGACATTGAATTTTCGAGATAGGAATGAGAATGATGTGAATATGATGGGGTGTTATCCACATGAGCTTTTAGTCTCAAATATCAACTCGGTAGCTGTCATACCCCAAAATTTGCCCTCCATCTTCTCAAGATATTTCATACATCCATACTCGAGGATTCTTCAAGGGTTGATCGGACAAACCCTCTCTAGACAATCAACCCAAACTAGGGTTTGGTATTTCTCGGATCAAGATGGACTTCCAACATCTCAATGGTCTTCATGCCTCCTCATATGCTTCAAAGATTCTCCATGTCAAGTTTCCGACCTCACAAGTCAAGTTTCCTCGGACAATTGCTCGGATGGTTGAAAATCGGTTGTATTGGACAAAAGTCAATGTGGTCAACATACAGTCAAACTTCATAATTTTTGGTCAACATCCTCATTTTGAAGTTACATTCATCATTTGATCAAGGGTTGGTCATGATTCATCAAGAAAACTCAAGATTTGCTCAAAAGTCAAACTTTCCAAATTAGGGTTTCTCGGTGAAAAGTCAACCAAACTTTAAGCGAGCATAACTTCTTCATACTTTCTCGAAATTTTCCACCACCTCTTGTTTTGAATGAAATTCAATTCTCTACAATTTCATGTCTCACAAGAATGTTCAAAAATGCTTCATTTGGAAGGTATGGATCAAAACATTCGGTCCTTTTCAAAGTCAACAAAAGTCAACATTTTGTTTTGAAGATATATTGAGCATGGAAACTCAATTGAGATGAAACCAAATAGGTTGGTTAGAGGACTCTTAGAGATTTCTAAAAGTCCAGGAACAATCAAAATGTGGAAAATTGAACAAGATACACTATTAGGAAGTTGGGCATTTTGGACAATTGCACAAAAGGAGATATTGGTCAAAATGCAAAATTTTCCAAATGGGCCTATAATCTTATGATCCAAACTTGTTCATGATGTTATTTGTGACCCATTGATTCTTGGCCATGGCAATTTTCTATTTTATTAATTTATTTTTGGATTTAAAACCATTTAATTCAAAATTAAATTATATAAAATATGAAAATAAGATATTTTTCAAAAGGGTGAATTTATATCAAACTTGAGGTCCAAGGAAGCCCATGATACATGCCAATTTCGTGCTTGCTCTCTCATTAAGAAGAAAATCAATTTTTTTCCAAAATTTGATTTTATTTGAAAAATATTCAATGCACATTCAAAACCAAATCTTTTTTCCTTTTTTTTCCTCTCGTAATTCACTCTATAAATAGCCAGCAAGCTGTACCACAAGCCACACGAAACCCTAGCCAAAAACACAACCCTTATTTTGCCAAAAATTTTCAAGAATTGTGAAAAATCGAATTTTGAGTTCCAGCCAATTTCAAGGAGTTCTAAGCATTCAAACATCTTCACGAGGTTCCAAGCAATCACAATCCTCACATCAAGCCTAGACTGCCCAGATCGTGTTCTTGGAGTCTCACCGGTTTGAATTTTTTCTCAAATTCGATTTCATAGATTCATGCATTATTAATGTTGTTTGTGTGTTTGTATCGATTCAGGGTGATTGTTAGGTCATGAATGAACCATCTCATGCAAGCTTAAACGTGTGAAACTCGAAACACCATAGTTAGGGCATTTCAAGCTGTTTCGATCGAGCTGGCTTGTACAAGCGTTTTTAGGGCAAACGAGTACCACCATTGGATTCGCAGGGTCCGATTTAGGGGGGTAGGGTCCCCCTTTCCCATTTATTCTTCGTATTTTGTGTGTTTCAGTTTCAGGCTAGCCGGAGAAGACGACCGGAGCTAGGGCTCTGGCGTCGTTGACCAACGTTGAAGCCGGCATGGCAAGCGTGGCAAGTTCGTGCTTCCTGATTCGTTCTCTCTTTCCAACTGGGGCCCGCGCGCTGACTGTGTTTGATTTTCAAATATCAGTGACACGTTTACATTCAAATCCAATTATTTTCAGCTTTACAAACACCAAGTGTCACTTGTCCCAGTGGTTAAGGCGCAGACTGTTGGTAGATACCCTCCATGGTCATGAGTTCGAGCCTCACCAGGACCGATTTTGTTTTTTCTTTTACAAACTTCATATTTCAACTATTTTCATTTTTTTTTATAAATATTTTCATGCATTTTAATTTAATTTCAACAATTTTTATCATGCATTAAAAAATACCAAAAAATATTTTTCTTTTTGCATTATTTCCAGAAAATGTTTATTTAATTTAAAAAATTAAAAATATTATTTTTGCATGCATATTTAATTTAATTGTTAATTTATCATTTAAATCACTTTTAATTAGTTTTTAATTATTAAATTAACTCCAAAAATCCCAAAAATTATTTTAGCATATTAATATTATTTCCACATGAAATATTTTTCTCATTTAAAATTATCATTTTGCTAACATTCTTCTCTTGTTCGATTTCTTTGAATTCCTCGATTTCTCATCTTTTCACGAGTTATCTTGTTTCGGATGATTTCTTTTTATCGTTTTCTTTTTCCAATTATGTAATTGCTCATGGGATGTAATAGCTTAATTAGGGTTTTTATTTTCCGCATTTTAAAATTATGTATCGCCCCAAAGCCATGTAATAGCGTAGGATTTATCTTTCCGCACTTTATATTCCCACATTTTAATTTCCGCACCCTATAAAGCGCTAGTAATTAGGCGTGTATAGCAAGATAAAATTGAACATAGCTCACTCTAATTTTCAAGATAACATGAATCAAATCAACACACTTTTTCACACGCACCCTTAGGGTAATTCTCTCGTTGCCTTTACGATTACAAATGGTCAAGTCCCTCGAGCGTAGAGGTATTCTAGCACCGTTGCCTTCAAAACAAATCATCATAGTCCCTTGATACAAAGATCATAGACCCACGATGTCGCCTACAAATACATGATCTTGACCCTCGATTGTCGCCTCGAAAAATGATGATAGTCCCTTCGAATGTGCTAGGATACTTCCTACAAGTTGCTTTCTATGACCATCCGATGTCCCTTGAATGTCCGCTCACATCCAACAAATAGAGTTACCTACCAACTAATGGTATGGATAGCACTATTCTAAAGGAAGCGTAAAACAACACGAAAGCGACCAATTACGGTAGGTAATAAGACTTTTAGTTGCTTGCTCAATCAAAATACTTTTCACACCTCACACTTTTTCAAAGTTCAAATTCTTTTCAAAGCGAAACATTCCGAACACTTTGTATAAATTCCTACATGAATCATTACAAAGTCAAAGCGAAATGCCTTTTCAAAACATTTTTGTCAAACACACGAAAGCACAATTTTAAAGTGATCTAAGAGCAACTAAGAGCCGTAGATAACTACGGATGGAAAGGGTGCTAATACCTTCCCTTTTCATAACCTTCTCCCTTACTCAGAATCTAACGAAGGTCTTTTTCTGTACTTTTTACCTTCCCTTAATTGGATAAAAGAAAGTCGGTGGCGACTCTTGATATCCGCACATTTGCGATACAAAAACCTACAAAGTCAGTTCACCGTGTTACTGTAACTCTGAAGTAAACACTATCATTCCTCAATATGCTTGAGCACATAAAGGTCAAATACAAAAATCCAAGGGTTCTGTTTCTCCTTTAATCATATGTCTACCTGGACCTATTCCTTATGACTCTGATAAAGTAGTTCCCTATCAATACAATGCAACGATGATGGAAAATGGGAAGGAGGTAACCATACCTACTCTTTCATCTGTAGTTAACATCGCCGAAGTAAGTCGAGTAACTCAGAGTGGGCATGTGCATACCCCCGTTGCCACCAAAGACCTATCTCTCTTGCAGCAAGGCAAAGTCCTATTGATGTACCCATTGTGAATCCTGTAGGAATTCCCGTTGGCAATCCAGACTTAAACACTGTTCCGTATGATGGAACCAATATAAATCCAGACATTGATGAAATACTAAAGCTGATTAAGAAGAGTGAATACAAAGTTGTGGATAAACTAATGCAAACTCCTTCCAAAATCTCCATACTCTCTTTGCTTTTAAACTTTGAAGCCCATCGAGAGGCCACGATGAGATTTTTGGATCAAGCCTTGTAGATCACGATGTAACTACTTGACCAATTTGGTGGAATCATAGCCAACATAACGGCTTGCAACAATCTAAGCTTGATGATGAAGAACTCCTTGAAGAGGGTAGAGATAACAATTTCGCTTTGCATATCTCTATGAATTGTCAATTAGACTCTTTTCCAACGTGCTAGTGGACACTGGCTCATCCTTAAATGTAATGCCAAAAATGACTCTCGCTTGTTTGTCTTAAAAAGGAACACGTATGAAATTCATTGCTGTAATAGTCAAAGCCTTTGATGGATCAAGAAAATATGTTATTGGAGAAATTGACCTTCTGATAACAATTGGTCCGCATACTTTTCAAGTCACCTTCCAGGTTATGGATGTTCAAGCTTCCTACAGCTGTTTGTTAGGTCGACCGGGGATACATGAAGTTGGAGTAGTAACATCTACGCTCCACCAAAAATTGAAATTCGTAACAAACAGAAAGTTGGTAACCATAAGTGGGGAGAAAGCCACATTGGTAAGCCACTTATCCACTTTCCTTCCTTCACTTTGACAATGAAGAAGGAGCAGTTCCAAGGTCTCTCGTTAGAAGATGAATCTACCAAAAGAAACATATCATCTATCTCCTCTTACAAAGAAGCAGTGCAAATAGTGAAAGACGGTACTGCCGCCGGTTGGGGACAAGTTGTGATTCCTATCAACAACGAAACCAAAACGGGACTCGGATTTACTCCAGTACTCTCAAAAGCCAATAAGGAAGATGAAACTCTTCGTCCAATCCAAGAAGTATTCCACAGTGGAGGTTTCCTTAACCCTGTTCCTCAAGAGGTCAAGGTCCTTATTAATGAAGAAACTCAAGAAAATATCTCTAGTTCTAAAGAATGGAAGACTTTTCTCAATGACTCTGGATACATATCTCAGGAAGAACCGTATACACCGTTCTATCCTCTTTCAGACAAGTGCGAAGGCATGTTCCAGCAAGATGATAAAGAAGAAATTCCACCTATCCCACCTGAGGTTTGGGATACCTTGGGGAAGCCAAGTAGAAAATTTGACTTCATGGTGAGATATACCGCCCTTGAAAGTTCAAGAATTTCAAATGAAGACATCCGACCAACTAGATGGGAAGATCCTCCTGAATATCTCAGTCAACCAGAAGAGACATGCATGCCCTCTTAATCTCATCATCCATGATCTTAGCTTCAATACACATCGAGGTTATTAAACACGAATTTGTTTATTCGGATAAACGCAATTTTGGAGACGATTTGGAAGATGATCTTGAAAATGACTTGGAAAGTGTCTTTGATAACGAGTCTCTTCATCAAAGATTGGGAATTACATCCTAAAAGTCCAGAATACATGTCAAGCGAAGACACATGTACTTCATTTTATACTCCTCGACTGTCGAACAAGTAGAGGAAGATCGCCTCAGCAGTACAAAGGACAAGGTTAACAAACCAGAGCCTTCAAATTATGCTCGACCAATGGTCAACGTCATCACTGAAATGATCCTAAGGGAAAACTATCAAAATATATAGTCTACCAAGGACTTCGTAATTTTTGGAAAGTTGTTGAGGTTCAGATTGTTGTTCACCGTTCAAAGTAGTTATCTCGCTTTTATTTTGAACTCTCACCCCGCCCAAGGTAGAGAGGAGTTTTATAGGGATAGCTTTTAAATAATTTTCTCTTTATCTTTCCCAAGACAAAAGAGTTTGTGTTTAGGGCCTTGTTTCATATGTGAATCATAAATAAAGCGTTGTTTTGATTCTCACATTTTGTGTTTGTTTTTTGTTTTTTGTTTTTTTTCCTTTTTCCTGGAAATGGTAATCCTAAAAAACCCAATAAAAACAAACATCTTTCAAATAATCTGCATACACTTTTGCATTTTCTTTTTCCTAAAAAAACGAACATAAATCATATATGTAGATTAACAATGAATAAACCCATTAAACGCAATAACTCTATGCCCTCTCTCAACTTTGAATTCCCTGTGTTCGACGCCAAAGAAGAGGATGAAGAAGGGATCTCAGATGAAATTTCCCAACTACTTAAGCATGAGGAAAGAATCATTCAGCCTCACGAAGAACCTTTAGAAACGATCAACTTGGGTTCTAAGGAAAACAGAAAAGAAGTAAACATCGGAGCTCTACTCGATGACGATGTCAAGAGTAAACTGATAGATCTTATCAAAGAATATGTCGATGTGTTTGCTTGGTCCTACCGGGACATGCCAGTGTTGGATACCAACATCGTAGAGCATCACTTGCCATTAAAGTCGGAATGTCTTCCAGTTAAACAAATACTAAGGAGGACTCACCCAGATATGGCCGGTAAGATCAAAAAGCAGGTTCAAAAGCAACTCGACGCAGGTTTTCTCGTCACCTTCGAATATCTTCAATGGTTATCCAACATAGTGCCTGCTCCAAAGAAAGATGGAAAGGTCATGATGTGTGTTAACTACCGGGACTTGAACAGAGCTAGTCCAAAAGACGATTTCCCACTACCGCATATTGACATGCTGGTTGATAGCACTGTTAAGTTCAACATATTTTCCTTCATGGACGGTTTCTTTGGTTATAATCAGATCAGAGTGGCTCCCGAAGACATGGAGAAGACATCTTTTATCACTCCATCGGGCATATTTTGCTACAAAGTAATGTCGTTTGGATTAAAGAATGATGGCGCAACTTACCAAAGGGAAATGACTACTCTCTTTCATGACATGATGCATAAATAGATCGAAGTCTACGTGGACGACATGATAGCAAAGTCCGACACTACAAAAGAATATATAGAATATCTCTTGAAGTTGTTTCAATGACTAAGGAAATATCAGCTTCGCTTGAATCCTAACAAATGCACCTTTGGGGTGAGATCTGGAAAACTCCTAGGTTTCATTGTCAGCCAAAGAGGTATTGAAGTTGATCCCGATAAACTCAAGGCTATTCAAGAAATGCCTACGCCACAAACAGAAAAGAAAAAAAGTAAGAGGATTTCTTGGACGGTTGAATTACATCTCCAGATTTATCTCTCAAATGACTGCTACTTGTGGACCGATATTCAAGTTTCTCCGTAATAATCAAGAGGTTGTATGGACAAAAGATTGCCAAAAAGCATTTGACAGTATCAAGGAATACCTTCGAACCTCAATATTGATTCCTCCGATCGAAGGAAAACCGTTAATCATGTACCTGACCGTGTTGGAAGATTCCATGGGCTGCATACTTGGATAATAAGATGAAACCGGTAAGAAGGAGCATGCCATCTACTACTTGAGTAAAAAGTTCACAGATTGTGAAACTCGTTACTCCATGCTCGAGAAAACCTGTTGAGCTTTGGAGTGGGCTTCAAAATGTCTCCGCCAGTACATGATCAACCACAGGACTTGGTTAATCTCCAAAGTGGATCCAATCAAATACGTCTTTGAAAATCTTGTCTTAACAGGGAGGATTTCCCGATGGCAGATGCTATTATCTGAATATGACATCGAGTATCACACCCAAAAAAAGGTCAAAGAAAGCATTCTCGCCGATCACTTGGCTTATCAACCAATCAACGAATACCAATCTCTCAAGTTTGACTTCCCTGACGAGGATGTTGTGTACTTAAAGATGAAAGATTATGACGAACCATTACCTGAAGAAGGTCCTGATCTTGAATCAAGATGGGGCCTAATTTTTGATGGAGCAGTTAACTTTTTGGCAATGGAATTAGGGCAGTCATCATTACTCCCGAGGATACTCATATCCCGTTTTCCGCCATATTACTATTTGATTGCACTAACAACATCACTGAATATGAAGCTTGTATCATGGGTATCGAAGAAGCCATCGACTTAAGGATCAAGATCCTTGACATATATGGAGATTTATCCCTTGTGATCAATCAAATCAAATACAAGTACGAAACTCATCACCTTGGTTTGATTCCCTACCGAGATTAAGCGAGATGTTTGTTGACTTTCTTCAACAAAGTTGAATTGCATCATATTCCTCGAGATCAAAATCGAATGGCAGACACCCTGGCTACTCTATCTTCCATGTTCAAAGTCAACCATTGGAATGATATGCCTAAGATCAACATCAGACGTCTTGAAAGACCTGCCTATGTGTTTGCAACTGCCTATGTGTTAATACATGAAGTGCATGAAGGGTCCTTTAGAACCCATTCAAATGGGCATGCAATGTCCAAAAAAATCTTAAGAGTAGGTTACTATTGGATAACAATGGAATCCGATTGTTGTAAACACATTAAGAGATATCACAAGTGCCAGATCTACGCAGATAAGATCCATGTGCCACTAACTCTACTCAACGTTCTCTCCTCCCCGTGGCCTTTCTCCATGTGGGAATTGACATGATTGGAATGATTGAACCACAAGCTTCAAACGGTCATCGCTTCATCTTAGTGGCCATTGATTACTTCACCAAATGGATCGAAGCAGCATCTTATGCCAACGTTACAAGACAAGTGGTTGTGAGGTTCATCAAGAACAACCTCATTTGTCGACATGGAATTCCAAGCAAGATCATTATAGATAATGGATCAAACTTGAATAATAAAATGATGAAAGAGCGTGTGAGTAATTCAATATTGAGCATCATAACTGTTCTCCTTACCGACCAAAGATAAGCGGCGTTGTGGAAGCCCAATAAGAACATCAACAAGATCATCCGAAAATGGTCATCACTTAAAAAGACTAACATGAAATGTTTCCATTTGCTTTACATGGATATCACACTTCAGTACATACTTCAACAGGGGCAATCTCTTTCTCTTTAGTGTATGGCATGGAAGCAGTGCTCCCCGTGGAAGTTGAAATTCCATCAATGAGAGTCCTCATGGAGGCTAAGTTATCTAAGGCAGAATGGTTTCAAAGCAAATATGATAAGTTAAACTTAATCGAAGAAAAACGTATAACAGCTTTGTGTCATGGACAAATATATCAAAGAAGGATGAAGAAAGCCTTCGACAAAAAGGTTCGACCTCGTGAATTCCAAGAAGGCGACCTCGTGCTTAAAAATATTTTGTTTTTTCAACTAGATTCTAGGGGGAAATGGACTCCTAATTACGAAGGCCCATACATTGTCAAAAGAACCTTCTCTGGCGGTGCTATGACTCTCAAAAACATGGAAGGCGATAAACTCCCGCATCCTGTAAATGCAGATGAAGTCAAGAAATACTTTGTCTAAAAATAAAAAACATTTCGATGAAGTCGAAAACCCAAAAGGCGGCTTAGGCAAAAATAGCGTCTCGGTGGATGAAAACACGAAAAGGCGGTCCAGAAAAAGTTAGAGACAATAAACAAAATTTATCTGGTAGATTGAAAACACGAAAAGGAAATCTAAGCAAAATTAAGGATCAAAGTGACAAAGTAAGCTGCATCATCCGTGCCGTCAATCGAAGAATTTTCCATCGCGGATCTTCAATCAAATCTCCTAAAGCAACAAGCATAGTTGGAATTCAAAGTTGTTAGGGAGAATAGCGATTATTGCTTTCAATGTAGCCTTTTCCTAATATATTACCATTTCCAACTTTTGTAAATAGTCCATGGAATCACGCCTTTGGCTGATTACCATTCTATCAATAAATTTCGAGCCTTGTGCCCATTTTTTTGCAATCCTTGCTTTATTCAGTTTTGCAAAATAACGCTTTTTCTTGTGAAAAACACTTTTGAAACTAAAAAAAACAGTTTCAAATGAATTTTTACTTCAAAACTTTTGAAATAAAAGCGAAATTTTCCTTTGAACTGTGAACATAGAAGGAATATTAACAGTTATCTCGATGAGTATTTCGACCTCTAAAAGATAAACAACTGCTGAGAAGTTTTCTCTTTCCCAAAAGAGATCATCAAAGACGGTAATCTTAGCCAAAAAGAATCCCCAACAGGCTTTCTAGTAAATATGTTTTTTTCTCTCCTCGAAGAAATTTAAGCATGTATCTCTGAGTCGTCACCAGTGACATCTACACCATTGCTGAAGATTTTTGTTGAGTATTTGATTGAACTGCGATGTAGTCCTTTTCCAAATACACTTTGTTGTCTTGTCAAGTATCGTCAAAATGAATATGACATTCATGATATTTATTATTCATACATAATTGCATCATTAATGCATTCTTGCATTTTTTCAATGTTTGCCTCAATATGACTTGTTTAGGTTGCATTTATTCACGAAAAACAAGTATGGGCATGTCATCTCTTCATTATGTCATCCCTAAGCGAAAGAAAACATTCTTTTCTCCATTTTCCCAATCGAGTTCATTCCTCGTTGGATATAAAATCTTGATTGACCATTTCTTTCAGTTCATTCACGGAGAGAACCTTATATCCAATCAATTCATGTCTACATTTCACACAAAAATCTACATGTAAACAATAAGCAACAACCTCATCATCCAAGTTGCTTATTCCATTTTCATCTTTGAACTTATCATAAAATGATTGTTCTTCTTAACAAGTCCGATCATGAAAGTTCAAGAAATTTCCACGATTGTCTCTCTCTCGAGAAACTGTATCTTTACAATCAAAATGCCGCATCTTCTCAAAAGATCGCCGACACGATTGCAATTAGGAAACTAGAAGCTCATTTGAGATCTGTTTCAATTACTGTTTGTTATTCATAAGACTGAATCATCAGTAAAACTTTCTCAAGAATTACCTTGTTATGGTTATCACTTTGTTGATAATTGGTAATATCTTCAGAACTCATACCATTTACCATCACAAGGCTGATAATCGGTTAATGAGTCTTCATTACAAATTACCATAAACTATCACTAGGATGATAATTGGTAATGTCATCTTTAATTACCTTAAACATTGTCACAAGGCTGACAGAAGGTAATCTCCTTGTATTCCAAAGTGAAATAGATATTCACTTCCTTTGTGAATCTATTTTCACAGTGAAACACATACTTGTTTCCCAACAAATAGGATTCTCCTTTCCTAAACAGATTGAGACATCCTCACAAAATTTTATCCCAAGCGTCTCACTCTTTGGTACCTCATGGGTAAACTTTCTGAAATCACTTTGCATCATTCGCATTTTTTGGTATCTTAGGTCCAAAATTTGCGTATTCTGATATTTAATTCTCTTCACACCTATCGAGATAGAGATTTTTATCTTCATATGTCAGGTTGAAGAAACTTAAATTGGGGCACCTATCATACCCCAATTTTTGACCTAAGATACCATTTCATATCACCACATATTCATCATTGCATCACTAACAATTTCAGCACATGATAGATCGTGTGTGTGCTCCTTGAGCCAAATTAGGGTTTTGATCAAAATTTTCATCTATTCAAGACATGATCAATTAGGGTTTGAGTCTCCACTCACCTCAATTGATCTATCTTCATCAATCATCAATATTTGATCTTCAAATTCCCATTATTTCCTCAAGATCTATCTTGAATCGACCAATTAGGGTTTTGATCGAGGATGGTGTATCATTGACTTTTTACTCAATGAATGGCCTAATTGCTTGGAGATTGATATTAAAATCATCAATGCAACATCTTGACCTATTTTCTTGGCTCAAAACATTCCAAATATCATGATTGATCATCAGAGAAATTCTGAATCATTTGACAAAAAAATTCAATTGTTCAAAAAAGTCAAACTTTGACTTTTAGTCAACTTTTTGAAGTTCAAATTTTTTAAATCATCAAATCATTTCATATTATCCATCATGATCATAAAAAATCAAAATGTGTGAAAAAGTCAAGATTTGAAATTTTTCTAACACAGAAAAATTTTCAAGTGTTAAAAAACATGGTCTTTCACCACTTTCATGGCCATTTTTGACATAGATCCACTTTGATTCAAGAAAACCTCAAAACATGAAAGTTGTAGGTCTTATTACAAGCTTTCCAAAATGCTCAAGAACTTGAAAAACACTTTGTGTAGCTAGGATTTTGAAATTAAAACTTAGAGCTTCATAACCATAAATTACAAGTAATTTCACCAAGTTTTCAAGTCTTTTTTGCAATTTTTCCTTCTAGAAGCCTTGTCACCAAAGAGATAGGTTTTAACTTGAAAAAATCTGATGGAAATGATTGGAAGAGGAAATAATCACTTGAGTTTTTTAACCATGGTTAAGAAAGATTTCATGTGCATTTAATGAGAATATTCCTTTCTTATTCCTTAAGCTTCAACATGTAAACTCTTTCAATCTTATCTTTCCTTGCTTGCCAAAATTCCTTGCCTATAAATAGAGGTCTTTACTCACTTATAAACCACACCAAAACAATAATAAACTTGTTTTCTCATTCTTTCTTATTTTGCAAGTTTCTAAGTTTTCAAAGAGGTTAGAATTCCAAATTTCAATTCTTGTAAGTTCTAACCAAATGTGTCATTCAAATATCTTCTAAAAATCATTTAGAAGTTGTTTTAAACTTTAAACCGTCACAAAAACAACCAAAAGTTAGTTTGGCCAAGAAAACTCCATAATTGTGAATTTTAAGCCTTAAGCTTCCAACTCTCAATTCACTTGTGCAAACTTCAAACTTTCATTTCAAATATCATCCATACACTTCATATGAATGATCCAAGCACTCATCTCTGACCTGTAACACCTCCAACTTCAAATTTGAATCACACTTCAAGCCACTGCAATTGGACTTGGTCAGAACATTACAGGTAACTTCAATCTATTCTAATCATTCAAACACCTTCCATAAGTGTCAGTGAGGCTACACAAATCATCAAAACACTTCTGGAAGCACTCCTTCGAGGAATTCGAATTTTGCTCATAGAGGTAAGTTGCTTCAACTTCGAATTTTATGATTTATGCATTACAGTTCAAAACTTGCTATGCTATTGTGTTTCTGCACTTATGAGGATCATAAACCCTCAATCAATTGTTTGAATTGGTGCACATACACGATTTCACAATCAAAATTCAGAATTAGGGTTCTTCATGTTCATGCAAAATTAATCACCCTACACTAAAAATAAATGAAATTAATTTCCACCATCATGTTCCTGGTGAAAATCCGAGCAAGTTTGATGTTTACATCATTCAATTTCATTGAGAAATGGAGGAGATAGGAATCAAAGGCGTGAGGTTGAAGATGAAGATCTTCGCGCGTTTTCTTTTTTTTCCAAAATTCAAAAACTTATTTTATTACTTATTTAATGAGTTTTGTTAAATGACCGGATGAAACAGCTACCCTAGTGGCAAGGCATGCGCGCGTTTACTGAAAGGGCGTGAGTTCGATCCATAGAGGACTCCCATTTTTTCCATCTTTTTCATACTTTTCTCATATTTCAAACTATTTTTCAAAATGTTTTCACAACTTGATTTTCAATATAATTAATAAAAGGTGATTAAATGACTAGCCACACACATGGCTCAATGGTAAATATTTTCACTTCCAAGCCTCAGGTCCTGAGTTCAAACCCTTCCAAGGCCAAAACAAATTTTTACCACTTGTTTTCTTCACATTTTCAACAAACTTCAACATTTTCAAAAACCAATCAACTTCTCATTTTGAGATGATTTTCTACACACTTGTCATTTAATATATCTATTTTATGATTATGTCAATAAAATCCAAAAATATTTTATTTTCGATATATTTTTTATTAGGCCAAAAATAGACGTTTTTAAGTATTTTAAATACTTTTCAAAAAATGTTTTCTTTCCGATTTTTCAAACCTAATCTTTTTCAAAACTTCTTGTGAATATCTTTCACTTTTCAAAATCATTTCAAAACTTTCAAAACATTTTAAACTTACACAACTCTTTTCCATTATCTTTCGAATTCAAAATCAAATTGATCATGGACCTCCCTCGCGTAAGTCCCAACCCTTTTATGTACATATTTATTTCCTTGTACATATCCACCCTTTTGTGTACATATTCAATTCCTTGTACATATTCAATCATCCTTGCAAATATTCAAGTATAATTAGCTTCGTTCCGCTAATTTTTATTCGCTTGTTTATACACCAATTCCATTGGTATTAAGGGGAGCATTATTCTCGGTGAAATTGCTCTTAAACCAATGGGCCTCCCTTAAGGTTTAAGTCTCACTCCTTTGCATTTATTCAAGTTACACTAGCTTTTATCTGCTTGTTTTATACAATTGTTTATACATTTCCTTCATAAACTCTTGTGAATGCACACATACACTTTGTCATATATATACTTGTTCATATACTTGTTCATGTTTATTTATGTCATTACAACTAGTATAACAACTAGGTTCCCCATAGCCTCCTCTTGAGCTTTGTACAAGATAACTCACCTGTTGACTTAGCCTCCTCTTCGACTTTGTACAAAAGAACTCCCCTGGTTGGTTAACCTCCTCTTGGGCTTCGTACAAAAGAACTCCCTCGTTGAGTTTAGCCTTCTCTTGGGCATCATACAATAAAGAGACTCTGGAAATCTCTAACATCCTCCTATTGGGCTTCCAATACAAAGAATCACCTTAGTTAGGATAGAACCCTAAGAGTATGATTTCCTAGTGAAATCACTCATGAACCCTAAGAGTATGTGATCGAAAAAATAGCAAGTTTACTATTTTCACCGATGTAGTTATAATGAGTTTCCCCAAGTATCGATCTCGAGGACTGCGTAGTAGATACTTATTCGTGCTCTTAACTCAATTGAACAAAAACAATGGTTGGGTTGATTTTAAAACTTTCAATTACACTCGTAACAAATAATGACTGATGAAATCTAATGAGAATGATGCTAGGGTGAGTGGTTGATTTAACAAAACTATGATCCGAATTCAGATTTCCTCATTGCACATGAAAACTATCAATTACTTATCTCTAGATTGTTCTTCCTTAAGTCCTATATGGAGAAAACTATTAAAACCCCAATCCTTATTCGAATGTCCCTTCAAATAACTCTTGGTTTTAACCATAAAAATACCAAGAATTCAAGTGATTAAAAAGAGCTCCTAGTCCTAGGTGAGACTCCTAATAACCTAATTGTGTAGAAACCCTAACAACTATAGTCCTGCCAATTGTTAGTCATAGGTCTACATGTATTTGTCTGATACATGATCATAGGTGCACTACACAATTAAATTGAAATAGAAAAACACTGCATTAAGGAAATCAAGTATTCGAATTCATACAATCATCAAATCAGGACCACCCCCTAGCATTGGGGGGTATAGCCTCTCATAGTATTCAAAGAAAATATCAGATAAGAGTTAAACATTACAAAGAATAACGATGACTTTGATCTTCAATGGTGGCTGCCCTTGAATCTCGTCTTGAATTCCTCTTCGTAGCTATATTTTCTTTGTAATCTTTTTTCTCGTGCTTTCAAAAGTCCCTTTTCTCTATCCCCAAATTCCTTCTAATAGTCTCTGCTCTATCCCCGTTTCGGCAAAAGTCAAAAGTACCCTTAATGACAACAACGAGTTCCAAAAAAAAAGAAACAAGTTCCCACACGCTCCCATAAACACGGGCCGTGTTGATGAACACGGGTGCCCGTGTTTATCTCTGCATCAGAAGTCATGCTTCAGGCCATTCAACACAGGCCGTGTTGGTGAACACCGGTGCCCGTGTTGATCCACTAACTTGGGTCGTTTTTGCGTTTTCCACTTACTTTTCAACACGGGCCGTGTTGATGAACCCGGGTGCTCGTGTTGACGTCTGAGATCTTCAACTCTCAGCCTTCCGAGGTGCTTATCGTCCTGCCATAAGTTCCTTCTATCGCATGCATTAACCTGAAACACTGAGACTACCCAACAAAAGCATAAAACAATACTTTTAAAGACACTTCAACTCAAAAATTCACAACAAGACTAAAATAACCAAAACACACTTACTTCCTTAGAAGCAACTAAAAACGACCACAGATGTTACCAGATTGATGAATTTATGCCGAATAGAACACAGAAACTTACTAGAAATGGTGACCAATCACAACCCCAAACTTATCTCATTGTTTGTCCTCGAGTAATGATTGAGAGTAATAGAGGTCACCCACGAATATCTTCTTTCCACAACACAACCTGTGTCTTTCGCAATTTAATTTCTTCCTTCCCAATCAAGAGGTTGGCTTCCCGAATCAACCTATCTGCCACACTTCCACATCAGAAGACTTCTTCACCTGCAAGCTTTTCACACTCTCACAAGATCTCTCAGGGTTAAAGTGTTTGCACTCACCGACTGAAGCATGCAATATCATTCTTAACTTTGAATTGATTTTACTCGCACTACACATACGGATTCCACACACTTTATGAGGTCTTTGGGTTGTAACGGGGCTTAGGTACGGTGGGATAAACAAGAAAATTGGATAACAAAGGTTTTTGGCTCGACATTCATGCAATTTTTCTTCTATCTTATGCTACAACTCGTAACTTTTGGGGTTCATTCGCTTTGACTCATCTCTACTCATGTTTTCTTTGAGCAATATACTAATTAGAGTCCGACATATAGGCAAGTGTTCTCTTTCTTTCCTTTTTCTTTTTTTTTTCTAGAACTTTCATGTTCCTTTAGTTCTCTTTTTCTTCTTCTTTTTTTTTAATCTCTTTTACTCACTTGCCCTTAACTTTTATGAATTACCACCCCAAACTTAAATTCGTGCAACACTTCAAATTGATCACAATCATGTCGAGCAATGGTGAGACAAATGTGGTGAAAGGTTAACATGGGGTTTATTACAACGGAGACAAAACAAACAAACATGAAAATCAAAACTAAGCTCAACGGGGTTCACGAGGGATAACATTTAATACGGGTTGGCTAGAAAGGCTCAAGGTTAAACAAATAACATGCCTCAGTGTGTGTCGTCATGATGTGTTGTGCTAAAAGAACATATGCAAAATCAGAATGATAAAGTCATACCTGCCCAATCTCTCATGATGATATTTTTGTATTTGGCCTTTGGTAATCTCACCATGTGGGTTAAGCTTGCATACTCTGAAGTCTTCCTCGTGTCATGTGGCTTCTTTTTCGACTCGGGCCTACCATCCGACAATTTCGGTCCAGTTCCACTAACTTGTGTCCGACCTTTAATTCATTAGTTGTGTCAACTTTCGGGGTGCCTTAGGAGATCAAGTAAGGGGAGTGTCGTTCTACCACTCGCTGTCAGTTCCATCTTCATCCAACAACTATCAATCAATCTGTAACGTAATGGTGACCATGCAATAAAACAAAACAACAAAACAAACCAAAAACAAATAAAATGAAGTAAAAACGAAAGAAAATTAAAACGAAAGAGAATGCAAAACAAAACATATTAACGAAAATAGTAAACAAAACATATTAACTAAAATAGTGAGCCTCCCCCACCTGAATTAAACATTGACCTCAATGTTTTAACCCAAAGTAGAGGCGACTCACAGAACTCACTGAGACGGAGGAGGTGGAGGGTCGTGCAGAAAATGTAACATGATACATTGCATCATAGCCTGCATGTCATCCATAACAATGCCTTGTCGAAACAGCTCCACACCTTGTCTTGTTTGCTTGGTGCGAAGAGCACCCATTTCAAATTGCACCCACCCCCATTGATCTTGAGATATAGAGGAAGACCCCACACCTTGTCGGGCAAAGCTCTGGGGTGGTAGATTGAAATGTTCTTCAGCTGGAGTGTCATCCTCCATATCGTCACCTGAAATCTGATGATCACGAGCAGGACTATCCCCTAACAAAGGGGCAGAAGCCGCATAGAGCCAATTAGCAACATTTGCAATACTGATAAAATTTGGAGCTGGTAATGCAAGAATATGGCGATCACGACTAACAAGCGAATAATACCTGGGATGCACCACAATCATACCTTGATTGACCAAATTTTGCATGTCAATCTTTTTACCTGCCATAGCCGGTTCTTCCATCAATAATCAACCATAATTAAGGTGATCAGCGATCTGAGTTATCATGCCACCCACTGATATGTCACCTGTGCTGGCATAGCCTACTTGCTTCAGGTGATTAGCTGCAAAGGCGGCCACATTAACCCGGTTGTTCTCTGTCATGCAGTGCAAGAAGAAGAGTTCTCTCTTTGCAGCTACGCCGGTACTATCGCCGCGTCCAAAAAGTGTAAATCTTAGTCCCTTTTGAGCATACCTGAAACAAGGATTGTGAATGCCCGAGGCTTTACCAGTGCTCGGGTTATAACCGATTTACCGATGTCGCCATCCGTGTGCAAAAGTTTCTAGGCGCGCCATATCCAAAGAATGAAGTTTTAGAGCAGCTCAACATCCTGAGACATGGTGTGTTCCTCACCAAAGAGCTGAAATACCAAGTCACCATAATACTCCGTTTCGGAGTCATTCCACCTGCGTCTCAGTTTAAACTCAACAGTACTCAAAAATTCTAAAGTGATTTTTTCAAATGTTGGTGCTTCAAATTGCATAAATTCCAACATGCCTAAGTTAACAAACATGCGATGAACCTCTTCTCGCAATCCTAGTTTATCCAGAGTTTCATTGCAAATATACCTGGTTGGAAGTAACTTATGCTTTGCGAGTGCTTCGTACCGCTTACGGTGCTCCGGTTTTTCAAACACAAGATCATGTGCATTAGGAATGCGACGTGCTCGCTAGTGAGGATGATATGGAGTCTTAATCTTGTGATTTACATTATATTTCTTCAACAAGTTTTCCATGAGCATGTTTAAGAAGTGTGTCCCTTCATCACTGATAAGTTCCTGGGTACTCCAAACCTCGAGAAGATGTTATGCTTGAGAAAACTCACCACTACTCGCGCATCATTCATAGGGAGTGCCACAACTTCTACCCATTTCGACACATAATCCACAGCGACTAGGATGTAGTTTTTCCCGAATGATGGCGGAAACGGGCCCATGAAATCAATTCCCCACACGTCAAACAACTCCACCTCAAGTATACCCTTTGTGGCATCTGGTTTCTCTTAGAGATATTTCCAGTCCTCTGGAATCTATCACATTATTTCACCATTACTTGAGCGTCCTTGAACAATGTGGGCCAGTACAATCCAGACTGGAGGACTTTTGCAGCTGTTCTGTCTCCACTAAACTGTCCCCATAATCTGAATCATGACAGGCTTTCAAGACTTCTCTCTGCTCTTCCTCTGGGACACACCTACGGATCAATCCATCCACCCCTTTCTTATACAGGAATGGTTCGTCCCACAAATAGAACCTACAATCATGAACAAACTTTTTCTTTTTGTTAAAATCAAAATCCTCAGGTATGACACCGCCTACCAAGTAATTTGCGTAGTCTGCAAACCACGGCACTCTCGTGACAGCTAGGATTCGTTCGTCAATGAACTCATCCTGGATGGGATGTGTCTTTTTCATCTCCATTATTGGTGACATCCTTGATAGGTGATCGGCTACTGTGTTTTCACACCCTTTTTATCCCGAATCTCTAAGTCAAATTCTTGCAGCAGCAAGATCCATCTCAGCAATCTTGACTTTGATTCCTGTTTAGAAAACAAATATTTCAAAGCAGCATGGTCAGTGTAAACGATTACCTTTGTTCCTAATAAATAGGATCTGAATTTGTCGAAGGCATACACCACTGCCAAAAATTCCTTTTCTGTGGTGGCATAGTTCATCTGGGCAGGATTCAACACGTGACTTGCATAGTAAATAACATGCAACAACCTCTCTATTCTTTTCCCAAGCACTGCTCCCACTGCTATGTCACTTGCATCACACATTATTTCGAAAGGTAGGGACCAATCGGGAGAAATAACTATCGGTGCGGTCACCAGCCTATTCTTCAATGTTTCAAAGGCTTCGCCACATTTTTTATCAAACATGAAAGGAGTGTCTTTCACCAGTAAGCTAATCAATGGCTTCGCGATTTTTGAAAAATCTCTTATGAACCTGCAGTATAATCCCCTATGTCCTAAGAAACTCCTTATACCCTTCTCATTCACCGGTGGAGGTAAATTTGCTATCACCTCTACTTTCGCTTTGTCCACTTCAATCCCTCTATGTGAAATCTTGTGGCCCAACACTATTCCCTCTCTCACCATGAAGTGACAGTTTTCCCAGTTGAGGATTAGGTTGGTTTGTTGACATCTTTCTAGAACCAGAGACAAATTTGTCAAACACTCGTCAAACGAGGGCCCGAACACTGAAAAGTCAACCATAAACACTTCCATGTTCTTCTCGAGCATGTCAGCGAATATAGACGTCATGCACCTTTGAAAAGTAGTTGGGGCGTTACATAAACCAAATGGCATCCGTCTGTAGGCAAAAATACCGTATGGACATGTGAAAGCTGTCTTCTCCTGATCTTCAGGGGCTACTATAATTTGGTTGTAACCGGAATACCCATCTAAGAAGCAATAGTAATCATGCCTAGCCAACCTTTCTAACATCTGATCAATGAAAGGAAGAGGAAAGTGATCCTTCCTTGTAGCAACGTTCAACCTTCTGTAATCAATGCACACTCTTCATCCAGTGACTATTCTGGTTAGAATCAACTCGTTCTTCTCGTTCATCACAACCGTTGTTCCTCCCTTTTTTGGTACAACATGAACCATACTCACCCATAAGGTATCAGATATTGGGTAAATGAGTCCCGCATCCAACAACTTCATGACTTCCTTGCGCACAACTTCCTTCATCGCTGGATTAAGTCTCCTTTGAGGTTACACGACTGGCTTATGATCATCTTCCATTAGAATCTTGTGCATACACACTATAGGGCTAATACCTTTCAAGTCTTCGATTGCCCATCCAATAGCATTTTTGTATCTCTTGAGTACCTGTATGAGTTTTTCCTCCTGCACAACTTTTAAGGCAGAGTTGATAATTGTCGGACATTTCTCTTCTGAATCAAGAAAAATGTATTTCAAATTTCCAGGTAGTTGTTTCAACTCCATCCCTTTCTTTTCTTCCCTTTTCTCCACGAAAGGTTGTGGTTGCCTTAAATCTTCCCACCTGTTTGGTGTATGTTTCGACCATTGAGGTTAAGCTTCCATCATATCTAATACCTCTAACTCCTTTTCATCAATCTCTCCATCTTTTTCAAAAATAGCCAGACTCAACACTCTCTCTAGATGTAATTCAGGTACATGGCAATGCACTAATTTGATGAATACTGTATCCAAAACTTCAACATTCTTGATTGTGCCAATATCTTCTTTGAACTTCATTGACTCTCTAACATTGATTTTTAGCACTTCATCGCAGACCTTGAGGGTCATAGTTCCTTCTTCCATGTCTATCATCACTCTACCTGTTTCAAGAAAAGGCTTTCCCAATATTATTGGAATTTCCTCATCCTCCGGCATATCCAGAACCACAAAATCAACCGGAAACACAAACTTGTCTATCTTCACAAGAACATCTGTTGCTATTCCATGTGGTTTTTTCATCGAATTGTCAGCAAACTGTAATGTCATCCTTGTATCTTTGACTTCATCAATGCCAAGCTTGTTATAAAGTGAGAGAGGCATAAGACTTACACCAGCACCAAGGTCAATCAGTGCCTTTTTGAATGTCCTATCCCCTATAGCACAGGGGATAGTAACTGCCCCTTTGTCTTTCTTCTTTAGTGGAACCTTCAGAACCTGCAAAATAGCACTACACCTTTCAGTTAGTATAACCGGTTCAGTCTCCAATGAGTGCTTTTTTGAGATGATGTCCTTCATGAACTTTGCATAAATTGGCATCTGCTCTAAAGCTTCAGAAAATGGAATGTTAATCTCAAGCTTCTTGAATAACTCCAAAAATTTCTCGAAGTTCTTCTCATTCAGATCTTTCTTCTTTGTTCTTGCAGGGTATGGGAGGACAACTTTAGGTTTCTCTTCTTTAGGCTTTTCTTTTTCCCCCACTGGTCTTCTTATTTCTTCCTCAGTCTCTTTTTGATCCTCCCTGATTTCCAGATCTACTTCAAGCAAACCCTCCTCTTCAATCTCTTTTTTCTCAACATCTCCCACGGTTTTGCCACTTCTTGTCACCACAGCTTTCATCCCCTGGTTATCTCTTGGATTTGGCACGGTTGTACTCGGCAGAGAACCTGGTGCTTGCACATTCACCAATTGTTGAGCTATTTGACCCATCTGAACCTCAAGATTTTTGATTGACGCTGAGGTGTTCTTGTGATTGTTTCTTGTTTCATCCTGAAACTGGATATTATGAGCTGCCATATTTTCAATAGCTAACTCCCAATCTGCTTTCTTAGGGGTTTGTTGTTGCTGTTGTTGATACTGGTTTTGGTATTGACCCTGACCTTGTTGTTGAGTGTTCGATTTTTGATCCCTCCACCCAAAGTTTGGATGGTTCTACCAACCTGGATTATAAGTGTTGGAATAAGGATTATTCTATTTGAGGAACTTGATTTCTTCAATCTGCTGAGCTGTTGCAAGACAGTGTGCTGTCAGATGAGGTCTGCCACAAATATCACAGATAGCACTTTGGCCTTGTTGGACTTGAGCTACCTGTTGTGTAGTAATATTCATGGCTTTCAACTTCTTTTCTACTTCGGCAGCTATTGTTTCTTCAATATTTAACGGCTTATTGGCTTCCAACTTCAAAACTATTATTACTCCATCTGGCTTGCTTGCAACCCTGTTGTATAATTCCAGATGCTCATTTGCAGCTATCGCTTCAATAATCTTCCTGATGCCAGTGGCTATTGAGAAGTTAGATGAGCCACCAGCTGTTGTATCAATGAGTTGCTTCGTTTTGATTCGTAGAACATTCACAAACATCTGCATCTGCTCGGTCTGATCCAGGTTATGAGTAGGGCAAGCAACCAAAAGTCTCTTAAATCTCTTGAAAGAGTCTCCCAATGATTCACCCTCTTTCTGCTTGAAATTGAGGATTTCATATCTTTTTCTCATAAACACCGATGCTGGAAAATATTCATTGAGAAATGTTGTTTCCATCTCTTCCCAAGATGTAATGTTGCCTGCGGGAAGAGAATAGAACCACTCTTCTACTTCGTCTGCAAGGGTGAATGGAAACATGCGCAACTTTTTCTGCTCTTCAGTATGCCCATCTATTTTGAGAGTAGTGCTCATAGTCAGGAATAGTTGCAAATGCTTGTTAGCATCTTCATTAACCCTTCTAGAAAAAGATCTCTTCTCCAACTGAGTGATGGTGCTCGGATGGAGCTGAAAATTAGGAACATTCATGGGTTGGTTGACAATGGTCAATCTTCCCCCCGGTGCATTTGTCCCTCCATAATCCCCTAGCAATCTCTCTTGAGGTGGATCCATTGTCTCAGCCTCTGACTCTGAGCCGGAGTGTGTTGAATTCTTATCTTCTTCCTCGGCCAGTCTTGCTTGCTTTGCTCCTCTTCGCCGAGTGTGAAAGGTTCTTTCTATTTCTGCGTCAAAAAGATATTCTGCTGAGGCCTAACCTCGCATAAAATATTAGACACAATATTAGTTCTAATACAATGTAATAGAAAATAAATAAACAAATGAATAGAAATATTTTAACTGCAGAGCAATAAAATTTCAATCAAACTAAGAATAAATCAGTATTTTGGCAGTCCCTGGCAACGGCGCCAAAAACTTGATCGGAAAAATAGCAAGTGTACTATTTTCAACGATGTAGTTATAATGAGTTTCCCCAAGTATCGATCTCGAGGGCTGCGTAGTACATACATATTCGTGCTCTTAATTCAATTGAACAAAAACAATGGTTGGGTTGATTTAAAAACATTCAATTACACTCGTAACAAATAATGACTAATGAAATTTAATGAGAATGATGCTAGGGTGAGTGGTTGATTTAATAAAACTATGATCCGAATTCAGATTTCCTCATTGCACATGAAAACTATCAATTACTTATCTCTAGATTGTTCTTCCTTAAGTCCTTAATGGAGAAAACTATTAAGACCCCAATCCTTATTCGAATGTCCCTTCAAATAACTCTTGGTTTTAACCATAAATATATCAAGAATTCAAGTGATTAAAAAGAGTTCCTAGTCCTAGGTGAGACTCCTAATAACCTAATTGTGTAGAAATAACAACTACAATCCTGCCAATTGTTAGTCATAGGTCTACATGTATTTGTCCGATACATGATCATAGGTGCACTACACAATTAAATTGAAATAGAAAAACATTGTATTAAGGAAATCAAGTATTCGAATTCATACAATCATCAAATTAGGACCACCCCCTAGCATTGGGGGGTTTAGCCTCTCATAGTATTCGAAGAAAATATCAGATAAGAGTTAAACATTACAAAGAATAACGATGACTTTGATCTTCAATGGTGGCTGCCCTTGAATCTCGCCGTCTCCGAATTCCTCTTCGTAGCTATCTTTTCTCTGTAATCTTTTTTCTCGAGCTTTCAAAAGTCCCTTTTCTCTATCCCCAAATTCCTTCTAATAGTCTCTGCTCTATCCCCGTTTCGGCAAAAGTCAAAAGTACCCTTAATGAAAATAACGAGTTCCAAAAATAAAAATAAAAACCAAGTTCCCACACGCTCCCATCAACACGGGCCGTGTTGATGAACACGGGCGCCCGTGTTAATCTCTGCATCAGAAGTCATGCTCTAGGCCATTCAACACAGGCCGTGTTGATGAACACGGGTGCTCGTGTTGATCCACTGACTTGGGTCGTTTTTGCGCTTTCCACTTGCTTTTCAACACGGGACGTGTTGATGAACACGGGTGCCCGTGTTGACCTCTGAGATCTTTAAAATCTTCAACTCTCAACCTTCCGAGTTGCTTATCGTCCTGCCATAAGTTCCTTCTATCGCATGCATTAACCTGAAACACTGAGACTACCCTACAAAAGCATAAAACAATACTTTTAAAGACACTTAAACTCAAAAATGCACAAGAAGACTAAAATAACCAAAACACACTAACTTCCTTAAAAGCAACTAAAAACGACCATAGATGTTACCAGATTGATGAATTTATGCCAAATAGAACACAGAAACTTACTAGAAATGGTGACCGATCAGTATGGTTTCCCAGTGAAATCACTCTTAAAGCCAAGCCAGCCATACCCTATAGTCTCTTCTTGGGCTTCATACAAGGACCCTCGATGTCCCTCGGAATTCCTTCTCTTGGGCTCACAATACAAGAACCCTAGATGACCCTCGGAATGCTTCATCTTGGGCTTACAATACAAGGACCCATGGGCTTCTTAAAAGCATCCCTCTAATCAATAATCAGTTTCTCCTAGATATTTAGACATGTATCATCTCTATGGAAGAAGTATCTCATCTATAGCATCACATACAAATCAACACTTTTTCAAACATTTTTTCAAACACTTTTTCAAACAAAACATTTTTCTTAACTTGTAAGTGGCAACGCTTGTACACTCAAGCAAAAAGCCCAATGCTTACAATGAAATATTCAAACATTTTTCAAACATCTTTCTTAACTTGTAAGTGGTAACGCTTGTACACTCAAGCAAAACACCTAATGCTTACAATGAAAGATTTAATCATTCAACTTTCAAAAAATGTATGTGATGAAATAGATTAGATACATTTTTCATTAAGATGACATTTTTCTTTCTCTCTTAATAAAATCATCATTGCTTCCACTAACATAAGTGGGAACTATGATTACTTTGACTTTCTCAACCTCCCTTTGAGAATACGTAGGCACAAGGTCTCACCGTTGACGAGCATACTTCTTTCTCCCTCAAACCAAACAAACCTTAGTTCCCTTAGGTCCGAGCTACAGATGATCTGATTCCTACTAGGGGATATGTATGTATAGGATCCCAATGATCCTTGTGAGCATAATAATAATAACAAAACTTAGGTTCCTACCTAACCTACCTTTCTTAAATCCCATAGGAGAAAATTCCTGAAATAGCGTAGCAAATAAAACACACAAACATACAAAATATGCATAAAAAAGTTTCTATAGAAAACTATAGATATATAGGGTGCTAACATATTCCCTTTATATAACCACCCCGTTACCCTGGTCTCTCCCCAATGTGTTGTGTCTAGTTCACGCTAGTCGCATCGCATATCATATTTAAGGGTATTTCAGCTTTCCCCTTTTCCATCTTCTTTCTTGTTTGGAAACAATAAAGTTTGGTGCTCATGGCATCTTTTAAAACAAAAAAAAAATATCAAAAGAGTAACTCGTTTTGAATCTGAGACTCGAATTCCGATTAAATTCCCTCGTTTGTCACTTTTTACCGTGAACACTCATTAAACATATTTGTGGAGCATTTCTCCATTTTAGCCCACAAACACAACTCTTACTAGTGCTTCACAAAGTTTATGTTTTAATAGGTATACACCAACTTTTCCACAACTATACTACTATTAAACCCACTTTAGTAATAGAATAGATTTTGGTAAGCATTTGCAAGTGTCTCATCCTTGTTTTAAGAAAAGATCCAAGAAAAAAACTTTCAAAAAACCCAATTCCACAACCGTTTGGAACATGAAGTTGGGAGTAGGGGTTCTGGTGAGCATGTAACGCCTCGAATTTAATTAATTATTTTATTAAATCATATAAGGAATTATTTATTGGATTTAGTCGAAATGAGATTTTCGTCAATATTATTTTAATAGGCATATTTGGATTATTAAGTTTAAGCCGGATTGATTAATCGGTTTAATTGGGGAATTAATATTTGAAATAATTTTATTATATTGAACTATTATTTAATTAATTTGGTTGGCTTAAGTTGTGTGTGAGAAATAGAAAATAAGGAGGTATGAGTAGTAGGCTCATTAAGACAATATGGAAATATACCTTATTTTACTAAGTTTGAAAAACAAAAGAAAAGAAGGGTTTTTAAAAGAACATAAGGAAAAACAGTACGTGGAGAGAAAAGGAAAATAAGTGGCAGTTGAGAAAAGGGAGGAACAAGGGTTTGGCAAAGAGGTTGTAAGAGAATTGAAGAAGAATTGGGAAAAAGAGGAATAGGTTTGGGAAAAAAATTATCATCAGGAGAAAATTATAGACCGAAAGTCATACTGAAATTCGACCTGAACTCCGTAGAGCGATCTTCTATTCAAGGTAAGGGAGGGGTTATAATTTTCTAATGGGTTGTATGATAAATGATATGTGGGATTGGGTTTGAAAAATTGTTTCTATTTGTATTTGAAATTGATATATTGGTGAAATTAAGAGATGAATTAGGATCCAATTAATAGTATATATTATACTGAAGGGGTTATGTGAAGTTACAATTGAGGAGATATTATAAAGTAGTACTGTAGCGATGCAAGTGTGGTAGGACGTACATTGAGCTATCAAGAAAATTAACACTGTAGTGAAATAGCAAAGCATGTATGATTTTTGTTACCGTAGCGAAACGTGAGGAGGTATGATGTTATAGTCATGTGTGCTACCTTTTCTTTTATATATATATATATATATATATATATATATATATATATATATATATATATATATATATATATATATATATATATGCATGATTCAAAAGAGAAAGGAAAAAATGTTGCTTAGAAACAATATATGTTGCCTGTGATATAATAAATGTATATGTGGTAGTGTAGCTTTAAGAATGCATATTGTAGTGCCGAAATTAGTTTAAGAATACAGTGTTTCAAATTTACTGGTATATAATAATAATAATAATAATAATAATAATAATAATAATAATAATAATAATAATAATAATAATAATAATAATAATAATAATAATAATAATAATAATGATGATTTAGTATTATTAATATAATTTAATTTTGTAGAAGTTAGTTTTGAATTAGAGATAAGCACGTGGATAAATAGTTAACTTGTGTTAATTTCTACTCTGTTAGAGTTGTCAATAAAGTCGTTATAGTTGCCAATAAAGTTGTCAGAGTTGTTTTGATTTATTACGAGTTATACTTTAATTGTTTTGGGTGATTTTGACATATATAGAGTTGTCAGCGTTGTTTTCGAGTTGTTTAAAATTAAATCTAATAAGTCGTAGAATTAAAGGTAAAGAAAGTATTTGACCCTTTAAAGTTGTTTTGCTATTACTTGAGTCAGACCATTAACAAAAATATTATTTTACGTACAAGAGTTGTCGGTAGAGCAATTTTGAGCACCTTAGAGTTATTTTAGAATTGTATGGATTGTGGTAGAGTGATTTATAATTCATTGAGAATTATGTCAAGTTATAATCATATATTATTATGACATTTTTATGAGTTAAGAGTATAAAATAAATTATATACTTGCTGTAAATTATGAATTTGCAGGTGATAAATTGTGTTGTGTTGCTTCCGTTGAATTGTTGTTTGTTGGTATTGATGTTATTAATAAATTGCGAAGTTGTAAATTGTGTAGTAATTGTTATTGCTTGTTGGTATTGATGTTGTTAATAAATGGCGAAGTTGTAGATTGTGATGAAATTGGTTGTTGTTTGCTCATATTAATTTTATTGATAAACTATTATTGTTGTTGATACATTAATGAAGTTGTAGGTCGTATGACCAACGTTGATAAGTTGTTTTGCAGTTGATGAAGTTGTAGGCCTATGGTCAATGTTGAATAAGTTGAATTGTTCTGATTTATGGACATGCTTGAGTTGTAGGTCGAATGACTAGTGTTGATCAAAGTTGATGTCATTGATGTATATTTTAAGTTATTGTTGTATGTTGTTGTTGTTGCATTGTTGTGTATTTGTTGTTGAAGTTTAGGTCACATGGCATACATTGCATGATTAAGTTGGCCTTGATGGCACCACGTTGAAAGTTGAAGGCTTATGCCTTGGCCTTGATGGCACCACATTGAAGGATTATGCCTTGTTAATGCCTCGATAAACTGGCATATGTTTAAGTTGGGAGTTCTGCTCCAAATGGTACCACATGCATTTGCATAGTTGAGTCGCATATTGAGTCGCGTGTTAAAGCTGCTTTTATTATTCTTGTTTGTTGATTGTCATGGTGCTATTGTTATAAGTTGTTGTTGCTATAAGTTGTTATTGTTGTGAGTTATTGTTGTTATAAGTTGATGTTGTTATAAGTTGTTGTTGTTATAAGTTATTGTTGTTATAAGTTGTTGTTGTTGTTAGATTGTGTTGATTTAAGTTGTTACGTTGATTAAATAAAGTGTCTTGTTGTTATTATTAAGTTGTTTGCTGGTTGTATGAATAATTACCGAAGCATTGATTTACATTATCTGAATTCTAATATATTATTTATCATACGATTTATTAGATTGTTAGATATTTCACCCCTTCTGTTGTGATGTTGCATCTACGTGGGTAATGTGCAGGTAATGAAGAACGAAGATTTAGTTGTTGTTAGTTTCGAGTTGGGTTGCCGCTCTGATATGTAACACTCGGGGGGATGAAGTGTTGAATAACTACGTTGATATATGAAAAGTATTTGCTGATTTTAAATTATTTTAAGTTGAAAAAGATGCTATGCCATCCAAGTTGATTAATGTATTTTTCGCTTCTTAATAATAATAAAGTTGATTCATATTATTTCAATTCATCCGAGTTTATGTGTTATGTATCTGTGATAGCGTGATGTTGGTTAGTTGAATTGTAATACTCCAATAGTTTGTTGAAAAGAAATTTTTAACTCTGATTTTCTTAATAATTATCGGGGGTAGAATTGGGGTGTTACAGAGCCCGAGAGGCATTTTGACAATGGTGGTCAAAGAGCCCAATTCCTCTATCATTCGGAACATAATGCTAGGAATATGGGTCAACCAAGGAGGCGTTCTGAAAATCATGCTCAATGAGGAGTGAAATTCAACAACTCTGCTGAACATATTGTTGGGGACAGAGAGTCTGGTAATAAGGCTTTTGAGTTGGTGAAGAGAATGTGTGAACATGGAATGAGACTTACTAAGAATACTTTTTGTGTTTTGATTCATGGGTTTGTCAAGGCGTTGCAGCTTGATACAATACTCTAGATGTTTGATAAAATGTAAGAGAATGGTTTTACTCCGAATGTTTCCTTGTATGAGGTTCTCATTAGAGGACTCTACGAGAATAAGGACAATGGAAAGGCTTTGAGTTTGATTTCTAAAATGAGTGAAATTACTGAAGTTTGTGCTTTTAGTGAAGATGCCAATTTTTTTACAAGGTTTGATCGATCAATTTAGTGAAGATGACGCTATGGAGATTAAAAAGTTTGAGAAGATTACAAATCATGATGTTACTTGCCAAGGATCATTTGAGCAGAAATATTCAAACCAACCCCAGAGTTCCTCTACTAATGTGAATTACCAATTTTAATTTACGTGTTTTGCCCGACATTTCCTCGCTTGACCTTGGCAGGAATCATCACAGTTGCAAAATGATTCTTTAGCTCCTAGTGAAATTCATAACATGATGATTGTTCCATAGAATATCAGCCTTCATTTATGGACAATGTCGAAGGAGAAAAAAACATGTTGGTAACTACTGATGCATATAGGTTCCTATTTTCATAAGCAATGAGTAATGATTGCTTTTCCTCAGCGGGAGTAAATAATATTGACACGTCTAGATGCACTTCATCTCTTGGTCGGTCATTTTTACCATCTTGTGGTACGATGGTGATGTATGTCGCCGAAGCCAATCTATTGGTATGCTCTAAGTAGGGATGACAACGGGTAAGGTCATGTGCGGGTTTCACACTACCCAAACTTGGACCTGAAATCACCACCTAAACCCGAATCCAAATCCAAAGGCTATTCGGGTGGCAAAATAACACCCGCGCCCACATCCGTTGGGTTCAGGTTTTTCCACCCAAACCCGAACACGCAGTAAAAACACAAAAAATACAACAACGTTGAAATTTTAAACACAAGAATTCCATCAAGGTCTTAAATTTTCCATCAAGTTTGGTAACATTACGATTAAAATTAAGGTCTTAAATTTTTACACTTATATATATATATATATATATATATATATATATATATATGATTATTTATGTAATTTAATGTCTAAGAGAATGTGGTTTCGGGTGCGGGTTTGAGTGAACCCAAACCCGCACCCGAAATATCAGGTAACATCCGAATCTGAACCCAATCAACTTGGGTTCGGGTGCAGGTGGGTCCACGGGTTTGGGTCTTCTTGCCATCCCTAGCTCTGAGGATCAACATTGTGTCTCGATAGAACATGATGGCTTGATTTATGCCAATGATAACAATAGGTTTGAAGATGTTGGGAAAGATGAGAATTTAGAATTGGTTCCTGTAAATAGTTCTGGCTGTGGATCACATACTAAGAAAACTTACTATCCAATTGATGGAAAACCAAAGGTAAATATAAAATAGGAGGAAGTATGAGGAAAATTGTTTTATGAACCACCTCATTTTCCAAGCTTGGGAATTCCTTTCATAAGTTGTGATCTTATACAGTCTGGCGATATGTAGCACGAATTCAGTCCCTTAGGTATCTACCAATTTATGATGTCTTCTATGAACTGTCTTACTCTTTTCACATTGTGGGACTCACCTTCTTGCATTGATAGTCCAAAGGCTTTGTTAAATAGTGTTGCTAAAACTTTCACTAGTACACCATTTATAATGAAGAACAAGAAATGCAACTGAGACCTTTTATTTCCACTATCAGATAGAAGAATGGAGAAGAAACATGAGATTGACATGACATCAACTTTGATTACAAACTTTTCTCGTTTGGATGTCATGTTTGATGATAATGAGGCTCAAGGTATTCAAGATTATAAAGAAAATTGTAGACCAGCTTTTAAGGTAGAGGAGAAAAGTAACACTCAGAAGCAGATTGACCAGTCTCCTCTCGATGCCGATTCTAAGATGAAGAATGATGTTGATCTTGTTGCTGAAATTGTGGAACAGTCTTCTAGAGTTTTGGTTGAACATGATATGAATGATCTGTTTTTGTTTTCTTCCTATCAAATTTATGCTTTCAAAAGTATTGATCAACTTCTAATGAATGTTGGAGATGCTCATTATGATTTTTTTTTTTTTTACATATGCATTGTCCAACCAGGTTAAGGGCATCACCTGATATGAGAAAATTGATTTTTTTTTTTAATTCTGAAGTTTGTGTTGCAAATAAGCACGGTGACAATTTGTTATTCAAGCTATAGAATCCAAGAACAATTTTCTCTATTCTCATATTTATTTTAGAATTTTGAGGACAAAGTTCAAGTGAACACAACGGTAATAATTGAGTAAGGATTATGATTAATTAGAAGTAAAATTTATATTATTGTTATTTAATTCGTAATGTTCTTTAAAATGTTCTTAGGAACTTAATATATTATTGAGGTAGATTTTAGTCAGTTATTGCCTTTATTTACTCTCCACTATTACTTTGTACGTAATTATCAAATGAATGAAAAAATTTACTTCCTTAATTTATCTTCTTAATTCTTTCTTAGTTTTCTATAAATTTGTTAGGTTTCCAAATTAACATCATAACAAAATGCATGAAAACCGTGAATGTAGGGGGATTCAAATTCGTAAATCGACCTTCAAAATCATAAAACAATACTAGATTCTCTGTATCTCCTTCATCTTCATTTTTCTTCAATGTTGACATTGAATTTAACAGATAATAAAAATGATCTAAATAGTAATGAGACAATAAGGCTTTTGAAACAAACATGAACAAAATGCAAAATGATGACTTGTACATTGAGAGTTCTTTCACTCCAATTATCTTCCAAACATTATTCTTGAACCCACAAACAAGGAAGAATATAAAAGTGGGAATACAAGATTTTACAAAATCATAGAATTCCTAATTCTAAGAGCTCTTCAATTCAATATCCTTGTTTGTTTGCCTCAAATTCCTCCATAAATACCTTCCACTAGCCATGTCAACAAAAACCCAGAATCCACTTTGAATCATCTGAAAACCCAATCAACATTTTGGTGAGATCAAAAATAAAAAATAAAAACAACCAAACACTAATAATAAAAATAATAAGTATTCAAATGAATAACCCATTCCACATTATGATGAGTTTAAATAAATAAATTAATAATCAAGAATTTATAGATGAAAAAAAGGTCAACCAAACACAAAAGTAAAATCCCAAAATTCAACATTTAAACAACATGTAAAACCCAATCAAACCCTAAAAATATTTATAAAATTTATTTATAAAAAACTTCAAGATTTGGACTCTTGCATATCAAGAGAAGAACATTAATTTAAAAAGAAAAAGTAAGGGGTAAAAAATAATGGGTCATTGAAGAAACATGAATTTGAAGGGTATACCTTTATGAAACCAAATTGTTCTTTCTTGAAAGATGATTTTTCTTCTTCAATTGAATCATCAGAAGCCAAATCAATCTTTGGTGAGGAAAAAACCGTTTTCCATGCATAGTAACCAGCCAGAACAGCAGAGAAAAACACCAAAATAAACCTTAAAGGACACATCTTTTCTCAAGAACGCAACACAAAAATTGAATTCAAAGGTATGATTTTTATGAAATTGAGAATGAAACAAGAAAAAATAAGGACAGCCCACGACTTAAAAAGGGTAGGAGAATGTTGGGTTGGATTTATTTTTGAATTTTTTGAGTTTTCGATTTTTTGGGTTTTGTGATGAGGAGAATAAAGGTGTATAAGAAAAAGCAGAAGCTAGAATTAGTAAACGCGCGTTTGGTTGTTTGTTTGTTTCCTTGTTTGGGAAAAAAGACAATTCTCAACAACCGTGTTTTGTGACTCTTGGGATTATTTGATTTTGATTTGAAGATTTCTGTTTACAATGTCAAAGGTTTGGTTGCTTCACCAACTAACTGCATGCCAGATTTTTTTGTTTGCATATTAAGTCAGCTTTTTTGGCTAGATTTGACCATAATTATATATCAAATTATTGAGTTGTTAGAGTGAGATTTGATTTCTGCTTTATATAGATATGGTTAAATATATTTTTTAAATTTTAATAATCTTAAATTTTTATTAAAAAAATAGGAAAGGGTTTACTATTTTATTATTTAATTGCTATTGTAAAAATTTGACATTGATTTATATTAAAATACACTCTCAAATTTGGCTCTAGGGCTTCCCTAATTACCAAAGATTTAATGATAAATATTTTTATATGCAATGTGTAATGAGTTTTTTTATTTCTAATTATTTAAAAAGTTAGATAAATTGTATAAAAAAATTTGTTTTTTCAAAAGATTCTTTTTGGATTTTAAAAAAACTTAGCAACACAATACGCATTAAATAATGTCTATCAGAAAGTGGTTTTTCAAGTTTAATAATAAGATTATTAGAAGTAAAGAAATAAAAAATAAAATATTTAAATTTGTTATAAGATTGAAAATAATAATTTTTGGATATAAAGATTACAAAGAAAAAAAAATCTTCACATAATTTCTTTTATCCTATGAAACATAATTTCTTTTATTCCATGAAATTATTCTCATGTAAAAGGATGAGTACATTTCCAATGAAATTCTATAAAAAAAATTTAAAAATTAGAAATTTTTCTTATATTAAAATACTTGTCAAACAATTTTTTAAAAAATTTAATAAAATCAATTTCCTATTTTTATATTTTCAAGTAAATAATTCATGGGAATAAATTTTGACTCTCTGAAACAAATATCTCCTTATTAAAAAAATTAAAAATTTTAATCTAGAATTAAACATATTTAAAAATGAGTTTAATGAACATGAATCATGAATTGACAATATAAAAAAATTTCATTATCATATAATAGGAAATATGACATTCTGCCATATTATACTAATTATTTAAAATTTTAAATTTGACTTACCAAAAAAATATGGTCGTCATTATTCAACATGTAAAATTATTTTACACTGTCAAATAGATATCTCTTTTTTTCTTCACAAATTAATATCACTTTTAATCATTTTAATTTTATCTGACAATTTTAAATATAAAAATAACAAAAATATCTTAAATTTTCAATTAATACAAAAATTAAATCAGCAAATTTAATAATAATTATTATTATTATTATTAAATTTCATATTTGTGGATTTAATCAGTAGTACAAGTCACTTATTTATTTTTTAAAAAATTAAATTTAAATTAATTAACTAAAACAATATGGACGAAGCCACCCCATTTGGGTGGGATAATCTTCTAGATGCATGCTGACTGGCCATTATTTGACAAAGTTCGTAGTCCTCAACTACTTTTTTTCGTACCTTTTTTTACTAAGTTTTTAATATGTCTATAAATTTATCATTTTAAGTTTTCATCACTTAGAAAATTTTTCTTTTCTTTTTATCATCGTCGATTTAATTCGGTTCAAGGATCAATTATGATATTAAGTAGATCTAATTCCTTCTCAATCATAGTTATGGAATCAAACTGTGATTTTTTTTTTTTGAAAAAAAGAAGTTTAACTTTTATTATTTAATAAACAATGAGCAATATAAGGAGGTACCAAACTTAACACATTACGCCTAGTCCAAGAATTGGCCACCTTAGTTAAAGTATGGACAACCAAATTTGCTTGGCGCTTAATGAACTTAATCTCAAAGTTCGGAGACAAATACAAAAGGTTCTTAATAGCCATAACTATACAACTAAATTCGGAACACCCTAACCGATTATTATTCAAAGCAAGGACGACAGTTTGACAATCACTTTCAAAAGTAACATGAGAGAGATGAAGTGAAATTGCATGTTGAATTGCTTCATGCAACGCCATGGCTTCCGCTTCCAAAGGTGATAGAATACCAAAATCCTAAGTCACTCCTGCAATCACAAAGTTACCCAAATGATTCCGAAAACACCAACCCCGATTAGTTGTACCCAGAACTTTATTAAATCCAGCATCCACATTACATTTTGTCCTACCTTCCAAAGGAGGACTCCACCTAGTAGGCGGGTGAATAATATTACCGTTATTATTAACAACATCTCTAGCCAAGAACCAATCGTTCCAATTATTAAAGGCCAAAATACCAATCCTATTACTATCTTCTCGAGTATCATTCCAAACAACATCATTCCTACATCTCCAAAGAACATCCATCAAAACCGCCACTCTACCAGCATCTCGACGATCCTCCTTACTACAAATATCAAAGATAATGGATTTAACATCATCAAATAAAAGCACACGAGAGTCTATAATAGAAGATAAACATGCTGCCCGCCAACTCGACGCTATAGCCTGACAGCCAAAGAAAATATGCCACTCATCTTCGACTTCACTTTCACACCAAGGGCAGATAATAGGACACTGAACATGATGTTGGTATAGATTAGTTCTAGTCGGGAGGCACCCTCTACATACACGCCACAAGAGCTGCTTAGCTCTATGAGGAGCAATAATATTCCACATGTTTGTCCAGTTACCTTCAATGCAATATCTGCTACCAAGGTCCTGACGTGAACCTCACGTGCCTGAGAGTTACCACGATCCTCACCTTCACCAGTTGGAGAATTACTTTCTCCCTCCTCCTTCAGCCATCTAGAAGTAGAACTCATCCCAGCCCTGCGATTATCAACCCTTATGTCATTAGACCACCCACGGACTCCATTGTCTTCCTCCATCCTAAACAGAACCTCACATCTCTGTTCAGAATGCCCCAAAACTCCACACACATAGCAGAAAAGACTCAGATTTTCATATTTAAAATTCACAACACTCCAATCACCACCCTTGTTTTTCACCCTAGTATTCTTCTTCAAGGGTAATAGAACATCAACTCTTACCCGTATCCTCATGTATTGTTTCCAAAAACTCGAATTGTTGTTCTTATCATCCTCTATGAAAGCACCAATATGATTTCCCATCGTGCGACCTATCTTTTCCAGCATCATTCCAGCAGGGAGATTATGTATCTGGACCCAAAACAGAACATGAAACAATGGGACATTCTCAATTTGAACACCCACCTGCACCCTCTCTATTATCAGAAGCTGGCTGCCAAACGTCCAAGGACCTCCTTTCATGGCTGCTTCCATGTCCAGCTTGTGGGAGAAACGGAATAAGTAGGTTCCTTGCCCTTCCTGTTTGATAGTAACCCCCTTCACCGGCCTCCACATATCCGCAACTCGCTTCTTCATAGACAGAAAATGAATGGGTTTATATAAGAATCTACCCACCAAACACCACTGTAAATCGCTAACGCCTCCTCCTTCCTCATCAAGATCGAAACAAAACCCTCCATCTTCCTCTTCCCCATGCAATGATAAATCTTCCATCACGACGGTGAGAAAACGCTGCTCTGTACGGTGAGAAAACGCTGCTCTGTAAAACTCAAGAATAGACCAATAAACCAGGAAAAGAGATCTAAACTTCTCAGAAAGAGAAGAGAAAAACCAAGCCTAGCAGAACTAGGAAATTCTGATTGTGTTAATGTAACATAGTTAAAACTTGAGAAATAGAACAGTTAGACATGAAAAGAGTATAGCGTCAATCACTATTAAATCAATTAATAATTGATTTTAAAAAAAAATTAATTACACGTGAAAAGAGTGTATAGAGTGTATAGTTTGTGAAAATTTAAAGTTTAATTTATATTAACAAATTTGATGTATGTGGACATATTATAATGGTAACTAGAATAAATAGTTTTATAGTAATTATAATTGTTTGATACAGTAAGATAGTGTAATAATTTGATAGAAAAAGATAAAAGAATGCGAGAAAGACACAAAATTTATTTATTAAGTTCAATCAAATTATTTATGTTTGTAGGACAGAATGACTCTTCAATTTATTATACTTCAAAAGTTGTTACAAGTGATTATAAAAAAATTATAAGAAAATAATCTTCAGAGTTCCTAAGAATAAATTTTATTTTCTAGCCAAATGTTTGTTAGTCTCTCCAAGTCTCTATATAGTATATCACACAAATTCAAGGTGTTTGAAAGTATTGGACGATCCTTTTAAATAACTCTAAAGGTTTCCTTAAATCCTAAACATTTAATTCTCCATAAAATTCTAAAGTTCTAAAATTATCACACTACAAATAACAAAAAGATACATATTTATACTTGCTAAAACCCATCCACTACTATAAATAACGCTTGTAATGTCGGATACGTAATACGTTTTATCTCGACAATTCAGTCGAGGTTACTAAGATCGTCATGAAAAGTCTGACTTAACACCTCAGTGTTTTTAACACCAAAGTTATTATCATGGTACTTAAAACCAAACCGGATCATCCTGTTCAACCAATTTAACTGCGAACCGAACCTAACTCTAGTCTCATTCATAGTAATAGCCGGATTGCAAGTCAACCAGATTTAAAACCTTAAAATTGGAGTAAACCGATAAGACCGGTCAAAATCGCCGATTTGTCAAACCAAACAAATCTTTTATTACTACAACTTGATTTCTTTAATTATTATTATATTATAATAATAATAAAGAAATATGTCATTATTACTTCTTAATCACATTAATGCAAGAGACAATTGGCGATTTAAGTATATGCCAAAAGTTTCTTAGAACACCCACATCCACTGTATCATTTGGGTTCCTTAAATGGGACCCGTTAAATTTTTTACCTTATTTCACATTTCTCAATTATTTAAACAACTCATCTACAATTCTCAAATATTCATCCAACTTATCAAAAAAATTAAAATAGGTCCCACTAAACCCCACAATATATTATATAAAATGTAATTAAAAAATTCATTCAAATATATCGAATTATAAATAAGACTAAAATATACATAATATATATATATATATATATAATAAATAAAATAATACATAACACAAATAATTCATCATAATTACATTAAAAAATTACATAAATGCAAATATACACCACTACCACGGAAAATACGAGAAAGATAAATTTAGTAAAATTTTAGTTGTTGTTATTCTCATTTCCAAAACGTTGTCATATTTGTTCTATCAAATCTTGTTGAAGGTTTCGATGAATTTTTTTATCACGAACATCAAATCTTCTAAGTAGGAACTCTTGAAAATCAATATTAGAATCATTCGGCAATGTCGCCATATCATTGCCTACATGATCAATTGTAGGAGTGTAATGCCATGTGTTTCTTAGAAACTTTAGGATATTTTTCTACCATCTAATTGTAGTTAAATATAAAACTTACCTTAGGATTGTAAACAGAACTTCAAAGCTAACCTTTAATAGTTCGATTCTTAGGAACTAGTTCGATAATTGTATAATTTTTCTAGCTTCCTTTCGCATGTTTAGTTTGTGATATTTTCCTCCATTTGTTTAGATGTTTAGGAAATCTTTAGATAATTTAGTTGCGGCCATCTATTAAGAATTCACCTCTCATGCTTTGTTTTCTTTGTAAATAATGCATTTTAAGTCATGTTAGTGTAGATTTTTGATTTCTAACTACTCTAGGTCTCTAACTATGTTTAGCATTGCATTTGAGAACTATTGTGATGGATTTAGCTCGATTTTGATGTCATTCATGAGTTGTTTTGCATTGTATGTGCGTTGCTGTCCGGTTTTCCATTCTTATGTTGCTATACACATTTACATTCCATTTCTTCACCTTTGGATCATATTTTGACATGTGATGTGAATATGCAATTATATTCTCACTTTCTTGTTATTTTTGACATGTTTGTTGACTTGTGCAAGGTACATTGAGGATGTTTTGGTTAGGTACCTAATTTTGGTACACTAACATGCCACTTTTCCCGTGTTTGTGTTTGCGTTTTAAACGTATTTTGCTTTGTGTTTTCTCATGTTACGAGAAACACATATTCTGTTGTTTTGTCTGGATATGTACTTTTGTGCAGGTGTTCCGATTGTTATGAGGACTTGTTTGCTGCACGCACATGTTGCACGATATCACCTTGTAGATTATATTGATCGAGATGTTTCTTATTATTACTTTGTTGATGGAAGTTTACTCGAAGTTTTCCGGAGTATTTCTTAGCTCGCAGTGCTCTTCGGATTATTATCCGATTGATATTTATTTTACTTTATTTACCGCATTCCTTTACCGCTTTTCTAGAGAGCATGAGAAGTAGGATTTTACCGCTTTCCTTGCCATGAGAAGTAGGAATAGAGATGTATGAAGGGGCTTCCGTAGTTGGAGCATGTTCAGGAACCCCTCTGGTTATTTAAAGACCCGTTTAGGGCGCTTCTGTTTGCAAATTGTGTTTGGTTTGTTTAAAATCCTCCATCTGCATAGGAAGGTAATTCTCAGTAAGTGTTTATATTTGTGCTTGCATAGGTCAAGAGTGGTTAGGACACCTGACATGGCACCACCAAGCAAAGTACCGCTTTTTTATATTTCCTGCTATCGAGTCATGATGATATAATGGGCAAGAGGAAAGGGTCCGCAATCGACCCCGCACAGTTCTAGTCCGTGTGAGCTCAGCACACGCGAATCGTGTTGCTTCCTTTATCGAGTCAATAATAATAAAGTGGCAAGAGTTCCCTATTCTGACTCTCCACACTTTCCTGGGGTTCACATTTATTGCAGAGCTCGCATCATTTGCTCTTCACGCTTGACAATTCATGTCATGCGGTGATACTATTCACAGGAATCGGATGTGTCGGCTCCTGGTTGACTCACGGTATGCTCGTTACTATTCGAGGCTATGGGACTTCCTCCTTTTCCTGCGCTTCTGTGACATTTTTTTGTTTGCATTGCATTGTTTGTGTGCTTTTGCCAAAGCACTTGTTTGCTTCATCCCTTTTAGTCACCTTTGACTCTACATTAAATAGTGATTCGAGATGGACATAGACTTAGGTTTTAAACCTTTTCCATCCCTTTTTGTCATCTTCGACTCTACTTTAGTTAGCGATTCGAGATAGACATAGATAGGTTGTAAACCTTTGTCATGTTCCCTTAGGATTCTCTTGAATCTACCTTAGGTAGCGATTCGAGTTAGACCTTAGGTTGTAATCCATGCATGATAACATTAGGGATAGAGTTAGATAGTTTCCCTTGTTTGTTTTCTAGTTTCTTTCGCATCATTGCATGTAATAAAACTAAAAATTGTTTTCTTTTTCCTTTACAAATCAAAACACTTAATAATGGTTCAAACTCCTTTTTCAAAGGTAAAAGCAACCAACCAATTCAAACTTTTTTTCCTACGGATTTTCTTTTGTGTTTAAAACTCTTTTTCATAAGTAAAAAACACATAACCCACCAAAACATATGAGCCGAACTATGGCACTCTGTGTAACACCCCAAATAAATCGATTATTAAATAATTACAATTTTTAATTATTAATTTAATTAGGAATGTAATATTTAATATTTTGGATTATTGGAAGTCAATTGAATTAAATGGAAGTGGGTTTATTGGTGGCGTGATGAATAATGTGAGGGTGTGAGGAGTAAAAGGCTCTACTCACATTAATTATGTTATTTTTATTATGTTAGAATAATAAAAGAAATAAAAGAAGGAAAAGAGGAAAAAGGATATTTTTGGAGAAAACTCACTGTACGTGGAATTGAGAAGAGGAGAAAAGGAGGAAGAAGACCTAAGGTGTCGGAATTCGAAGAACCCACAAGGTAAGGGGTGATTTCGATTGGTTATTGCTTATTATAGGTTTTGATGTTAATATTAGACCATGGCATGTTAGGAAATCTATGTTTAGGAATTTCTAGGTTTCCATGGATGTATACCTAATAGTGTCAGTTGGTGTCAGATTGAGTCTGATTGTGTCAGAATATGTATGGAATATGATTAGAGTGTCAGTAGATGAAAATAGATGATGGAAATATGTTGTTTGATGAGATAGATGATGCCAAATGATGTATTTTAGTGTTTCCCATGTTGGAGTTCGTATGGGTATGTTTGAGTTTGAATTGAAATGGATGGATGCTGTCAAAAGTGCAGGAAATGGCTTTTTAACACGTGGGAACCGGTTCATATGTAGGAACCGGGTTCCCTTTGAAAAATTGGTAAAAATTGGAAAATTGCACTTAGGAACCGGTTCCTGTATGGGTAGGAACCGGGTTCCCATACATTTTTCCAGCAACGAGGTTTTGGAACTTTTCAGGAACCGGTTCCTGTATATGTAGGAACCGGGTTCCAACTTTAATTTTTGAAAAATGTCAAACTTTGAAAATTCATAACTTTCAAACCGTAAGTCCGTTTTGAGCGCCGTTTTGGACGTTATTTTCTAAATTTAAAGCTCTATTTTATGAAATGAAAATATTTTCCAAAACATGAAATTATTTTGAAAATGGGCCAAATTCCGAAATAGATGACTCTTGGTACGATTGATGTGTATGCAGTAGAGATCTGTGGTGATGGATATATTGATCTTGAGTGAATGTAAAGCGTGTTATCTGTTATTATTTGTGTGCATGATGGTTGGAATATCATGTTTTTGGGTTTTGATTCGGTTTATGATAATTGGTGTAGTCATGATTGTATTGATATCATGTGTTTGTTGGTGTTGTATATGCACGATGGCTTTTGATCTTAATCGTTGTTGTGATATATCTTGGTGATAGTCTTACCAATTGAAGGGTAAGTGTCGCATATTTATGCTTTGTGATGAATTGTTCATGATAGGTGATTATATCATGTTGTGGGTGATGAGGGTTTATGATGTACGAGGTGGTCATAACTTTGTGTTGATGTATGCATGATTGGTTGATATATCATGTTGATTGGTTTGCATGTTTATCTTGATGTTAGATGTATGCATGATTAGTTGATATATCATGTTGATTGTTGAGATCGATTATGTTCAATGAATGTATACATAGGTGATTGATGTTGCATGCTAGTGATGTGTGCATATGCATTGTTTGGTGAAGTTAATTCCCATTGTGCGGAATTTGACTTGGATTGCCGATAACCGATACCGAGTGAGGATGGGTGGTTATGGATTCGTGTTCGAGTGGTTATGGACGAATCGATGGAGCGTATCCGGTTGATGATGGATCGGTGTTGGGTGACTTGGTCACGAGTCGTACCGCATGCATTGAGTCGCATTGTATTTGTATGAAGTGGTAACATGTTAGGATGTCTTCGAGTGTTACTCTTCGTTGATTGTTATGAATAAGCATGATGAATATGGTTGTGTGTGTGAATCCGAATTTATGTTAAGTGGGTGAAATAATATGCTTGTGATATAGTATTGATTGAAAGACTTATAATATGCTTTAATTATGAGAAGTCTCACCCTTACTTTACCATTTCAGATTAAATTAGCAGCTGAGGAGTCGGTGAGGATGGCTCTAGAGCTTATCTTTTTAGTCCGTGTGTCAGTGTCATGCTCTGATTAGGTTGTAACACTGGGGAACGCTAGTTAAGAGAATCATTATTGTTTAATAGTTTTGGATTTGAATTCCTTGAGAACTATGATGTTTTATTAAATTTTGGTTTTGGTATTCCGCTGTGTAAGACATGGTCTTATGATGATTGAATTGTTGAATGATGATCCTCAGTGTAGCATGGCTACTGTTTGAATGAAGGTTTATTCTATTTATTAATTGTGACATCCCGTGATTACCGTGTTAAACTCTGATTAAAGATGATTTAAATGTTAATTTAATTAATATATTCTGGGTATTTAGATGGGGTGTTACACTCTGACTTTCCCATTGCACGAGGGAATACGTAGGCATCTTGTCACGGGGCTCGATCGAGCAAACTTTGTAAATACTTCGTTCTTTTCCCCGTGTTTTCTTTATTTTTTATTTTCTTTCACATGCATTCATTTTTAGCATACATATATAACAATTAAGCAGTAAATAGATATAAACACACCCATTAGATAGAAAATAGAAGTGGATACTATAGAGTACTACGGACGTGTGGGGTGCTAATACCTTCCCTTTGCGTAATAGATTCCCTTACCCTATCTCTCGGTCGCAAGACCGTGTCTTATCTCTTTTAGGTTTTCGCGATGCGTTCACCTTTCTCCCTTTTGCGAGATAAAAAACGTTCGATGGCGACTTCATTGATATAGTTATCGGATGATGTTCAGCCGGTTGTTTCAGCTGGCGACTTCACTGGGGAACGTCTAGACCTCTTGTTGGTCCGATCAGGATTCGGTCCTAGCTTTTATTTTCATATCTATTGGGTGTTTATTTATTTGTTTATTTATTTACCCGCTTTATCTCAACATCCTTTGTATGTTTGCATTGCATTCTATGTGGCATATTTACTACTTTCATATACTGGTTGGATTGCTGTATTGTGCTCTATTTCTTTGGTGGGTGGGAGTTACAAGAGGTAAAAGGCCCCATACCCCGGCCGAGAGACACATAGGACACCTAGGAATAGAGTGGAACATGTCAGATACCAGATGTAGATCTTGTAGTCTGGCGTGTCGTCCATGTTTCAGAGGAGGTTCAATCAGGGGGTTATCATCTTCACGTAGGTGTTATGATGGTAGTTTCTCTAGGCGAACTAGATCCTGGAGTTACCTTGACCCTACCCAAGCCTTAGTTTCACCCGTGAGTTGGGAGGGAACAAATTTCAAACAGGTACAGATGGTGACTATGTTCTGATGGTGACTATTTATCCTGATGGTGACTATGTTCTAATGGTGACTATGTTCTAATGGTGACCATGTTCTGATGGTGACTATTTATTCTGATGGTGATTATATTGGTCCTTATGTGACGTTTTGTTATTGATGATCGTGAGTGTTATGATACTTGGTTCTTGACACCTGGTTTTCTAGTATTTTCTGTGATATTTTGAAATGATGTCGGACCTTTGATCCTATGATATTCAGACTTGGTTCCTTCTATGGTATTTTGAACTGGTACCGAACCTTTGATCCTGCGATATTTGATTGTTCAGAGATTATGTAGCCATTATTCAATGGATTGTACAGATGCTACCCGTTGTTGTGCTGAAATTTTGAACCCATGGTTAATGCACTTGCATCGTAGCATGTTTATTTTTCAAAAAGAAATGTCAGAAAAAATAAATATGTACATATCTAACCTGCATATTCATTCATTTCATGCATTCATAATAGGTGTTCGAAACTTGGGGATTTTTCTTATTCAGACTTGGTATTTTCTTTGCAGAATTGCAAATCTTGACTTCTTACCATTCTACGATCAGAATTAAGTGATGGAACAGCTTCGTCGGGAATTGGATGAAATGAAAGAACATATGGCGTTTTTGATGCTAGACATGCAAGATTCTGGTCAGTGGACAAGAACTCTTGAGAGAGGGAATCATCAGTTGAAGACTCAGTTGAGTTTGGTCATGGAAATTCTGAATACTGTATTGAGAAAGGAAGACAAACCTGCACCTGTTTCTGCAACAAGAGTTTCTATTCCTCCCTATACTTTAGGGGTTTCTTCAAGTCTTGAATCAGGGCATGTATCTCCTCTACCACCTTGTGTTTTGGGGTCTTCCCGTCCAGAACCAGTTTCAGTTGCTCAGAAAGATCTAAAGGGTAAAGCTCATCAACCAGGGTCGTCGCAACCTGAGAGGTAATTTGATCTCATTCCGATGCTATATGCTCAGTTACTTCCTCAATTGCTTAAATTTCAGTTGGTTGAGCTTCGAATTTTCACGATGCATGGAAAGCTTCCGTGTGATTATGATGAAAATGCTAGGTGTGATTTCCATTCCGGGGCACCTTGTCACAATACTGAGAATTGTATGGCATTGAAACATAAAGTTCAGGATTTACTTGATGAAGGGATAATTCTGCTTACTCCCACGGGTTTGAGTGTGCAAATCAATATTATCCCAATTGTCGATGTGACTATTTCGGCTGCTGCTGCGCCTCAAAAGCAAACTTATGCTTCCAAGCAGGATAATCAACGACGACCAAAGATGCCAAGGAAATTTGATCCTCTCCCGATGTCTTATGTTGAATTGTCTTCTCATCTTATGAAACTGAAGTTGATTGAATTGCGTACTTGGAAAGTTGATCCTCATAAGTTGCCAAGCAGGGGCATACTATTGAGAATTGCATGGCTTTCAAGCTCATGGTGCGGGAATTACTCGATTATGAGGCTTTTAACTTCGGACCAGCACCAACATCTGATGATATCCAGCAGCCATTACCAACTCATGCTGATGCTACTGTCAATGCTATTGAGGATGAAAGTTTGAACCTGGTTAAGGATGTAAATCTGATGACAACTCCTTTATCCTTTGTGAAAGAGCGTTTGTTGAGAAATGGTGTATTCCCAGGTTGTGGTATTGACTGTGAAGATTGTATGATCCAGCCAGAAGGTTATTAATCCTTGAGAGATAACGTTCAAGACCTGCTTGATTCAAAGGTTATCAGTTTCACGCCGGATGGTTAGATTCGGGTGCTCATTTGACTCAGTGAATGTCAAGACTTCAAGTGCATCGTCTGAAGCAATAAGTCCATTCAGAGACTACTCTCCTCAACAATTGAAATTTCCAGTTTTATTTTGCGTTCTCATTTGTAATCTTTCTTGTATGTTCATTACTTACTTGTATGCAAAACTTGTTCAGTCTTGAATATTAATCATGATGCATTGAATATGTTTGTCTTGAATTGATTCATTCGTATTCACTCTTAATTGTTTTTAAATGCTTTTGATGCTCAACTCTTGTGAATAAAGCAAAACTTCTATAGGGAGGATGATGAACAATATACCAATAATCTCAAATGGTATTGCTTTTGAATAAAAACCTTGCTGATGATGTACAGGAATTGTTTCAAATTCTCAAACACTGGAGATATAAGGGAGTGAAACCCTCGTTAACTACCTTTGAGCCTTGGTGTAGGATTTTCTTTTCTATTCAGAAAACACCCTCAATTATTTAACCCGGGGCAGGGTAGTGTTCAATTAACCTGGTCGAGCATTTAAATCTCATCAGGAGAGTACATTCAAGGATCAACTGCAATCGTTATCCTTCATTTATCAAGAGGTCAAAGAAAATGGTAAAACCCCAATGGGTATTCCTCGTCCATCGAAGAATAAGGTAGTCACACCTTAATAAAGAGTCGAACGACTTAGTTTCACACGACTTGTTCAAAGAAAAAAAGATAAAAAGATAAAGAAAAAAGAAAAGAAAAGAAAGCAAAACAAAAGAAAGAATATGATGTTGCAAGTTGGAGAACAAGGTCGTGTGATCAAATACTAAATTAAAAAGATGGGTGACTACCATGTCCAAAAGTAAGATACCTCGTTAGTTCCCAATTATTGTAAACTCCCTGTGAAAGATGAATGCTCGTATTGAGTTAATTGAACATAGGAATGGAGAACATCACGAAGAATGGGTGGGCACCAAATACTTTGAGCCTTAAATCCTTTTTTTCTAAAACCGTGAACCAGGCCACGTTACAACCCTTGAAAGCCCTAATTGAAGCATGGGTTATTTTGAAAGCTAAACTGTAACGAGAGTACGGTATCCTGACTCCTAGGAGGCTTGCTAAATTTTTGAGTTGGTATCACTCCATCTTTTTAATTTCTTTGAACCAAAATTCGATGTTTTGACATCTTTTCAATAAATGTTTTTTAACTTCAAGACAAGCATATGATTTGCATTTGAATTATCATTCAAAGGATAAAACATTCTTTGCATATGAATAAGTGTTTAAACATCAAGTAAGCTTGCATAATGAGCATCAGATGAAAATTTTGATTATTCCGAGAGACAAATTGCTTCATGGATGTGTTGAAGAGTAACTCATTTTTACAGAGTGATCTTAATCTGGGGCATGTCTTCTATTGACTTTGTTGAGTGTAAGAAGATCAGTTTGAAGAATGACTCGAAATAGATTGTATACTGGTTTCTGATTGCATGAAAGTTTCTGTTGAGTTATTGCATATCACTTTCAGTTGTTCCCAAGGGGTCGATTGCTTAAAATGTCTTCCTGAGCGCGAATCAGATCATGTTGATAAGAATAATTGTGTGTTAGCCTGCATTCCAGATATAAGACAATTACCCTGATGAGGTTTGGTCTTCAAAATTTTGTGAGTCTCTCATCTCTCCGAAAACACGAGGTGAAGAATGGGATTATCAAAACCCCGCGAAGCAGGGACAATATACCAATGATGGTATTCTTTTGAGAAGAATTATCTCAATGTCTGATCACCCTGAAGGGTAGAGAAACATGTTGATGTTATATAGAGTAAGTGATGATTAAACCGGGGCAGTTATGTCGAGATTCGACAATTTCTCAAAGTGATGATTAAACCGGGGCAGTTATGTCGAGATTCGACAATCTCTCAAAGTGATGATCAATCCGGTGAAGTTATGTCAAGATTCAGAAATCTCTCAATTGATGAGTAATATGGGGCATTCAAGTCGGGATTATATCCCTCAAAGTTAAGTTAAACTTGGGCATTCATGCCAAGGTTTAATCTCTTCAAGGATTTGTTGATCAAAGGAGAGTCTTTTTAGAATCCAAAGACGCAGGGGCAAGTTGTTTCTTTGTAATTCACTCCGCGCTTGGAGACATCGTTTTGACTTGCAACTTGCAGGTACGTGATGGGTTATCAGTGTGAAGTCCATTTCCCCAATGAAGAGTACATCTTAATCCAGGTTCATCCCCTGTGAAGCCAATTCTCAAGCAGAATTCATTTCCAGGAGGTCTTGATAGACTGATTTTACCGGTGATTCGTGCTTCGACATATTGGTATTGTCGTACTCCCCAGTATAAGTCTTGATTTTGGTTTAGGCTTATCCCCAGTGAGGCGATTCTCAAGCAGAATTCATCGCCAGAAGAGCCTGGTGGGTTGATTAGTTCCCCAGTGATACACACTTTGACATTGACATTATCATAATCCCCAGTGAATACTGACGGAGGTTATCCCCAGTGGAAGTTGCCTTGCAAAAATGACAAGTCTTAAGATCTTTGATATGGTATCATCCTAAAGCAGGACGTAAATCCCCAGTGCAAGTTATGGGTACTGATCTCAGATAAATCTCCGGTGAGGTCGTTGATACCTATTCCAGGAGAAATTCCCCAATGAATGTCCATTGAATTCTTGAATCATCCTCAAATAGAAGGTTCTCACCTTTTTTCTCAGTGAAGATGGTGTTTGAACCGTTGACTTAGGGTTGATATCCCCAGTGAGTATGCTTGACATATTGTTATCGTATTCTCTAGTGAATAATGCATTGCCACATCAAAGTTCCTAGTGTATGAGGTGCGCCCCGGTCAATTGATTCTATTCCCGGTGTAAGTCGCATTCTTCCGTGAGAAGTTATTATGAGCATCTTCAAGAGTTTTGTTCTCGGATCAGCCATGTTGGGACAAGAATATTTTGTTTCCCCAGTGGAGTTGGATATCTGAATGTATTCCTCAGTGGAGCTTTCTATTCGAATCAAATTTCTCTTCCTCAGTGAAGATTAATCATTCATCTGTTTCGGTATCTCTACACCGATATGCATTCCCCAATCGAAGTCTCCCCAGTGTGGTCTTGCTACTGAGATCCTTATTCTTGGAGACAAAAGTTGTTATGTTATCTAAGGGATTCTTGGTTGAAAGCTTCATATCCCCACAAGAGGATTGATTCCCCGATGAATTTTGATGCCATCTGATTTATTTTATTCGAGATGCTAATGGCTACTCGCAGATGTTTGTGAATTCCCTATGAAGTTGTGTTCCCCAACGTAGATTCTTTTGGAACTCCCCATGAAGTCTTACAAACTCCCTAATGAGAGTTGGAAAATTCTCCAAAGAAGTTTTCCATATCCTTAGTGGAGAGTAATGACTCTCTCCCCAGGAAGTCGAGATTTGGTTGAAGTCCAATTCAATCTCCCCAAGTGAAGAATGCTTCTCATATCGGAATTGCAATTTAATTTTGCAAGTGTTCTCTAAAATCCACTCCCCAGTGGTACCCCTCTCTTGGATGTTCATGGCTTCTCAACAGACGATCATCAATACTACTACTTCTCATTTAATCATTCAAACATGCATTCATTACATTGCATCTACCTTAAACGCGTAGCATTCCGTTGATTGGGAGCATTACGCCATAAAAGTTCAAACATGCATGTTTGCCAATTATGTATATCCAGAAGAAATAAAAAATCTATGTGGTCTACCCTCAAGATGTTTTCTCAACGGATTTCTGCTTCCCTAATCGTCACTTCAAATTGAGTGTCTTATGGGAACTCATTCTCTCTCCAGTGGAGTCTTATGTGACTTTCTTTATCTCAGTCACGTAGGGTCGTGTTACCCTTTCCCCAGTGTAACGCCCTATTTTAATTAATATTATATTATATTAATATTTTCGAATTACCGATCGATATTTATCTTACGATGAGAATATTCATATTAATTAATATATCTATTAATTTATCTGGCGACGTTGTGTTCGGTCAGGGTTTTATTCCGTTCGGTTCGGTAAAATATTATTCGGATCCGATATTTAATTCCCCGAAGTTATTTTAAATTGATTGAATTAATAATATTGGTAGATATTATTAGTGTGTTAGTTTATAAGAATAAATTAGGAGTGTGAGGATTAATTGGGAAGAATTGGGTTTACACCTTAGTTTACTAGTAAGGTTATCATAAAACCACTTTCCTCATTTTCTTTCCATTCATAACACACCAAGCCAAACAAGAGCAAGAGAGGAAGCTAGTAAGGAAACAACATTATAAAAACCTTTCCTTTGTTTTCTTTCCTTTTCCAACAACAAAAACCTAACATAGAAGCTTGAGAGAAAGAGAGAGTTTGGAGAAGAAGAAGAATAGGAGCAAGAGCAAGAATGGATTTGGGGTTTTGTTGGAGCATCTTGAATCATCAAAACTTCCATGGTAAGGGGTTTGATTTTCCTCTTCCTATAGTTAGGGTTTTGATACTTATATTGTGAATTTGTGATGAAAAATTGGTGTTGTGGTTTTGAGTTGGGTGTTTGATTGTTTGATTTGAATAGATTAGAAGAGTTGATGTAGGAGTATGGATTGTGGATGTATTAGGTATTAGCTTGTAGAAATTAGGAGTATTGAAAATGGAAATACAAACTGTTATAAGAAAAACAAGAAAAATGAAGAAAACTGTAAAAATGCACTGTCTGTTTGCAAGCATCCGAAGAAGAAGGTGATGGGGATTCTACATGAAGGGAGGCGCCCACCTCAAGCGAGGGGTGACCGTCCCAACATGTAGGGCGTGCGTCTCCTGCCCATTTGAGGCCTAGGGCGTCCGCCTCCAATTGGTGAGGGGGGTGGAACGCAGTTCTGTTGTTTTGTTGTTTGCTGTGTATTGAGTTTCTGTTTTTCTGTCAAACTGTTTCCTGCATAATTTCTCAAAATACATTCTGTTTCTTTATAAAATCCTAATTTAACCTAGTAACATTTGGTATCCATAAAATATAATTAGGGGATAAGATAGCCGATTAAATTTAGAACTCGATTATGTTCCGATTTTCCGATTTCGGTAAATTCGACGACGGAGCAAGTTACTCTGAATTCAACGAAAATTGACGTGCTAGCTAAGTTTGACGTGTAGAACGTAGTGATGAGGTTAGTTTTTAGAAATTACAAATTTTTACGAGATGACCCGAAATAGGCCGATTTACGGTAAAATTGAATTGGATTGTGTTTTAGTAGATTTAAGGCACGTATGGACAATCCGATTTCGATGTTGATGTTTATAAATAATGTCGGTTATTAGTATTGACTTTCGCGACGAGTATAGGTGTTTTGAATATTTTTCCATTTTCGGAATTTAGTGAATGAATTGGTGATGATGTGGTGCGACTAAACATAATGATAGCGACGACGTATTAATTAATAAATACTTGATGATTTGCGATGCGATAATATATGTCTTTGTACATGATGTTGTGATGATTATATTGATGTTGTTAATGAATGCTTCCGATTTGTGAATGCATGATTTTGATGATGATGAAGTATTAGTGATGTTTTGCATAATGCAAATATGATGCGATGATATATTTATCTGTATGTGGATAAATTATGGTGATCGCGACTTTATCGTCTATTAATCAGTAGACTGCAAGTGCACAGTCCTATCGCCTAGTTTTAAAAGATATCGAACCCACAGAGACTATAAATCGATCTATTGTTATCCTAAGTTACGGTATACAGCTAAGGCGAATAATTCTTTAAGATTTTTGGTTAAGGAAAATATAATAAATAAACAGATATCAGTATGTAATTCGTCTAACCTAAGGGGATCCGAATTTCCACTGACTTATTACTCAAGTTGATAAAAATCCTATTTCAGCAAACAATATTCATTTAAAAATCCTATCTCAAACTTTCGCTTTGTTGAATCGGATCATGCAATTAAATCCTAACGTATGCTCTCGCTATCCCGCCGAATTTAAAAACACTTTTTGAAAATAAATAAAGTTTAATCTCTTTTAAAACGCTTTCGCAATCTTTAAAATTAATACCTAGTATCCACTATCTGGTTCTAAACCTCAAACTCTCGCTCTGTTGGTTTCTAACCTTAGTCCAGTTTATTAACCTCAAACTTTCGCTCTGTTGCTTTCTAAACCTTTTAATAAATTAAATTAGATATCTAAGTCAGAAAGAATATTTTTAGCAACGTAACATTATGCCAGTTTAACTTCGGATTCCTTTGGTTCGATTAATTTACATACCAATATCAGAAAGATTTAGCCAGACATATTAATTAATTCAGACATGCTTAAATAATACGGTTCGATATATTTAAACATTTCCACAATCAAATAAATAATATCAGGCAACAATATATTAAATAAAATAAAATAATTAAATTAAACCTGAAAATAAGAATACTTGAAATAATCTTGTTCTTCGAAATAAGCGAGCATCCACCACAGGTCGGTTGGATCTGCTCGGAGACTTCTTGAATTGAAAGAAAAATACGACAAGGAATAAAAAGCACTAGATCTAACGTAAGGTTAGATCAGTGAAAAACTGAAATAAAACGTAAACAAAGAAACTGAAAACTAAAATAAATTCAAAGTACAAAACTGAAATAAAATGCGAAATAACGGTTGTTCGGTAAAAATGCCGACCCTAACTCTGAAACTTGAACTTGTATTTATAGATCATTTGGTAACTGCCTTTCCTAAACTTCGTATCCAAGATAAGTGGTCATCGTGTGTGAAAAATAACTGGCTGAAGAGTAGGAGACGGACGCCTCAAGAATAGGTCCAATGTGAGACGTGCGTCTCGCAAACTACGTGGAAAATGGTGGGGCCCACTTTGCTAAGGAGGCGGGCGCCTCCAAGGGAAGTGAGAGGTTAAGACGGCCGTCTCACCCGTGACGTGGCAGGGCTGGCGTGTTGGGCTCTGGGCTTGCTTTCTGTGGGCTTAGTCTCTTGGCTTGCTATAATTGTTTTCTCCTTCTTAACCCATCATTTTTGCTATATCACCCCTTTACTTCATTTCTTTTGCTTTTTAATCCGATTTTCTTCTTGATTTTACTTCTTTGCTCAATTTATCTTTATCTAATACAAATACCTGAAACATAGAAAATACCAACGTAATACAGAAATAAAGTAATATAATTAAATAAAAATAGTAACATTGTCTATGAAAATTACGTCAAATATGTTATATAAATTCGTGTTATCAAACTCCCCTATACTTAAACCTTTGCTTGTCCTCAAGCAAAAAGTAAAAATGAAAAATCACTTGAGCATATGTCAAACGCAGATATATAACACAATTCAATTTGTACTCGGTTGCAATTCACTTCTTTGTTGGATAACTCGAGTTTAGACTTTGACACCAAAATTACCGTAATAACACTAGATAACCCCATTTTTTCCGACCAATTTAAGTCATGAATTATAGCTCGACCTAATACTTTCGTTTCGTTTCACCCGTTTTCATTCTGGTGCAATCACATTAAGCCCTTTACCTTACGCGCACATAGTGGAGTAACCGGTTAGTGACTTTGATCTTTATAATCCAGCTAGGAGTCCTGGTAATTATATTTGGTACTCCTTTATCCAATTACAAATTGCGGGGGATCGGATCGTCATCCGCCTACCAAGTTCGACTGGGACCAGAACCAATTCATAATGGATGTTTGCATAAATATTTTATAGTTTCTGCGACTGTTGAATTAAATGATCTGGTAAGGACCATCTAACTTAATAAGTGCATCTTCTAATAAAAATTCTTTTTAAAAATCTTGATCAATCACTTATATTCATCGATTCTCCGCGTAGGTCGTCGTTTAAGGCGGTGCCGACTGCTTAATAAACTACTCGGGGCTACTTTAAAACTAAGTTTTAAGGTGTTGGTATAATAAGTACTTAAATCAATCTAACACGTTCGGGGTTTTAAAGTGTTAGGACTATAACAATTTTGTTAAGCTTTACTCGAGTTCTTATTTATAAAAATAAGCAACCTTAATACTAGTTGAGTATGTTAATAAATGCGGTTTAATTTTTTCGTTATGGCTCAAGAAAAGGAAGAATTCGAATAAGCACGAAATTTAAACATAAAAGACTAAAATTACATAAACATGTATTTTATTGAATGGAAATTTTGCAATACATAGAAAAAAGGAAACTAAAAGGAAAAAACTAAATAGAGCAAAGAAAATAAAAATGAACTAAGAAATGTTCTGACTCCCCTAAACTTAAAGTAAGCATTGTCCTCAATGCGATAAAACCAGGAGAAATCAGAAAGGAGAAGGGTGATCACTCGTCGCTTGGAAAATGTTATCCGCTTGCTCCTCTACCTCGAGTACGAGGTCTTCGACGCCTGTCGGAATCAGAATCATTAAGGTTAAGCGCATCCGCTATGCGAGCTTGCAATGCTTCGAAGTTACGATCATTGCGAAAAGCATATTCTTGGTGTTCGCGTCGCATGTCTTGTTGGTTGCGCTGGATTTCCCGTTGATCACGTTGTAACTCTTGTACGAGACGTAAAGTCTCAGCTTGGTTTTGTTGCATGGCGTGGAACAACTGATCTTGACGATTCATATGAGCTTGCATAGCCGCGTAATTAGCATCGTGATTTTCAGGTTGTTGTGCGGCAGGTGCATCAAGAGCAAATCGCCAATTAGCGCGGACTCGGACGTCGATTTGATTCGGACAAGGTAACACAACACCGGGAATTAGACGACGGTTTATCATTAGGGAGTACCGGCCATCGTGTCGAGGAGATATGATGTGAGAATCACGACAATAGATGACATCTAGTAGATTGGCTGACATCATATATTGTGACAAAGACAATAGCTCGGCGGAAAGGCCTAAAGCATATGCTAAAGATGTGATGATGCCACCAAAAACAAACGGGTTTGTACCTGCTGCGTTGACGCATGTGTGGATGTGGTTGAGCAAGAAAGGTGCGGCGTTGACAGCCTGACCATTGAGAGCACAGAAAATAATAAACAACTCATTTTGGTTGACCTTGTGATTGTTGGTCCTACCAAAAATGGTGTTAGCAAAAATACGGTGAAAGTACCTCAATGCAGGATTATGGATGTGAGAAGCATAGAGATCGCGCCAACTTTCCGTGGTTTGACCAGTTAGATCATTCCATAAGGAGAAGCCGACTTGATCCCAAGAGAAATCGCTGTCGTCGTCGAATGGTTTGTAATGAACGTTCTCACCACGAGTGAAATGTAAGAGCTCGGCGACTCTTTCTTGATCAAGAGAGTACTCTTGGTTGAACATGCGGAAGTTAGCAGTTCCGGTTGTGTAAGGGTTGTCGGTAGGTGTTGTGTAGGAGAAGGAACTAAGAAATTCAAGCACGAGAGGTTCAAGGGTTGGATATGGGTTTGTGCAGAGACTGAGTAAACCGGTGTTAGTGAGCATGAATACGATGCTATCCTCCAATCCTAAAGTATCCAAACAATTGGAATCGACATATTTCGTAGGGACGACCGAACGGGTATAGAATTTTAGGTACTTTGCGTGTTGTTGGCCGTCGTCGCTATCGCGGAATATGATATTGGATAGGTCGGGTGGTGGTCGGTCTGGTTTAACTTGTCGTTGGTTGTTTCGTGGAGCCATAGAGAAGTATGGATTGAAGAAGAAAAATGGTAGAAATATGGGTTAATGAGAGAAAATATATGAGAGATGGTTAGAAGATGTTGTGGAATGAGAAGGAATGAGGATGGGTATTTATAGTGGAGTGAAATTTAAGAGTGATAAATTATAATAATTTGATGTTGGAAAATGAGAGGGAAAGTTTGAATGGGAATTGATGGTGGGAAATGAAAAGAATGTTATTTTGAATGAAGAGTAAAGAGTGTTTGAATGGAATTGAATTGTGGAAAATGGGAAAGTAAAACGGAAGAAACAAATAAAGACAAGGGAAGACCAGACACGCATGCATGCCACTGAAGAGATGAGACGGACGTCTCATGAAGTGCCTTGGGAAGGAGGCGGTCGTCTCCTAGTGGGAGACAAAACCCAGAGACGTGCGTCTTGGGAAGCTACTTGGCAGAAGGAAATTGGAGGCAAGCGTCTCCAGGAGGAGACACAAAGCTGGAGGCGACCGTCCCAAAGGATGCATGCATGGCACGAAAATTAATCAAGCAGGGAAGCTTAGCATGCATGAGGTGACCGTCTCCAGGAGCAAGCATGGGGCAGAGAAACGCGTGAGGCAAAAAATGTGATGAAATTTTGCAGGGAATCTTAATTTGCATGCCTTTTAAGCAATACATGTGACTTGGGCAATAGAGATAGGGAATAATTTTGTAGACCACATGCATGCATACTAAATACTACATACTACATAATACATACATGTATATATATATATATATATATATATATATATATATATATATATATATGGAAAATTTCAAATAATAGGATATAAATATATACATAATACTAGTATATATAATGTCTTTTAATTAATATAATAAATATTGGGAAATATTGATTCGGTATATTAATAGGAGAAATACGATAATTAAAATAATACTCAATTATAATTATGAATATTAACGTGAAATATTTAATTGAGTATAATTTTTGATACTATGGGGAAATAGTTCAAACGCGTCAGATGAAAGGGTGCAACCGATAACCGAATAAAATTTAAAATTTAACATAAAATTGAAAAATTGAAAATACGAAAAAGAAAATTTAAAATTAGAAACTAGAATGACTACTCGTTGATTTTCCATGGCCACTTATCAAGCCATCTCACATATCCCTCACCTTTTCTTTTCTTACGTCGGTAGGGTGGTTTATTCTTTCGAAATTTTGGTGGCGGTTCTGGATCTGAACTAAGTATAAGTTTTTCAATTTTGGGCTTAGTGATTTCATCCGTCGCCTCATAAGTTAACCTTACCCTCTTAACAGTAATTATATCCCTAATTTTATGGTCCTCTAATTTTCGCTTTTTAGGTAAGACTTCAAATAATGGTGAATTAGTATGGATATTTTTCAATACCGCAACGTACATTTTAGATTGGGAGTCTACCGGAGTTTACATAAAAATTTTCGGGAAAGGAATCAGTGGGATGTAGTGATTTTGGATAAAAATATGCGCTCCCTTCTCTACCTCTTTTACAACTTCCTTTTCGAACATTGTTGGTTCATTTTTCTCAATCCCTACTATTTTCTCGTCAGAACTTTCCTCGGCCACAATATCACTCTCCTCAAACTCGTCATCACTTTCTAGATTTTCAAGTAGTTTTTCGATAATGGTTGTTTCAACATCCACATCTTTCTCGGGTAAAGGTCCTAGAAGGTTTTGTTCGAGTTGGGAGATTTTAGTCTCTAACGCCATACTGTGAGACGCGAGGGATTCAACCATAATAGTTAGTTGGCTAAGGGTTTCATTATTTTGAAGACTTTGTTTTCTTGCTTCTTCATTTTGGATAGTTTGTGTCTCTACAAAGTGCTCAATCATAGACTCTAACCTAGAGTTAGTTATCATCTCATCAGAATCCTCCATTGATGTTTCAAAATTAAAATCTTGCGATTCTTCAGAGTCTTGAAAGTAAGTTAAAGTCTCTTTTTGTGTTTCCCCAAAGCGTTCTATCATCCTACATGATTCATTAAAGTTTTCCATTAATATTTCGAGGTCAGATTTATATGGTTCTGGTGATTCTTCAAAATATTGGGTGTGATAATTGTAGGAAGAATTGGGTTGAGGAAAAGTTTGGTTGAAATTATAAGTTTCTTGTGGTTCTTCAAAATATGAGGATTGGTAGTTTTGGAGGTAGTTTGGGTAGGAGTAGGTTTGTGAAGCATTAAAGTTTTCCATCAGTATTTCAAGTTCGGATCTATGAAATTCTTGTGATTCCTCAAAATACTGATAATGGGCATAGGAAAAATTTGGGTCATACATGGTAGTAAAAGGTAAAAGTGCCTTAGTCTATACGGTGTAACACCAGAGTTACAATATCGACTTAAATAGTCCCCGGCAACGGCGCCAAAACTTGATCGCGACTTTATCGTCTATTAATCGGATGCAAGTGCATCCTATCGCCTAGTTTTAAAGATATCGAACCCACGAGACTATAAATCGATCTATTGTTATCCTAAGTTACGGTATCTGACTAAAGGCGAATAATTCTTTAAGATTTTTGATTAAGGAAAATATAATAAATAAACAGATATCAGTATGTAATTCGTCTAACCTAAGGGGATCCGAATTTCCACTGACTTATTACTCAAGTTGATAAAAATCCTATTTCAGCAAACAATATTCATTTAAAAATCCTATCTCAAACTTTCGCTTTGTTGAATCGGATCATGCAATTAAATCCTAACGTATGCTCTCGCTATCCCGCCGAATTTAAAAACACTTTTTGAAAATAAATAAAGTTTAATCTCTTTTAAAACGCTTTCGCAATCTTTAAAATTAATACCTAGTATCCACTATCTGGTTCTAAACCTCAAACTCTCGCTCTGTTGGTTTCTAACCTTAGTCCAGTTTATTAACCTCAAACTTTCGCTCTGTTGCTTTCTAAACCTTTTAATAAATTAAATTAGATATCTAAGTCAGAAAGAATATTTTTAGCAACGTAACATTATGCCAGTTTAACTTCGGATTCCTTTGGTTCGATTAATTTACATACCAATATCAGAAAGATTTAGCCAGACATATTAATTAATTCAGACATGCTTAAATAATACGGTTCGATATATTTAAACATTTCCACAATCAAATAAATAATATCAGGCAACAATATATTAAATAAAATAAAATAATTAAATTAAACCTGAAAATAAGAATACTTGAAATAATCTTGTTCTTCGAAATAAGCGAGCATCCACCACAGGTCGGTTGGATCTGCTCGGAGACTTCTTGAATTGAAAGAAAAATACGACAAGGAATAAAAAGCACTAGATCTAACGTAAGGTTAGATCAGTGAAAAACTGAAATAAAACGTAAACAAAGAAACTGAAAACTAAAATAAATTCAAAGTACAAAACTGAAATAAAATGCGAAATAACGGTTGTTCGGTAAAAATCGACCCTAACTCTGAAACTTGAACTTGTATTTATAGATCATTTGGTAACTGCCTTTCCTAAACTTCGTATCCAAGATAAGTGGTCATCGTGTGTGAAAAATAACTGGCTGAAGAGTAGGAGACGGACGCCTCAAGAATAGGTCCAATGTGAGACGTGCGTCTCGCAAACTACGTGGAAAATGGTGGGGCCCACTTTGCTAAGGAGGCGGGCGCCTCCAAGGGAAGTGAGAGGTTAAGACGGCCGTCTCACCCGTGACGTGGCAGGGCTGGCGTGTTGGGCTCTGGGCTTGCTTTCTGTGGGCTTAGTCTCTTGGCTTGCTATAATTGTTTTCTCCTTCTTAACCCATCATTTTTGCTATATCACCCCTTTGCTTCATTTCTTTTGCTTTTTAATCCGATTTTTTCTTGATTTTACTTCTTTGCTCAATTTATCTTTATCTAATACAAATACCTGAAACATAGAAAATACCAACGTAATACAGAAATAAAGTAATATAATTAAATAAAAATAGTAACATTGTCTATGAAAATTACGTCAAATATGTTATATAAATTCGTGTTATCATATGGCGATGTAGAGTTTATGTCAATTGTGATGAGCGATGATGATATGTTGTTCTGTGCTCTTTATTATTGAGTCACATACATTTCATAAGCGAAGAGGGTTTTCATGCCAAGCGATGATGGCTTTTATGAGCGAAGATGGGCTTTATGCCTAGTGTCCCTAATTATGGACAAAGCGATGGGTACCACATGCATAACATAGTCGTGTCTCATGGAGTCCATCATGTTTATTTTGGAGTCTTTTGGTATTGAGTTTTATTTTATGGCTTATGATGAATTGCGATGTTATATGATATCTTGTTTTGTGATGATTTTTGTGTTGAACCTAAATTGATTATGATGTAGTAATGTCATGAAAATTATGCGATGGATATAACATGACGAAAAAGCGACGATGGGCTTTTATGCCAAAAGCGACGATGGGCTTTAGCCAATTTGTGATGACTTCATTTATGATGCTTAAGTTATTAGTGTTGTTTGATGTTGTTGTTTATAATTGTCGTGTTGGTTAGTGACGTATTAACGTGTGATGATTTCGTGGCGATGGAAGTTATGTGTTGTTGCGATGTAGTATGCCGATGAGGTTATGGCGTTATAGTGTAGATTATACGCATTGGAATGACGATCGAAGTAAGTGAGGTTTGGTTATGTGTTGGAATGCACTTATTAACTTATATCCTTTACGATTCCAAAACTATATATATACTTTATCATGCCTTTAATTATATGTTTTGGAGTATCTCACCCTTTACAAGTTTCGCCGTTACCTTTATATTGGTAACGTGCAGGTTATGAAGACGGAGTTTTTAGCTGCGGTTAGTCGAGTCAGTGTCGCTCTAATACGTAGCACTCGGGGGGAATATTTATGTTGTCCTTGTTGTCGTTCTTTTGTTGTTTCCTTTTTGTGAATAAGAACCATAATTTGTAAGAACGTGATTTTGGTGAGGAAGTTTAATAAACGAGATATTCTATTTTTATGAATCAATTTATGTCTTCCGGCGATGCTATGTATCCGAGATTTATACTTTAAAACAAATTGTTTAAAGTGAGTTATTTTTTTTAAGGTGTGATGCCTCAGTATTTAATTTATGAAATTTTTAAATTACTCTGATTTTTGCATATTAAACTTTGGGTAATATTGGAGTGTTACATTAGTGGTATCAGAGCAGGTCGGTCTGTCGACCAAGTTATTAGTGTGTTTAATCATGTTGTATGCGACATGTGTGTGAAACACTGTCGGTACTTGTTTGTTTCAAATTGTTTGTCTGCAGAGATGAATTTGAAACAAGTGGGGGAGAAGTTTTACTTCTTGGTGGCGCTTGTGGCTTAGGATGGAGCCTCAAGCAGTGTTATGCTTCGGTAACTTGAAGTGTAAGTTTGAAGACGCTGTTGTAGTTGGTAGAGATGGTTTATGTCACCATCATGATTGTCGACTGTCTATTGACAAATTGAGGGACTGATCATCCTTAATCTCTTGTTGATAATAGTCGGGAATTGTGAATGGTTGGGATAGACTTGTCTTTCCAACTTAATAGTGTATGAAGCAGATGTGTTGGCACAAGGTAGTGCATGGTTACTTGAGTTGTGAGCGAATTTGGATTTTGGGGAGAAGCAAGATTTTGGCAAGCGAGCTTCTTGTTGTGATTCTTCCGAAGCTTATTGTGGAGATGTGAGTGAATTACCGATATAGTGCGAGGTGAAGTTTTGATGGATTTAGTTTCTGGAACTAGTTGTGATTCGAAGTATCCTTAAGGGATGTTTGCTTCTGAATTAGAGTTGAAGAGTCAACTTGAGGAGTGGTTGAGCAGAGTTGTTTATTCGAACGAGTCACCGTGGAGAGCTACCGTTGTGTTGTTCGAGAAGAACAAAGGTTTCCCGAGTTGGTGTGTCGTTTGCAGTTAAGGAACGAAGTGGATGTTGAGGACAAGGGTCTACTTCCGAGGATTGACATTTGGATGAATCAATCATTTGGAGTTTATGTGTTCAGTGAGATTGATGTGAAGTCTGGCTGCCTGCGGGTTAGTGTGAGAGTTGAAGATGTTTAGACAATGCTTTTCAAGATAGTGTATGGTCCTGGGGAGTATTTGTCAATGTCATTTGTGTGACTAATGCGTCAGGTGTGATTTTGGAATGTTCAGACAGTACTCTCATGAGTAGCTGTAAGAGTTATTTCGTGTTCATAGATATTATTTGGTTCACATCAATTTAAGGAATTGTGGCAGGCATCCGAGCTTTGCATTATCAGTAGTGAAGTTAGATCAGTGCATGTCGAATATTCTAAGGATAGGATTTTGAATTGTTAGACGAGAGTGCTTTAAGTAAGTGACTTAGATGGTGATATTTTGGACAATTCCGCGAAGATTTATTTTGTGTCTTGTAGAAGACTTCAAGGGGTTATTTTGGAGTTTAGAAGTTCCTTTATTTTGGAGTTTAGAAGTTCCTTTATTTTGGATGGTTAACTTTGTGAGTTTATCGGAAGATCTTTTTATAAGTTGGTTTTGATCGTGAGTACTTTGACTTGAGGTGGTTGAGTCGCTATTTGGACTTCGCAGTGGGAAGCAAATTTGTTTAAGCCAGTGGAAAGTTTAGCGAATGCTTTGATTTTGGTTTTGTTTTGTACTGAAGAACCTTGTGCGGCGTATTGTGATATTCCATTTTGGACTTAAGATGTATTTCGACATATAGTTGGAAAAGTGTATTGCTACCTTGGAACGATTTGATATTTTGTTTTCATAAGGAAAATTTGTCGGAGACGTGAGTTAGAGTTTGATGCAGTTGTGCTCATTTGAAATTTTATAGGTGCAGATGTTAACGACGGGGAGATTGGAATTGTTGAAGACAATTCAAGTTTGAGTGCAATCTCTAAAGAGACTTCGTCTGTTGTTGAGCTTAGTAAGTTGGTATCGCGGTTAACCCAAGTATGTCTGATTTGGGATTTATTACTTTAAGGAATGTCGCATGTTTGCTTTGAGTCACTTGTTAAGATTAAGCTCAGAAGGTTATTGAAGATTTGTTCACTACTATCGTATGGATTTCGTTGGATACTAATAGCCGTGGTGGATTATTAGATTGCGACTAAGATAAGTCTTGACGGTATAGGATTTTGTGACGGTTTGGTAGCCACAGGTACCTTAAGATGATTGATGTTTTATAAAGGAGAATGTTCTATTGGTGAATGAGGTCGGTCGTGACAGTGTTCGTGTTGGATTCCATAAAGTTTATGTTATGGTTCTAAGTCCAATCTGTGTTGTAATTACAGGGGTAGGAGATGACGTTGATGAGTAGAGTTCTTGAGAGAGTTGTGATTGAGTTACCACTTGGGACGATGAAAAGTTATGAAAGGTGTTTCGAATGAGAAGCCTAGTGTATACGTCGAAGTTTCACAAGTGAAATATTTGGACAGTATTGGAAGAGGTCAAACTATGTCGTGTATTTTAGAGGACCAATGGACGTTGATCAATCGAGAATGAAAGAGTGATTCTTTGGGTCGATGAAGCCGATGTTGCGAGGTGTCTTGATGAGTGTACGCTTTGAACGTATCCATTTTGAGTGATTGTAAAGTTGAGGTTTAACCAAGTTGTTTTACGGTTGGCATCTTATGCATAGAAGGGAAGCAGCATGGTTTAGATATCGAGCATTGAATTGACTAGCGAGTAAGCGAGGTTGTTGGATTTGGACTAGTGAGTTATAGTCGTAAGTCGTTTGTGTACGCCTTGGAATGTGTAGTATATCGCAGTTCTGTTATGTTTGGGTAACTTGTTTTGTTCAAGGGTTGTGCGTTGGTGATCTACAAGGGTGATGTGACCTTGTGATTTTCTGGAATGAAAGCGATAGCTGCAAGTGTGATTCTTGAGTTCGTGCTTAGGTGTGAATGAAGGCATCTCTTTCGTGGTTGCGTATCACGCGTGGTTTTATCCTTTTCTGATTGTTTCAGTTTTGGTTTGTATAACCATCTTGTTGTTTTCGATTGAGCGATGGTGTTGGTGTTGTGTTGTCGGACTTTATGTTCCTATCTTTGGTGACTCATTTCCGAGGTGTCGGTTCGAGTGTGTGACTAATTCCATGGTTGAGACGTTAGGATAGTAGCGATCTTGTTTGTTTGGTTCTCGAGTGAACCGGTGTGTCTACGACTTGTTTAGTTGTTGGGTGTTAGTTGGTTGTCGAGTGCATTGTATGGGCTTTGCATCTCGGCATGGTTGTTTTTGACGGGACGATGTAATTAGGGATATTTCCTTGTTTTGGTGTATTTTGTATGATTGTTTAGTTGACGCGAGGATTGACTGGACGAATGTGTAGGCATGTCCCGATTTTGTTCTTCGTGGTCGAAATTTCAAGGACGAAAAGTTTATAAGTGGGAGAGAGTTGTAACGCCCTGTTTTAATTAATATTATATTATATTAATATTATATTACAACCTTTCTTACTTGTCAAGTATTTGAGTATCCTTGCTTGGTGTGTGGTAATTCAGATAATTGCCACTCTTGAAGAATTATACCCCGCCTTTGGCTTGAGGGATATTATGGTTCTTGTGCTTTTGCAAGTACTTTCCGTTAGAGTCTTCTTCAGTCGGTCTCTTTCTTTTTGTAAGTGCATCTTTGTACAGATGTTCCTTTTCCCCCAGTAAGTCGTAGACTTCTTTTGCGTAGCAAGCCTTCGGTTATGCCACCCGTGTTTGTATCGCTGTTAGAGTGTGAGTAAGAGTCAGTGTAAAACCTTTCTTACTTTTCAAGTATTTGAGTATCCATACTTGGTGTGTGGTAATTCAGATAATTGCCAGTCTTGAAGAATTATACCCCGCCTTTGGCCTGAGGGATATTATAGTTCTTGTGCTTTTGCAAGCAACTTCTTAAAATCCAACTTGTTTTGGAGAATTCTGTTAGAGTCTGTTTCAGTCGGTCTCTTTTTCATATCTAAGTTCTGCGTCAGTCAGTTCTTTTCTTCCCAGTTTACCTGTTGGTTGGGTATTCCTTCTATTAGCTAGGCTAACATTTTTTGCTAGAGTCCCTTTAGTCGGTCTTCTTCCATGAAAGTCCGCTTTCGATCTATGATTTGATCATTCCACATATTTTCTCCCTAGTGAGTCTATCGTTAATTATCGTTTTCAGTTTACCTGCATCTTAGATCGGGTATTCTTTCCGTTAGCTTAGCTAACATAGAGGTCTGTATTGATCAGTCTCTTCTTTCTGGTTTACCTGTATCTTAGATCGGGTATTTCCTTCCGTTAGCTTAGCTAACATAGAGATCTGTATTGATCAGTCTCTTCTTTCTAGGTTACCTATATCTTAGATCGGGTATTGCCTTCCGTTAGCTTAGCTGACACTGCAATTTAAAGTTCTTGTTTGGATCAATTCCTTTTGGTCGGTTTACCGGCATCTTAGATCGGGTTTTCCATCCGTTAGCTTAGCTGACGTTGCAGTTTAGAGGTCTGTATTGATCAGTCTCTTCTTTTTGGTTTACCTGTATCTTTGATCAGGTATTTCCTTTCGTTAGCTTAGCTAACATTGCAATTCAGAGGTCTTGTTTGGATCAATTCCTTTGTGGTTGGCACCTGTACCTTAGGTCGGGTATTCCTTTCGTTAGCTTAGCTAACATTGCAATTTAGAGCCCTTTAGTGCCTCTTTGAAATCCAACTCTCTGGTATCCTTGGTCGGACAAGTGCGTCCTTCCTTTTAGAGCCCTTTAGTGCCTCTTCAAAATCCAGTTGTTTGGTATCCTTGGTCGGACAAGCGCGTCCTTCCTTTTAGAGCCCTTTAGTGCCTCTTCAAAATCCAATTGTTTGGTATCCTTGGTCGGACAAGTGCGTCCTTCCTTTTAGAGCCCTTTAGTGCCTCTTCTAAATCCAACTATCTGGTATCCTTGGTCTGACAAGTGCGTCCTTCCTTTTAGAGCCCTTTAGTGCCTCTTTGAAATCTAGTGGACAAGTGTCCTCTTTACCCTTGATCTGCGAAGTTGTTTATCAACAAGCGCTTCATGCCGAAGATCATTGGTTATTCTCATCTTTAGTGAGTCGCTCTTTCATGGGTGTCTTCTGTATCATCCCTAGAGGGTCATTTTAATACTGTTGTTCTCGTGTGCGGTATGCCCGAGTTCGCGTGTATATGTTTTCCCTCTTTATATATCTGTGTATCATCCTTGTTGGTTCGTTTCAGTATAATTGTTCTCGTGAGCGGAATGCCCGAGTTCATTCGTATGAAGTTGTCTCCTTTATTTCTCATCCTCACTGAGTCGCTCTTTCATGGGTGTCCCCTCTTCATCGTTTCTGGTGGGTCGCTTCAATACAAGTGTTCTCGTGAGCGGAATGCCCGAGTCCGTTAGTATAAGTGCGCCCTCCTTATGTCTTTCCCCTAGTGTATATGTTCAAGCAAAAAAATTCAAAATATAATAATTCTCCACTCGCATTCAGAGCGCGAATTTTACGGTTCATTTAAGTATTCAATCATCTTCTACCTAGTTAGTTCGAAAGGCTTGCGCCAATCTCACCCCCGATCGAAGAAGATTGAATAGGGGCAGCTGTTGTACCCCAAAATTCGCCCTCTTCTTTTTCGTATGTCTGGCTTATAATTTGATTGCATAAACATACATGTAGGTTCATGGCTATCATTGATCATGGGATTACCAGGTTCAAAACATCCCAAGTATGAAAGAAGTTTGTTTGACTATCTCGAATCATTTGAGCCAGAATCAATGTTTCTCGGTCCGTCGACTATTTTGAGATTTTTGGTCGGAAACTATTTTGGCTTGGTTCCAAAATCTCGGAATCATATCAATATGTCCTCCAGTTATCATTCGGTTGGAGGTCATTTTGTCAAGAAAACTGAATTTATTCGCTTATTTCTCAATAAAGTGGATTTTGGGTTTTCAGTGCGTTTCGGGCTAACCAGAGAGCGTATCTCACAGCTCGTCATATGTTTTATTATGAATTTTTAATGGCATGTCCCTCTCATTTTTATCTACAATTTTTGTTTGAAATCCGGAAGCAAGTTATGTGAGGAAGGTCCCCGAAAAATTCAATTTCTCAAGAGGATTAAACTGAATTTTAATGCTGAACCGTGTGTTCTGCCCACTAAAAAGTTCATATCTCTTAGATGGAAACTCGAACCTGAGCGGGACCAATTTCTAAAATTCCGTATCGAACCCTTCTACGACTTTTATTTACAACTCGGGAGCTGATTCCTCACTGTTTAAGACCAGTCTTTTATTCTTTGGACACAATTTTGAGCTAGACCGAGCAATTTTCATCTGATACGTGAACTTCAAAAAATCATATCTCGCTTGTTTTTTATTGAAACGTGATGGGACTAGTGCCAAAAGTTTACAAATTTTGTTAGATTTGGTTGTATCATAAACACTCACTTGCAAATTTTGATCAGAAGACTCTCGTTCGAGGCATTTTCTCCGAAGAGCGCATTGAGAATTCTGCATGCGTCTGACGCCCAAAAATTGTGCTGAAACTTCAAAAATTCATATCACCTTGAGCGTTTATCCGATCGCGTTGAAATTTTGATTCACTTAAGTAAAATTGCATTCCAGACATTTTTTGTTTACATTACAATTTCAAATTCCGCACGGATTTGGCTGTTTTGGACTGTGTACGAAAATTATTTTGATAATCGCGACTTCGACTTAATTGTGGGTCCAAGGCACTCTAAAGCCCTTTTTTTTACACTATAAATATATTTTACCACTCACAAAATTGGTAGAGAGAATCATTTATTAAATTTGACCCAAGAGCTCTCACTTTTCTCTTTCAATTCTCTCTCAACTCAAAGTTGCACAACCACCTCCAACCACCAACAACCACCTCCAACCACCAACAACCACCACCGGAATTCCAAAACCACCGCGCCGGAAAAAAATTTCTTATTTTTTATTCTTCTCTCCTTCTCCGGTACAGCTCCATACTCTTCTATTCCCTCTCAATTCTCAAGGATCATATCAAGCTTTTCATCAATCAAGAACATTGAAGAGCTCAAGGTGTCGAGGTGTCGAGGTGAAGAGTTGAAGTTTTCCTCTTCATCAATTCTTCAAGGATTAAAGATTCTCGTCTCTTATTATCATCAATTCAACTTTGATTTGGTATTTTCTTGGAGAATTACAAGATTTTCCTCATCAATTTCAACTCAAAGCTTCAAGTACAAGTAAGTGCTTATTTACTTAAGTGCTTATTTCAATCGATTTTTCAATTGTTGAATTTCTTGAAATTGAATATTGGGATTGCTTGCAAATTCCATGTGGATTCCGATTATAGCATTTGTTTTGTCGAATTCATTGATCTTGATCCATTTTTGGAGCCTTAAAGGTGTCGGTGTGAAACTTTCTACACACTACACACACCTACACTTGTGTTGTGACTTTGCATTGTATTTAGGTACTTGATGTGAGCATTGTGGATCACAAATTATATGATCATGCATCAAGTAATATGTAAATTCTTTGACATGCATTGAATCATTAATTTGAGGCTTATTTCGTGCATTGAAATTGCGTTGAAATGTAGGAACTAACACCTAGTTTTTAGGTACACTTGCGCTACACCTACACATTGCACACAACTCACATACACACACTTGAATTCATACATTGTGACATAAGTTGCATCTTTGCATATCCATACATTTTCATGTAGGATAGTTGAATTAATTTGATATGGTGTTGTTCGACTTTTATGGCATAAAAATATCTTGAAAGTTCACTTTTCACAACACTTTGACACTTTGAACATCTAATTTCTCTCAACATTCTTACATGTTTGTATAACATTTAGGTAGTATTTGCATTGAGTATGTATCACTTGCACATGATATCACGTACACTTGCATTTTTATTCATCTAAATACCATCAAAACACATTGGAAACAAGTTTGTTTGAGTTTGGTGAAAAATAACATGACACTTGAAAATTGTTAAAGTTGGACATAATATTTGTTTTGGCTCTAATTTTTAATCCGTGATGAGTTTTTTTGACTTTTCTTAATGTAAATCATGTTTCTCAAGCCATCTGAAGCTCTCTATACGAACAGTTTCTTGATTTGGACATGTTTCGATCAAATCTGGGAGTTGCTGACCTTTAGGCGAAAAATATATCTTTGAACAAGATTTGACCGAACCGTCCGCATTTTTGAGACCGTACGCGTGTGCATAGCTTCCGATATTTTTGATAAATCATTTTGATTATTTTCTTTAGCTTATGTCTTGTGTTTTGGTTCACTTTTCAAATTTATCCATAATGGTGTTTTTTGACTCGAAAAGTGTCGGGGCGAACCTTTTTTGTACACTACACACATACATTTGTGGTGTTGATTTTCTTTGCATATAATGTCTAATACTTATTCTAACCCTCAAATAACCTCTTGAATAATATGTGGGCATGTTTAGGTAGTTGGTGCTTTGATTTAGAACCCTTAATTGAGTCATATAATTAGGATCCCATGGTAGCTAACCGTTAGAGCGACGATTGATCGTTTTGGATTCATTTTGTGCACGAATATGTTTTAAGCATAATTTTTCTTGTGCATTTCATTTGAGATCATTTAGCATGAGTTAGCTACTGACTTGTATGATTTTATATCTATTTGAATTCAATAGTTGCTTAATTCTCAAGTTTCGATTAACTTGTAATGTTTAGAAGCTTGTTTCTCCTTTGTCGTTTGAATTGACTAATTGTAGGAGTGTAATGCCATGTGTTTCTTAGAAACTTTAGGATATTTTTCTACCATCTAATTGTAGTTAAATATAAAACTTACCTTAGGATTGTAAATAGAACTTCAAAGCTAACCTTTAATAGTTCGATTCTTAGGAACTAGTTCGATAATTGTACAGTTTTTCTAGCTTCCTTTCGCATGTTTAGTTTGTGATCCTTTCCTCCATTTGTTTAGATGTTTAGGAAATCTTTAGATAATTTAGTTGCTGCCATCTATTAAGAATTCACCTCTCATGCTTTATTTTCTTTGTAAATAATGCATTTTAAGTCATGTTAGTGTAGATTTTTGATTTCTAACTACTCTAGGTCTCTAACTATGTTTAGCATTGCATTTGAGAACTATTGTGATGGATTTAGCTCGATTTTGATGTCATTCATGAGTTGTTTTGCATTATGTGTGCGTTTCTGCCCGGTTTTCCATTTTTATGTTGCTATACACATTTACATTCCATTTCTTCACCTTTGGATCATATTTTGACATGTGATGTGAATATGCAATTCTATTCCCACTTTCTTGTTATTTTTGACATGTTTGTTGACTTGTGCAAGGTACATTGATGATGTTTTGGTTAGGTACCTAATTTTGGTACACTAACATGCCACTTTTCTCGTGATTCTGTTTGCGTTTTATACGCATTTTGCTTTGTGTTTTCTCATGTTACGAGAAACACATATTCTGTTGTTTTGTCTGGATATGTACTTTTGTGCAGGTGTTCCGATTGTTATGAGGACTTGTTTGCTACACGCACATGTTGCACGATATCACCTTGTGGATTATATTGATCGAGCTGTTTCTTATTATTACTTTGTTGATGGCAGTTTACTCAAAGTTTTCCGGAGTATTTCTTAGCTCGCAGTGCTCTTCGAATTATTATCCGTTTGTTATTTATTTTACTTTATTTACCGCATTCCTTTACCGCTTTTCTAGAGAGCATGAGAAGTAGGATTTTACCGCTTTCCTTGCCATGAGAAGTAGGAATAGAGATGTATGAAGGGGCTTCCGTAGTTGGAGCATGTTCAGGAACCCCTCTGGTTTATTTAAAGACCCGTTTAGGCGCTTTACAAATTGTGTTTGGTTTGTTTAAAATCCTCCATCTGCATAGGGAGGTAATTCTCAGTAAGTGTTTATATTTGTGCTTGCATAGGTCAAGAGTGGTTAGGATACCCGACGTGGCACCACCAAGCAAAGTCCCGCTTTTTTATATTTCCTGCTATCGAGTCATGATGATATGATGGGCAAGCGAAAAGGGTCCGCAATCGACCCCCGCACAGTTTTAGTCTGTGTCAGCTCAGCACACACGAATCGGGTTGCTTCCTTTATCGAGTCAATAATAATAAAGTGGCAAGAGTTCCCTATTCTGACTCTCCACACTTTCCTGGGGTTCGCATTTATTGTAGAGCTCACATCATTTGCTCTTCACACTTGACAATTCATGTCATGCGGTGATACTATTCATAGGAATCGGATGTGTCGGCTCTTGGTTGACTTACGGTATGCTCGTTACTGTTCGAGGCTATGGGACTTTCTCCTTTTCCTGCGCTTCTGTGACATTTGTTTGTTTGCATTGCATTGTTTGTGTGCTTTTGCCAAAGCACTTGTTTGCTTCATCCCTTTTGGTCACCTTCGACTCTACATTAAGTAGTGATTCGAGATGGACATAGACTTAGGTTTTAAACCTTTTCCATCCCTTTTTGTCATATTCGACTCTACTTTAGTTAGCGATTCGAGATAGACATAGATAGGTTGTAAACCTTTGTCATGTTCCCTTAGGATTCTCTTGAATCTACCTTAGGTAGCGATTCGAGTTAGACCTTAGGTTGTAATCCATGCATGATAACATTAGAGATAGAGTTAGATAGTTTCCCTTGTTTGTTTTCTAGTTTCTTTCGCATCATTACATGTAATAAAACTAAAACTTGTTTTCTTTTTCCTTTACAAATCAAAACACTTAATAATGTTTCAAACTCCTTTTTCAAAGGTAAAAGCAACCAACCAATTCAAACTTTTTTGCCTACGGGTTTTCTTTTGTGTTTAAAACTCTTTTTCATAAGTAAAAAGCACATAACCCACCAAAACATATGAGCCGAACTACGGCGCTCTGACTTTCCCATTGCACGAGGGAATACGTAGGCATCTTGTCACGGGGCTCGATCGAGCAAACTTTGTAAATACTTCCTTCTTTTCCCCGTGTTTTCTTTATTTTTTCTTTTCTTTCACATGCATTCATTTTTAGCATACATATATAACAATTAAGCAGTAAATAGATATAAACACACCCATTAGATAGAAAATAGAAGTGGATACCGTAGAGTACTACGGACGTGTGGGGTGATAATACTTTCCCTTCGCGTAATAGATTCCCTTACCCTATCTCTCGGTCGCAAGACCGTGTCTTATCTCTTTTAGGTTTTCGCGATACGTTCACCTTTCTCCCTTTTGCGAGATAAAAAACGTTCGATGGCGACTTCATTGGTATAGTTATCGGATGATGTTCAGCCGGTTGTTTCAACGAACATGCATTTTACAATCATACTCTATCAAGGGGCTATAGATATTACTCATGTATATGTAGGAGGAGAAAATTCCATCTAGGTCACTCATGTCCCTCTGCATGATTTGTAAAGTACCCATCAACCATTTTTATGGTCATCATGTTACAGAAACTGTTTGATTGGCAATAAAGTACCCGAATCCACATCTAGGGTCCATAGTGGTTTCAGGTCAAAGGGTGGCATACACCATTATCAATATGAGAATAACTTATGACACTTACATAACAAACTATGTAGTATTCTCATGGTGGGTCATTCCAGTATAAATATTACTCTTGATACTTATACCTACGTGAAGACTTTATATCTGATATCCATGACTTGTGAGATACAATCATCAGTCCACTCGCATAATAGTCTCTATGCATTACTGTTGTCCTATTTGACAATAAAGCTTGACTATGGATACTTTAAGAATAATGTCCTTATGTTTAATGAGCTCTCACAATTAAGTCACACTTAATAAGTTATTAATAGACTAATTATTCTAAGGACTTTATTATGTCATATACAAATAACATAATAAATATGATACCTAACAAGTATATCTATTAACAAATAACGTATATATCAAAGTCATGATACAAAAGCATATTAAGCCAATATTGGTTGGCTATTAGGGCTTACTCCAACACAAACCTCTCATATCTTCCTGTTTTCAAACAGGAATATGTTACAACTTCTTCTTTGACTAAGTATTTCACCTGGAGATGGTAACAAACCTCTCATGACTTCTAGTATTCTATCAAGAATGGGTCTCAGCTTCTTCGTTGACCAAGTATTCCACCTGGAAAGGGTAACAAACTCCTCATGGTTTTTTCACTTAACTCCAAAATAAATAATATGATACATTTCAAAAGTAATTTAAAATCAAGCTCAAATTGACTTGATGGAACAATGGAGTTTGTAAATATGTCAAGTGATATGAAGATAATGGATCTTGGGAAGAGCACGAAAGAGATGGAGATTTATTCATAGAAAGTTGTTATACTTGAAAAGAAGATTAATGTTCTGATGTCAGACCACATGTCTCAGCGTTATGATCAACGTGTTTCATCTCATCACCATAGTGAAACAACCGGCTGAACATCATCCGATAACTATATCAATGAAGTCGCCATCGAACGTTTTTTATCTCGCAAAAGGAGAAAGGTGAACGCATCGCGAAAACCTAAAAGGGATAAGGCACGGTCTTGCGACCGAGAGATAGGGTAAGGGAATCTATTACGCAAAGGGAAGGTATTAGCACCCCACACGTCCGTAGTACTCTATAGTATCCACTTCTATTTTCTATCTAATGGGTGTGTTTATATCTATTTACTGCTTAATTGTTATATATGTATGCTAAAAATGAATGCATGTGAAAGAAAGGACAAAATAAAGAAAACACGGGGAAAAGAAGGAAGTATTTACAAAGTTTGCTCGATCGAGCCCCGTGACAAGATGCCTACGTATTCCCTCGTGCAATGGGAAAGTCAGAGCGCCGTAGTTCGGCTCACATGTTTTGATGGGTTATGTGTTTTTTAATTATGAAAAATAATTTAAACACAAAAGAAAACCCGTAGGTAAAAAAGAGTTTGCATTGGTTGGTTGTTTTTACCTTTGAAAAGGGAGTTTAAACCATTATTAAGTGTTTTGATGTGTAAAAGAAAAATAAAGCAATTTTTAGTTTTATTACATGCATGGATGCAAAAGAAACTGGAAAACAAACAAGAGAAACAATCTAATGCTATCCCTAATGTCATCATGTATGGATTACATCCTAAGGTCTAACTCGAATCACTATCTAAGATAGAGTCGAGAGAATCCTAAAGGAACATGGCAAAGGTTTACAACCTAGATCTATGTCTATCTCGAATCGCTAGCTAAAGTAGAGTCGAAGATGACAAAAAAAGGATGGAAAAGGTTTAAAACCTAAGTCTATGTCCATCTCGAATCACTAACTAAAGTAGAGTCGAAGATGACAAAAGGGATGAAACAAACAAGTGCTTTGGCAAAAGCATACAAACAATGCAATGCGAACAAACAAATGGCACACAAGCGCAGGAAAAGGAGGAAGTCCTATAGCCTCGACAGTAACGAGCATACTGTGAGTCAACCAGGAGCCGACGCATCCAATTCCTGTGAAGAGCGAATGATGCGAGATCTGCAATAAATGCAAACCCCGGGAAAGTGTGGAGAGTCAGAATAGGGAACTCTTGCCACTTTTTTTATTGACTCGATAAAGGAAGCAACACGATTCGCGTGTGCTGAGCTGACACGGACTAGAACTGTGCGGGGGGTTGATTGCGGACCCTGTTTCCGGCTTGCCCATATATCAATGACTCGATGACATGAAATATAAAAAGCGGGACTTTGCTTGGTGGTACCACGTCGGGTGTCCTAACCACTCTGACCTATGCAAACACAAATGTAAACACTTACTGAGAATTACCTCCCTATGCAGATGGAGGACTTAAAACAAACCAAACACAATTAGCAAGCGAATTGCCCTAAGCGGGTCTTTAAATAAACCGGAGGGTTCTGAACATGCTCCAACCAAGCCCTTCATACATCTCTATTCCTACTTCTCATGGCAAGGAAAGCGGTAAAATCCTACTTCTCATGCTCTCTAGAAAGCGAAGAAATGCGGTAAACAAAGTAAAATAAATACAAACGGATATTAAATCAAGAAACACAGCTAAGAAATACTCCGGAAAACTTCAAGTACTGCTGGCACGCAATAAAGAAATCCGGTGAGAAGTATGCAGAGGCACAAAAAGCATAATCAGAATGTGTGTCATGCATATCTGAAGCAAATACACCTGTACAAGATCATAATCCAGACAATACAGATAAAGGATGTGCATCGATACGCACGGTCAATAATGTGTGTCTATACACACTCGACGTATATCCAATAAACCTGCAGGAAACTATCCAGATAATACAGACAAAGAGGGCACACACATGTGTGCGAGCAACAGATGTGGATGTTGCACATTCAAATCAAATCAGATAACCTGCGAAAGATGGTGAAAACCAAGCAGACAGATAAAGAGTACACACGCATGTGTGTAACATCAAAATATGGATTTTATACATCCAAATCAATAGTATAATGCTCCATGTACCTCGCATACAAAACAGAGTGTCAGAAATAACAATGAGGATTTTAAATAAAGCACAAGACGCGAAAATGGTTATTTACAATGAAATCGAAGCATTAAAAGTAGATTTGAAATTTTACTTACAATACTAAGGTAAGGTATACTTTCAACTATAATTAAATGGTATAAAAATATCCTAGAGTTTCTAAGAAAATATGCCATTACATTCCTAAGTTAATCAATTCAAACTATAAAGAAAAAAAAACATCTAAATGTATTATTAAAAATGAATTAATAATTAAAAGAAATTAAATACAAAAATATTAAGAAATGTCAAGAATATTCTAATATCCTAAAATGTCAGAATATATTTTTTATATATTTTTTATAAGTCAAAACAATCGAAATCGAGAGCTAAATCGAAATTGAACATGTGTTAGTATATGTACATGGAAACAGGAGGGTGTAAAACTGAATTCTATTTTGAACTAAATCTTGTTATTAATGGTGCCTGGGCCTGAAATGCTGGGGGTATGAGATAGTAAACCGTTAAGCCCAATTCAATTTGTACCTAAGTCCAATCTGTTTTTTTTTGTGCTAAGTCCAATTATATAAAAAAAAACCATTTTTTATTCAGCTTTATTTTACTTATTGATTATACATGTCACGTTATTTTTCTACATGGTTATAATGTTATGTCAATTGGTCAAAAATACTTAAGTATAAATTATCAGATTTAATTTTTATTAAATAAAACTAAAATGACACGTGGCGTGATCAGGTTTGTTATGGCAAGAAAACACATGAGCCAGTGGGGGAATGACGCATAGTGCAGAATTTGACAGTTCAGTCATTGGAGAACACACAGGCGGCGGTGTAACTTCTTCTCCGGTGGCTACCTTGCCGGAAACAGAGAAAACTCCATGAAAACTCAAAAAAGGAAATTGACCGTTATGCTTGTTTCAACCTGCTGGTATCGAATCCACGTATCGTCTTCATTGAATCATAGTCAAATATGGGAAAAATTCAAGAACATGTAGATCTAAAAAATTACGATCGAACGCCATACACGCTATCGCCGCATACACAATGAGAAGCGAATTCAAAAAACTTACACGTTGAAGATGGAACTCGTCGACCACATATGTTGCTCGAAGTGGCGGGGAAAACTTCAAGTCTCCTCTCAACGATCTTCAGTGAGCGCGAGAAACTTCGGAGAAGACATAACCGATGATGGAATTCTGGCGAAGATGCTTTCAATTTCCGATGGAGATAACGATCTATGCTGCATCAATGGTTCCGGATCTTCGATGATAACACGTTGCGTCTTGGCTTCGTTTCAGATCTGGAAAACTTTGCGAGCTATTGCAAATGTTTGAGCTGCATAAACACACTCTGCTCAGCTTCAAACCTTCTTCGCAATCCCACCGCCGAATCTTTACGATCGAAAGATGGCACCATTTACATCGATATGCGTCGGAGAAAGATAAATGCTGGCATAGGTTTCCTTGGGAGAGAAAGACGATGATCAACCCTTGAGTGGATTACATGATGATGAAGAACCAAAGAAGAAAGAGCTTTTCTATTCTGCAACTGATTTTTCTAATACGCGCTACCAACCTTCATGAATGTTGATGATGAATTGCTGTTAGAGAGAGAGGGTGAAGGATAGAGAGATTGTCTTAGTTCTGCTGCCGTGAAGGAAATAGCGAGAGAAACAAGAGTAAAAGAACGAGAGAGTCCTCGTGGCGAAGATGAAAGAAACAAGATTCGAAGAACACCAGTTAGCGAATGCGTTCCCTCGTTGTTGTCATGGCTGTGAAAGATGAAGACGAATATGAGGGGGAGATTAGCGGTTGAAGGTCGTTGTGGTTATGACGGAGACGAATATGAGAAGAGAATATGGATGTTGTGAGAAGAAGAATGGAGGTTGTTAGCAAGAGTTTGTTGGCAGGAGAGTGACAGTGAAAAGAAAGAATGAGAGTGGGGTTGGTTATCTGTTACAGTGAAGAGAAAAAGTTAATTGTGGTGGTGAATGGTTGAGAGAGAAAAGAGAGGGAGTGAATGTATGGTTCTGTTACGGTTTTTTCCAGAGAGAGAAGATGAGTGGTGATGGTGTTAGCAAGAGAGAAAATGGTGGAAAAAGAGGAGATGGGTGGTGAGTTGAGAGAAGAAGGAGAGGTGGTGTCGATGGAGTCAATGGGAAGAAGAGTTGGAGAATGATTAGGGCTGTGTGAAAGAAAGAATGGAAGAAAGTTGGACGGGTGACAGAAAAGCAGGAGAAAAAAAAATGGTTTTCGGAAGCTTGTTACGGCAGCCTGAATTCAGTTACGGCGAGTTGAGTTAGTTATGAAGGAAGTGAGTGTTATTGAGAGTTGTGAATTGTTTCTGATAAATTATATGAAAAACCAAAACAAATTCCGTTGTCATTCTTTTCTGTTAAAAAAGCATGAATAGAAAGAGGGAAAAATAGAGCCCCTGTAGCGTGCGTGAAGGATGAGAATCCGTTATAACTACGGTACGCTTGCTATATCATGCCTATCATGCCGCGTGCACTTCTTTATGGACGTATAACTCGACATACCAGCCTCTTCCGGACGAGATAGCAAGATAAAAGTTATAGATAAAATTGGCACGAACAATTTCCGCGTTGAAAGTTTTTCGAACCGATGCTCACAACATGCTTAAAATCGGTCCCGAAGTTATGACGTCAACACTGATTGCATCATCACATAATTTTTCCACACATCGCTTTCCATGTGCTCATGCCGGATGCACTACTTTACGGCCTCATAACTCTTTCGATACTCGACCAAATAACACAAACTCGGTGCCATCGGAAAGAGTGCGTGTAATATAACAACTTTGTAGTTCGACAAAAATCCAAACAATGCCTTAATCATTGAAAAATAAGTGTTTGAAGTTTTCACCGTGACTGTTCGATGAAATGCCTGGCCTGGCTGGGCAAGTTTTGTACATGACATCCGACCAATTTCCAACTTCCAACCATCGATTACGGCGATTTGTATCTTCTAGCTCCGACGTCCAAAATGAAAAAGTTTCTAAATGGAACTTGTAGATGGAATTACGAACTCCAACTTTCATGTTCGGAGTTTTTCCGTGCAGCGACCGAATCAATAACGAAAACAGCCGTGAACATGTGCGCAAAAACTACTCGAATCTTACAAACATAACGAATTCTTATTTTCCGAGCTTTATAACTTCCGATTCAAGTCCCGAATGAATTCGACTCCTTCAACAAAGTTATAGATTGTCGTGAGATGAACAACTTTTCAGTTGAATATTTTTTGATTCGGAGCCACGAACTATGATAATATTGACCCTGAAACTGTCAGCTTGAGCATAGAAACAAACACTTCAAAATATTTCTGTGTTGAATTTTTGAGAAATGATAAACTGTAACTTCTGAGCTCCGTAATTTTTGATCCGTTTCCCGAATGGATTCGATTTCTTCAGCAAAGTTGTAGATTGCCGCTAAATAAACAGCTTTGATTTTGAACTTAACTCGAATCGACGTCTCGAAACACGTGTAAAATACTTCCGAAGTTGAGCGCTTGAACACATTAAAAACACTCAAAATTTCACTAAGTGTAAACTTCAAAAGTTATGAACTTCAAACTTCGGAGCTTTATAACTCGAAATTCGGGCATTTCTGGAAAAATCTTAACAAGGACAAAGTCGGAGTACGAAATGCGCTCTTTCCAACGACTATCAATTCACAAACTTCTGACTACAGACGGGCAAAATACGGATACGGCAACATGGCTCCGTGAACACAAAGTGATTAAAAACTTAGAAAAAATTTCTAAGTCCAAGATTACTTAAAATACAAGAAACCTCATTTTCACCCGATTCTTCTGATCTTTCTCAACAAATGATCGCATTTTCTCAAATGTCGACTTTTGACCATAATTTCGACCCGAAATTCCACCCGGTCAAACTTTGACTTTTGTTGACTTTTTGATACATGCGCTAAAATATCATTTTATCTGTCCGTTCTTGATTTTCTGATGAATCGCGCGGATCGATAAGTCGTATACTGACACTTCACCACTTACAGAAATCCATAGAATCAGTTCGGGCTCAGATATCCGACCACAACACACTGTAGCTCGAAACTGTAATCAATATCCGCCTGATAGGCGATCAAAACACCAAAACCTCAACTCGCGAGATACTACCTCTGTTCCTATATATAAGAGACAATTCATTTTTTAAATTCATTGAATAATCAATGTATTTGGTCAATTTATAGACTAGGTACATTGATTATTCAATGAATCTAAAAATTGAATTGTCTCTTATATATAGGAACGGAGGTAGTAATAATCAGAAGCTTCTGGACACGCTTGCGTATTGAAATGACGCTCGAATTGACAGAACCTCAAATATTCAATTTTTTGGAACCAAACCTCTTCTTCAAAACTACACAGGTTCACATGATTTAGAAAATCTCGAACCCATGATCAATGCATGAATGATATGTATGCGATGCACCTATTGATTAAGTGTCAGCTAATTATTTGTTAACAAAATAAAGAGGGCGAATTTTGGGGTACAACACATAGTAACAAGAAAAAACCTATGATATGTCATCATTGTGGAAAATATGGACATACAAGACCTTATTTTTTGACATTCTAAAGATTAAAGAAGTTTGGAAGAAGAAGAGGAAGAGGAAGAAGAAGAAGAAGAAGAAGAAGAAGAAGAAGAAGAAACACAATGCTAAGACTACTAGCTCACTATCTCATACAACACACAGAGGCACATCCAGTAAAGAAGGGAATTGTAATGATAAGGGTATCTGGCAAAGTTATAAAGAAAAGAATCAAGACCTTCAGGAAATTGGTTAATTGTGATCAAAGAAGGAATATAAACTTCTTAATCTCAAGGGTGAAGTAACCAACAAGGGAAGAGAAGTTATTATGAAGAAGTTCATATTTGAGGAAGAATTTGGAGGTATCCAAGACCTCAAGATCGATAAATCTAATATGGAGAGTCAAACAAAGGTGTCAGAAAAATTATTTCAACATCTATCTCAAGAGTCTAAATCATCTTTTATAGATGATTTTAGGCTTAAGCAAGAAGGTATCATTGTAGGGTTGTTGATGGTCTGTCTAGAGGTCCTCCCAACTTTGAACAACATACTTTGGTTCAAAATAATAAGGCAAAGCAGAATAGTGGGTATGACTCAAGACTGGTTAATAAAGCTAGAAATGGTGGATTGATGTCTAGCTACAAAATTGGAGGCGGGAATAATGTTCAAATCAAGTTTAGGTCTATTAAATATCTTCATGATGAAGATTCCTAGGGAAAAAACTTAATAAATCCTAATGATGGGGAGGATGTGGAAGATATCCAGTATGCCATGATGACTAAGCCTCAAATGCATAAGGAGAATGAATATTAAGTACATGAAGATACTGAGGTTCATAGTGCAATAATTAATTGTGGTGTTGTTAACAACCATGCTCATGCATATGAAGGTGTGAATGAGACCCGTTATACTACAATTGTCAAGGAGTATAGATATATTTCAAATAATGAAACTGTTTATTTCATTGAGTTTATGGGTGAGAAAAGTTCATATCTCAATGGGGACTTGAATGAAGATCTTATGTATGCCAACATAGTAAGGAGAACTATTATATGATGTGTGATAATATGTTGTATCTTTTATGTTGTTGGGAGAATTAGAATTATTTAAATAATAATTCAATATAGTTTAATAATGACATAAAGGAGATAATTGTGTATAGAAGTGCTAAGGGTAAGATGGAAATAATAAGAGCGATTAATGAGGGTATGATGGGAAGATCATAAAAAGGGTCTAAGGGGAACAATAAAAATAAAATAAGGGAAGAGTGAGAATACTTTTGCATTGATCGTGAAATAGAGAGAAAAATAGAGGAAAAAGATGAATGAGGCTAGGGCATAAAATAACAAGGAGAATCCATCCATAGAGTTCGAAAAATAAATTTCTAGGAGATTTCTAAGGTAAGGGGTTAATTATGGTTAATTATAGATTGTATAATGTATGGTTAGACATAGGTTTTGTTGTTTTGTGATGATTGATGATGAATGAATTGTTGTGTTGCAAACTATGATTCTATGAGATGATGATTTTTATGTTAATGATGATGAATCCATGTGTTGATGATGATGAAATTATGTGTGGATGATGATGAATTGATATGATTTTTATGTGGTGTTGTTATTTTATGATTCTATAATATAATAGATGGAATTAGGATGCTAAAATAGTAGAAAATTGATTTATTGTGATAGGAATTCATGGGATAAGTTACTGGAATGTAATTGGTGTTTAAATGATTAAAACTTAGTTTTAGGCTAAAAATAGTAGTATCAGCTGACCCGAAACTCATATGAATTGGCACATGCACTCTGATTTTACCCCAAAAATATTCTTCCAAACGATTTCGATCGTAACTTTTTAACCGTATTATCCAAATGACGAATCCTTTGAAGCATTAGAAAGCTAATAAATATAAATTTAACATGGTATAAATAGGTGAATGGTTTGACCAGTATTTATATGTCTAATATGCTTGGGAATGTGGTTGTTGTTTGTCGTGTATGCTATGAAGTCTTGTTGTAAATGATGAACCTTGAGTGTTATTGCAATCACATTGATGTTATGTTAATGAATGTATTATGGTGATTTTTTAATGATGTTGTTATAATGATTGTATGATGATTATGTGATGACTATGTGAATGATGATGCACTTGACTAGCTGTGGTCGAATTTTCATATGATGTTGTTGTACATCATGCATTCATAGCATTTTTAGACGGTGGTCCACTATTTTGGAAGATGTTCCGCTTATGACGAGCCTCAACCCTATTGTGTGATTATGTGTGTCTATGATATGCTCCGGTTCCAAGAGGGAATCGATCCAATGGTGGGGATCTTTGAAGGGTGATGACCAAGTATTCATCGAAGAATTGGTGCAACATGGATTTGAGTCAGTTTTGTTGCATTAACATACTACATGATATTGTATGATTTTGTTGATGATATGTGAGGTGATGATACTTATGATTCTTATGCGATGGTTTAATGACGAATATGGAAGTTTGAGTATATGATGTGTTGTTTCTATTTGAATCATAGACGATAACCTTGAAGTTTACTTTTCTAATATACTTTATAATTGATTATGATTACTCGCCCTTTTTGTTTGAATGTTGCCTTTGTGTGGATTATGCTCAAGTGACCAGTAGTAGTTCGTAGAAGCTTTGAGGATATATTCAAAGCGTTTTATTTATTTTTTTGTTGATTAGAGGTGTCTTGCTCTGATATGTAACATTTGGTTGGGAACACTATGTTTTGTGATTGTTACGTTACTTTGTTAATATTTTTTTTTTAGATTCTTTTGGATGTTAAAGTGATCTTAAGTATAACTTTTGATGAGATTATAATACTTGAGTTTTGGAAGATGAATGAAGTTTATTTTATGACTAAGATTTTCCCTGCAGAGTTTACAATAATGTGAAGAATTATAAACAGATGCATGTTCTAAATTGATGTAACCTGCGTTACGAAGAAGGATTGTTGTTATGATGTTTTCTATAAAGTGTGACATCCTTGAGTGGTGATTCGATTTGATTTAATTCATAAAATTATATGATTAATTCTCGTGTGGTTAGAAAGGTGTTACATGTGACTTTATGGAGTTTCTCTTCCATGGATTTTACTATCATATCATCTATATAAACCTTATATTGTCTTATATTTTCTGGTCATTTCCTTGCATTGAGAGCTAGTTCTATTTGGAATAAGCATCCATGAAGGACAAGAAATTGTACTTGGATGATTCATCCATCAACTTGTCTATGTTGAGTTAGGGATACAAGTCTTTGGCAAGCTCTATTTAAGTTAGTTTTATTGACGCGCATACGTTATTTTCCACTCGTTTTCTTGAGCAGCATCAAATTTGTTATCCAATATGTATAGTTTAGCTTTGATATAATACTCACTTGGAAGAGAATATCCATAATAATATTGGTGGCTCTAGATCTCTCTGGTGATTAACGACATCTTCTCTTGGAAATTTACTTTACATAAGGGTCTATGTTCATCTGGTAGCATACAAATAGATATGTGTTGGCTTTGAGCCAATTAATTAGCATGTCTTCCATAAATTTGGGAAGGTATGCCCCAAATTTCATAGTACGTGTTGGATTATCATCGATTTGGATGGACAATGTCACTATCTAAGATTGGCCTTTGTATCTTCATTTAAGTCTCAACATGGAGAGATTTATTTAATTTTTACTTGTCCTTGGACGTAGCTTTCTCTAGATGGGTTTCAAAGTCGTCGATGTTGACATCTATGGGTGGTGTCTGAAAATGTTAGCCTTTCACCTCATTCTTATCTTGGACAACGATCGCGTCCAGGCTTCTCTAGAGAGCTTTGTGGAAGTGTTTGACCCCTCCAGGTCTGCGCACATCGTCACTATTTTTATTGGGCGTTGTGTAACGCTCCAAATTTAATTAATTATTTAATTGAATTAATTTAGGAATTATTTGTTGGAATTAGTTGAAGTTAGAAATTATCGGCGTAATCGAATTATTATGTTGTTTGAGTTGATAAGTTAATTATCAAGTAAATAGTCGATTTAGCCGGGAGAAATTAATATTAGAAAATAATATTAGTTTTAGTAGAATGTTATTTAAATTAGTTGGGCTAAGTTGTATGTGAGAAATAGCAAATAGGAGGTGTTAATTGTTAGGCCTATTATAACAAGTTAGTATGATATAAAAATAAATAATATTGAAAGTAGTAGTAGTTACTAGTAGCAAAAAGAAAATAAGCAGAAGAAAAAATCCATTACATGAGGAAAAGAACAGAGGAACAAGAGTTTGGATGAAACTTCCGCCGGGAAGAAATTGCAGACCGGAAAGCCAAATCAAAATTCGATCGGAAATTAGAGAGACTATTAATCCAAGGTAAGGGTGGGGTTCAATCTCTATAACCGGGTTTATGACAAATTGAATGTGGGATTAGGGGGTATGGTTTCTGCCATGGATTAATTGTAGTGGTTGTGTTTGATGTTTGGATGTTGTCTTGGATCAATACTGTGTTGATGGATGAATTTATGTTGAGAATACTGGATTTAATGGATCGAAGGAATTATAGAGGAAATGCAAGAAGAATTACTTAACAAAATAAAATTGGAACAAAGTTGGGACACAGGGAACCATCCTGTGACGACCGGCAGGTAGGGCAAGAAGAGAGTGTGTCAATAGGCACACTATGAAGGAAAGAGTGACGATCGTCACCCTCTGTGTGACGGGGGGCACCATTTATTTGTGGTTCCCTTTTATGTGGTGTGTGTGGAAAACAAAAGTGTGCCGAGTGGCACCATTTATTAGTGAACCATTTAAAGGTGTGATGATAGGCACAAATTATGTGAAGATAGACACAATTTATGTGATGATAGGCATAACAATGTGTGATGAGGAGCGTAATAGGTGTGATGAGGGGCACAGTGGTTCTATGAATGTTTTACTTATATTAAGTTACATAACTTGTATCCTAATTATAACTAATGCAAATAAACTAGGATTTAGTATATCTATGTATATTTAGTAGTTTCCTTTGAGTAATTATTCTGTCGAAGTAATTATAGTAAGTACATTATACTAGCAGAGTTGGTGAAGTAGTAGATTCATTAAATTATAGAGCTAGTAAATTTAGCATAACAAACTATATTTGATGTATACAATTTAGTAGCAGAAAATAATTGAAACTAGCTGGCAATAAATACCAGCAGTATTAGTATAAAATTGACAATAGCAGAGTTGGTATATAGTTGAAAAATATAACAGAATAATTTGGCAAAAGGATAATATTAGTAGACAATAGTTGCAGGGAGCACTTAGCAGATAATTTGATAGTATTTGATTAGTTCATTTTGGATGATTGAATAAAACGGAAATAGTGGAATTAATAGTAACAATAAAGGTCGATGAAAATAGTACCAGATAGTAATGTCAGTAGTTTTAATCGGTATACTTGATTAACCGGAATTAGTTAGGAATTGTAGGAGAAGCTCGTATATGCGTGTAGTTATTATTGGTTGGTTGAAGAATTGGAACGGTGTCGCGTATGTCGAATATAGCGGGTATCTTATTAATGGAAAATCAAGTAGTTGATTAATTAATGTAGTAGAAGATGTTTAATAAATAAGTAGCGTTAGCGTTGAATAAGATGTTTTAAGCGTAGATTCGTAGCTAATAAGTTGTGTAGTAATTGTCGTAGTTGTTTTGCTTGGATTGTTGTTGTTAATAAATTTTTGTTAATAAATTTTTGTTGATATGTTGATGACGTTGTAGGCCTATGGCCAATGAAGTAGTGATATAAGCTTATGCTTTTTGTGATGATGATTACCTCTAATAATTGGTAATAACAATGATATAGGCGTATGCCTCATGAAGTGAATTATGATGTTGTTGTATGTGGATGTGCATTTATTGAGTCGCATGCAATTGCATTTGTGAAGGTCTGTATTGGCGAGTTGTTACGGCCTACATTGGCAAGATGATTACATTGAAGGATTGTGTCTTGTGCCTTGATAACCTGGCAATTGTTTACGTTTGGAGTTTACTCCACTGGTACCACATGCATGTGCATTTGAATAAGTTGTTGCACCTCATTGTTGCATAATTGAGTTGATGTGTTGATAAATTATTGTCGTTATATTACGTTGATGTTTATGTTGTGACAGGTACAGTTGGGAAGATGTGAAAATAGTTGTTATAATTATTATAATAATTGTCGTTGCTGCTAATCGTTGTTGGTTTGTTGTTATAAGTTGTTGTTGCTATAAGTTGTTATTGTTGTGAGTTGTTATTGTTCATAAGTTGATGTTATGATAAGTTGTTGTTGTGATTAAGTTGTGTTGATTAAGTTGTTGCGTTAATTGAATAAGTGGTTTGTTGGTTGTAGCATAGTTGTTGTTATGAAGTGGTGAAATTTGTATGATTCTGATCTAATATACTGTTTATCATACACCTGCTTATATTGGTTGATATCTCACCCCTTTCATTTGTTTCCCCGTTGCCTTTATACTGATAACGTGCAGGTATTCAAGAATGGAAGAATTAGTCGTTGTTAGTTCAAGTCGGTGTCATTGCTATGATACGTAGCATTTGGGGGGACGTTTAGTCTATGTCGTTTATATTGTTGACCCTTGTTGTTATTAGTATAATTTGTTGAATCCTAAGTGATGTTGTGAAATAAAAGTCGTTAAGTATGTTGAACAAGATGTTTCAAGTTGTTATTAGTACAATATGTTCAGTTGTAAAACTATGAATTCCGCTGCGTAGTAATAAAAATGTATTTTGTTTGAAAGCCATCGCAAGTTGCTATGTGATCCTCCGAATTAAAAAGTGTTATGTATCTTATTTGTTTGTGTTGTTAATGTTGAAATGTGACATCCCATGTGTTGTTTGAAATTTTAAAATACTCTGATTTTTTATATTTTTCGGGTAGAATTCGGAGTGTTACACATTGTGGTATTTCACTTTTTAGGTCTTGAAAATTTTGAACAGTTGGTCAAAATTGATCATTGGTCATGCTTCAAATATAAGTTGTCTTCAAAGCAACTATTGCAAGTGAAATTAGAAGCAATTATGGTTGTGAAATTGAAGAGACTCGTGGAAATCAAAGAATTGATCGTTGATATTTTGATACCAAAACATAAAATTATTGTTATTTTGATAAAGATCATGGCGAAGAAACATACATGCGATGATGATAGTTTTTCAATAACTGAGAAGTACTAAGAAAAATTATACGATAATAAAAAAATATCTTATGTTATTTAGAGGGGGAAAAATTAAACAAACCTTTCAAAACAAAATTATTTTTAAATTTAAAATTAAAAATTAAAAATAGTGCATTCATAATATAAAATAGTAGTATATTGTCCTTCAATACAAATTTATCATCCAATCATGTTATACAACTCACTTAAAAATATCAATATCAATGTAATTTAGCATACTATTTTACAAGTGCATGTCCTTTTTTTTCTCTTAAAACAAACTTATCCAAAATATTGACCATTAGATAAATTTTAAATATTCTTCTTATTTGTTGAAAATAACGTGATTAACATAAATTTCGCCACCACAACAGCATATCCAAATATTGTAGCACGTCTCCCTTTTTAAAATAAAAATCTCTTTGCATTCACACTATCTGTATACCATGATAATATCTTTTTTTGCTGACTTAGATCCACATGTTATTTTTACTATATAATATAGTATTTATTTGTTGACCTTATATGACTCTATCTATCTAGCTTGCTGGTTCTTACGTGTAAATCCTACTTTCAAGGGGAAAAAAATTATTTTTTTTCTCAAATGTAGATACAAAAATACAATTTGAATTTCTCCTTTTCCTCCCAAAATAGCTATATATATATAATAAACTCAAGTAACATCACATCTTCAATATCTATTTTCCACATCTTGAATATCACTTTCAAAAAAGTTGAAAATTTTGTTTTTACAATGAATGCATTAGCAGCCACCAACAGAAACTTTAGGTTGGCTTCAAGACTTTTGGGTTTGGATTCAAAGATTGAGAAAAGTTTGTTGATTCCATTCAGAGAAATTAAGGTAAGTGAAACCACAAAAATATGTCTATGTCTGTGCCTGTGTCTCAGTATTTGAAACCGTAGCGTCGTATTTCTGATATCTGTGGTTTATATCTAAGTTTTGGTTAATGTAAATGCAGGTTGAGTGTAGCATCCCTAAAGATGATGGAACTTTGGCTACTTTTGTTGGATTTAGGGTTCAACATGATAACTCTAGAGGACCTATGAAAGGAGGGATAAGATATCATCCAGAGGTTGAACAAGATGAAGTGAATGCATTAGCACAACTAATGACATGGAAAACATCAGTTGCAAATCTACCATATGGTGGTGCAAAAGGAGGCATAGGGTGTGATCCTTCTCAGTTGAGTGTCACTGAGTTAGAGAGACTTACTAGGGTTTTTACTCAGAAAATTCATGATCTTATTGGAGTTCATATTGATGTTCCCGCACCTGACATGGGAACTGGACCACAGGTTAGTACCAATCTCCTCGTCTACCGGCGAGAATTCAATTAAATTCAGTTTTGTATGGATAGATAAAATACAAAAAATATTATCATCAGACGCAATTCAAACATGAAACTCTGAGAGAAGCACACTCTTAATTGTATCTGATGGACTAATTTTCTATTTGATTTTGAATGTAGACGATGGCATGGATATTGGATGAGTATTCAAAATTTCATGGTCATTCTCCTGCTGTGGTTACTGGAAAACCTATAGTAAGTAATATTAAATTGATCATAATTTAAGTTTTACTGGATAAACCAAATTCAAATTCAATTCTAATTTTTCATTTTTAAAAATTCAGGATCTTGGTGGATCTCTAGGAAGAGATGCAGCTACAGGAAGAGGTGTCCTCTTTGCAACAGAAGCTTTGCTTCATGAATATGGAATGAGTGTATCTGGTCAACGGTTTATCATACAGGTAAATTTTGTTTAAAGTTACCCTAATTAATCTTTTTTTCTAAAATTATCATAATTATTCAATAAATTAATTTTCTTAAATTTTAAAATTGTATTAAAAATTTTGAAATTGAAGTATTAGTGTTTAGAATGTCTAGTATAGTTTTAAATTTCAATCCAAAACTATAATTTGCAACCGCAATATTACTGATATGTTAACCTTTACATTCGTATCAAAACGCAATTGCGGTTTGATTTCAAATCACATGCGACCACATTAATAACCACATCAAATATTTCCCTCATATTTATTCACTTATTTTCATCAAATTTTCAAAACTCTAAAATTTACGCCATAACGGTCACAACACTATTGCAATCGTAACACCGACAACTGCATCTGCAACTGCCGCAATTTAAAATCATGTTATCTTGTTGTGTAGGGTTTTGGAAATGTAGGATCTTGGGCAGCACAATTAATAAATGAAAAGGGTGGGAAAATTGTTGCTGTGAGTGATATAACTGGAGCTATAAAGAATAGTAATGGTCTTGACATTCCAAGTCTACTTAAGTATTCCAAAGAGAACAGAGGAATTAAAGGATTTCATGGTGGTGATTCAATTGATCCCAAATCAATTTTGGTTGAGGACTGTGATGTTCTTGTTCCTGCAGCTCTTGGAGGAGTCATCAACAAGTAAGTTTGATTTTGAGTAGCTTTTAACTTATATTTAAGTGATTTTTATTTCCAATGGATTTTAGCTTATTTTTTAAGTGCTTTTCAACTTTTTGTGTGACTGTAGGGAAAATGCAAATGAGATTAAAGCCAAATTTATTGTGGAAGCAGCCAATCACCCAACTGATCCAGAAGCTGATGAGGTTAGTTTGTATATTTTTTTGCTTTTTCTTTATTCAATTAAAATTAAAATAAATTAGCTTTACATTTTTTTTAACAATCACATTAATTATAATGCAGATTTTGAAAAAGAAAGGTGTTGTGATCCTTCCTGATATATTTGCAAATTCAGGAGGAGTTACAGTTAGCTACTTTGAATGGGTGCAGGTAAATCATTTTAGTTAAATAAAATTTATTATTTATGAATTATAGACACAAACATCAAACACCAGTTGGATATGGATCCTCTGTGGCGGTTGGATGGTCTAGTCCAATTATAACCGTTCATTTTAATCAAATATATACGGTCAATCATATTTATTAATATATGAAGGGTTAATATTGGAACAGGACAAAAATCAAGAGAGAGTGAGGAGGAGATGATCTATTTTGTCCTTCTCACTCTCTCTTGTTTTTTGTCATACCCTACTATTAGTCTTTCATATATTAATAAATATGGTTGAATATATGCATTGGATTTAAATGAACAGTTATGATTGGGTTGTACCATCCAGCCGATGGAGATGATCTATGTCTCTCGTGTTCAAAATGAATACGAGATGCCTAAAATATATGTATCAGATAATAAGAGATTTATTCTCTCAAAAGGTTTTAGATTTGAACTCAGCTCTAGGCATACAATAATATTAAAAATTTTTAGAAAGAATTTTGTCGCTTAATGTAATCCTCTTTGATTCGAGATATTAATCTATGCAGTTACGCGCAGAGAATATCTTATTTCTATGGAGAAAAAAGTCATCGAACAACAAGATTGATACACGGACACTTTTATTTGCTTTAAAAGAAAAGATAAATTAAACGGAATCACAATCACATATATTAGTAATGTGTCGGTATGTGGCGAGTCTTTTTTTATTATAAGATTAAATATTGATTATTATGTGATTTATCAGAACATACAAGGATTCATGTGGGAAGAAGAAAAGGTGAACAATGAGTTAAAGAGATACATGACAAAAGGTTTCAAAGATGTGAAAGAAATGTGCAAAACACATAATTGTGACCTTCGTATGGGAGCATTTACCCTAGCAGTTAACCGTGTAGCAAGGGCCACTGTCCTTAGAGGTTGGGAAGCTTGAAATAAGAGCTTTTGTAACCTTTCTTGCATATACATATCCCTTAAATTAGAGGGACATTTGTGACTATTTTTGTAGTTTCATTTTTTTTATTTGATTCATTTAATGATTCAAAAAAACGCTCTGTATTTGGCAAGTTTGAAAGAAAGGAATCAATTGACTTCCATTAGTTTATTTATTCTTTGCAATATAAGTTTGTAATTTAACCGTAAAATATCTTAAAGTCTTGATGCGTTAATTGTTTTGAATTGTTTGTTCAGCGAGAGCTTCCAAAACGTAACAATTAGATGCAAGTTTTTCAAATGACACGTTTTGTTTGTTGGTATATGCCCTTTTTACTACGAGACCTTCTACGACAAAATTCTTGGGAATGACTTTGTTGTTGTATTTAGATGTTAAATTTTTCTTTACAATGGCTTCATTTAAGATGGCCCATTCCCTACATTCTTCAAAGAGATCTATCTCTTCTCTGCATTTGTCTTATTAATTTTTTTGAGATGTAGTTTTGAGGTCTGTCAGGTATGCTCTTCTATTTATTTTTTTACACACATATTTGATTTTTGATTTAAATAGATTTGATTTAAATCAAAAATAGAATATATTTGATTTGCCTTAGATAGCAAGCTAACATAAATCTATAAATAGAGGGAGTAGCCCCTATTTTTTGTAATTGAATTCATTCACAGTATTTTGCAGTTGCAAAGTGAATAATAAAGTTTTCCACAGTTTATGGGTAGAGAGAAACTCTGCAGAAAATAATTCCTTCTTCTTCTTCTTTTTTCTTTAATTGTTCATTATCATCGTGTGGTGATATCAATCTTGTTGATCAAGATTGGTAGAAATTCATCATAGGTTTTGGTGGATTTCCAACATCTGGTATCAGAGTCAGGTTTCGATTCAAGGGAAGAAAAAACAAGAACGATCAAGAACGATCGTAGAAGAAGAATTCACGATGGTAGTGAGCTATGGGAACGCGAATTATCCAGCAAGTCTTCCAATTCTGAAAGTAGATAACTATGAGAATTGGTGTAAGCAGGTGAAGATTTTATTCCGTTGTCAAGGTCTGTGGGATCTTGTAAAGGATGGAGTAAAAGAGATTGAAGAAGACGCTTCAGAAGAAGAAAAGCAAGAACACACAGAATCAGAGAAGAAGAGTTATAAAGCTCTCTTTATAATTCATCAATATCTGAGTCTAGACAACTTCGAAAAGGTTAATGATACAGAATCTATAAAAGAAGCTTGGTATATTCTTGAGAAATCTTTTGGAGGCACAGAAAAGGTGAAAGAGGTGAGGTCACAAACTCATAAGAGAACGTATGAATTGCTTCAGATGGAAGACAACGAAAGCATATCTGATTTCTTCACTAGGGTTGCAAAACTAGTGAATCAAATCAAGATATGTGAAGAAGCATTAACAACAAGAGTTGTTGTTTCAAAGATTTTGAGATCTTTGGCTCCCAAGTTCGACCACATGGTGGTGGCTATCGAAGAAGGGAAAGATTTGTCGAAATTGACAAAGAAAGAGCTTCAAGGGACGCTTGAATCTCATGAACAAAGGATGAATGAAAGAGATGCAGGAAAGACAAAGAGTGATGTGGCTTTGCAGGCTCAATCAGTAAAAGACAAGAAAGGCAAAGGAAAGTGGTTCGACAAAGGTAGAGGTGGATAGAACAATTTGACTGGAAGAGGAAACCAGAACGAAGGAAACGTGTCGAATCAGAGAAGACCATACCAAGGCAACCAAAGAGGTGGTGTTGCAAATAGAGGAAGAGGTGGTGGTCGAAAGTCTGACAAGAGTCACATTCAATGTTACAATTGTCAGAAATATGGTCACTATTTTAGTGATTGTCCAGAGAAGCGAAAGAGTCAAGAAAGTGATGCAAAGATCGCTAAGTATGAAGAAGAAGAGATGATGTTGATGGTCACAACAAGAGATGAAGAAAAATTCAAGGATCCATGGTACTTGGATTCAGGATGCTCATCACATATGTCTGGAAGGAAAGATTGGTTTGTCAATCTAAATCCCTCAATGAAGAACATGGTAAAATTTTCAAATGATAATACTTTAGCAACTGAAGGTATTGGAGATGTTATGATTATGAGGAAAGATGGCAAAAGGTCAGTAATTTTGAATGTGTTATACATTACAGGCATGAAGAGCAACTTGCCTAGCATAGGGCAGTTGTTCGAAAAGAATTACAAGGTGATTGTTGAAGAAAAGATGATGAGAGTTGTCGACGCTAATGGAAGGCTAATCTTGAAGGCTCATATGTCCCAGAATAGAACCTTCAAGGTCGAACTCAATGTGATGGAGCACAAGTGCCTTTCGATTGCAGCAAGCAGAGATGAACGGATATGGCATTACCGACTAGGCCATCTCAACTTTAGAGACATCGGAGATTTAAAGAGGAAGGTAAGGGTTTCAGGATTTCCAGAAATTGACATTCTAAATAAAGTGTGTGAAGAATGTGTGCAAACGAAGCAACACAAGAATAGCTTCAGCAAGGATGCAGGAAGCAAGTCGAAGGTTGTTCTCGAAGTCATATACTCTGATGTATGTAGGCCAATCCAGGTGGATTCGTATGGAGGTAATAAATACTTTGTCACATTCATAGATGATTTCAGTCGAAAACTGTTGACTTACCTTATCAAGAAGAAAACTGAAGTGATTGAGTTATTTTCCAAGTTTAAGTCAATGGTCGAAAGACAAAGTGGTCGAAAGCTCAAAATTTTGAGAACTGATGGTGGTGGAGAGTATGTGTCGAAATATTCGACAGGTTATGTGAAAAAGAAGGGATTATGCATGAGGTGGTGCCACCCTACACTCTACCGCAGAATGGGACTGCAAAAAGGAAGAATCGAACCATCATGAATATGGTTCGAAGTATGTTGAAAGGCAAGAATTTACCTAAAGAGTTTTGGGGTAAAGTTATGTCGACTGCAACATATATTTTGAACAGACGTCCGACAAAGAAGCTGGAAGGAATTACTCCATAAGAATGTTGGTCTAGTGTAAAACCTAGCTTGGGTCATCTTAAGGTATTTGGATCTATTGCACATAGACACGTGCCAGATCATTTGAGAAGAAAACTTGATGACAAGTCGAGTCAAATGATTCTAGTGGGATATCATTCGACAGGAGGTTACAAGTTGTTCGACCTAGTAAACAAGCAGATTATGATCAGCAGGGACGTGATTGTAACACGGTGGGAGAACTGACTTGTTTGTTTTGCATTTTATCGCAAATGTTGCGGATAGCAAGAGTCACCACCGACTTTTCTTTTATCCAATTAAGGGAAGACGAAAAGAACAGGAAAAGACCTTCGTTAGATTCTGAGTACGGGAGGCAGTTATGAAAAGGGAAGGTATTAGCACCCTTTCCATCCGTAGTTATCTACGGGCTCTTAATTTCTTAGCTCACTTTATAAATTACTTTTTGTGTGTGTGTTTGAAAAGGCATTTCGCTTTGACTTCGTAATAATTCACGCTGGAATGTATATGAAGTGTTTGGAAATGTTTTGTTTTGAAAAAAACTTTGTAATGATTCACGCTGGAATGTATACAAAGTGTTTTGAAAAAGATTTTTGAAAAAAGTGCGAGGTGTAAAGAGTATTTTGATTGAGCAAGCAAAAGAGACTTATTTACCTACTCAGAACGGTCATTTCCGTGTTATTTTGCTTTCCTTTAGAATAAAGTTATCCATACCATTAGTTGGTAGGTAACCCTATTCGTTGGATATAAAAGGGACATCGGATGGTCATAGAAGGCAACTTGTAGGGATACCTTAGCATACTCGTAGGGACGATCATCACTTTTCGTAGGCAACAATCGAGGGACTAGATCATGTATTCCTAGGCAACATCGAGGGTCATCGAGGGACTATGATCTTTGTATCGAAGGGACTATGATGATATGTTTGTAAGCATCTTAGCTAAGATATCCCTACGTTCGAGGGACATGACCATTATTCGAAAGGCAACGAGAGAGGATACCCTAAGATGGGTGCATGTGTGAAAAGAGTGTGTTGTATTCAGATATTTATCTTGATTGTTAGTGATCTAGATTGATTAAGTTATCTTGCCATACACGCCTAATTACTAGCAGTTAATATGTGCAGAAAGTAAATTGCGGAAATGTAAAGTGCGGAAAGTAAAGGTTCTACGCTATTACATGGCTTTGGGGCAGTTACATAATAGAGGTGCGGAAAGTAAAGGGAGAAGATAAAATCCTACGCTATTACAAAAATATCCTTGCGATCTATACATCGATTTCTAGAAAATAGAAGTAAATAAATGAAAGAAAATGTCTAAGGATAACAGAGAGTGTCTAAACCCTAATTATGAAAGAAAAATATTTTTTGAAATTGATTTAGCTAATAAAAACCTAATTCTAAGTTAATTATTAATTAATTATAAAAAATAATTTAAATCATGAGAAAAATAAATTATTTTTATGTCAAAAATTAATTAAATGTTTAATTAACCTAAATCTGCAACTTAATTATTTTTGTGATTTTTGAAAATGTTTGAATTAATTTTGAAAAGAAAATTAAGCAAAATAGAAAAAAACGAAATAAAGGAAAAGGTTAGTGAAAACAAGTAATAAAAAATATAACTGGTCCTGTTGAGGTTTGAACTCGTGACTTGTAGGTCATGGGTTCAAAATGTTACCTGTAACAACCCTTCTAATTTCCCCGCGAATTATATAATTAATCAGAGTTTAACATAACGAAAGGGCGTCACAATTATAAAAATTCAGATGATTAACACCAGAACAGTAATCATGGTTTTACTGAAGAACTTTATTAAACGATTCAACCAACAATTATGTTTTACACAGCGGAAATAACATACAACCCGGAATAACACAATTCATAGTTATTCCAAACATAAACTCAAAAGAAACAAGTTTAATCCTTAAAATTCCAAAACGATCGTTCCCCAGTGTTACAACTACCAGAGCATGACACTGACACGCGGGCTATCTAATAGCACAGCTCTATAAGCCATCCTCACCAATTCCTGAGCAGCTAATCACTTCAATCTGAAATCATCAAAGTAAGGGTGAGATTTCATCAATAATTAAAATGCATTATACGTTTCTTTAAAACAATAAAACAATCAATACATTATTCCACCCTCATTAGCATCATCAGAATACGATTTACAAATACAATTCACACAGATCATTATGCATATAACAACAATCAATGCAATTATAACACTGGAAATCATCCTAACATGTTATAATTACATATGCAATGCAGACTCAATGCATGTGGTACCAAACGTGAACTAAATTCACACCCTGTTCCGCTTACACCATGGAAACAGAGCTAACAACGATTCTCCCATACACCATTGGGTCAAGAATCCAGCCTCACCACCACTATCCACTGGGTACGGGTATTGGCTCTGCAAGTCCAATTCCATACAATGGGAATTAACCATCACCAGAATGCATATGCATGCACATCAAAAGCATGCAACAATCCAAATACGGAATATGATCACACAGCATTATTCCACACATAGCCAACAACAACAACAACAACAACACATGATAACAGCAAATCATGAACATATAACGTTAATTACAACACATGGAATTAACATACAACAAGTATACGCAACGAATAATTCACGAATTACAATGAATTTTTGCTACGGAAGTCATATTAATCCTTCAAGATCTCAATGACTGGTTTTGAAAATGTTTTTAATAGATAGTACTCGTTCTAAGCTTTCCAACGATACCAACTATGCCCAAATCGGAGTTACGGTCGCAAAGATATGACCAAAACCGTTTTCAGAAAGTTTCATTTTGTTCCAGCACAGTATGCATCGATGCATAAGCCTATGCATCAATACATAAACAGCATGTGTCGACACATATATCGTATGCGTCGATGCATACAATTAAATTTTGGCATTTTTCAGTTTTTGTTCAGTATGCATCGATGCATAACACGTATGTGTCGATGCATAGCTTCAAATTTTGCCTTATGAGTTGATGCATGACTCTATGCATCGATGCATGCTTTTCCCACGCCTCTGGTTTTCAAAGATTTTCCTACTTGCATCGATCCATAGTCCCATGTGTCGACCCATACTACGATTTTTCCACAAAAACCAGTTTATTCTTCACTGTTTGCAATCCCAATCAATACCATTCATCACCAAACTCCATATTACACCAGAACAGAATTAATTCATGTATTTTCACATCCAATTGACCACAGAATTATGTTTTCTAATTAACCTACGATCATTCTACACAATTAATCGATCTTAGCAATTCCAATTGAATTATTACGTCGGATCATAACGTTAGGGCACAACCTAGAATCCTAATTCGAGATTCCTAACGGATCAATTCATTCTATTGATTATCAAAACCTATAAGGCATAATAATCAAACCAAATCCCCCTTACCTCGCGATGAATCTTCGAATTTTGACGATTTGGCTTTTTCTCCTCTTTCTCTTCTCTTCTCTAAAGTACGTAGAATGAAGTTTCCAATTCTCTTCTCACTTTTTCCTTTTCCTTTATTTATTCCTTTATTATTCCCAATAATAATAAAATAACATAATTAGAATAATTAGAGTCTTTTACTCTACACACCTCCCAATTCCACCTTACACCCTTAATACATTCATTTATTTAATTAATTAATTACATCCATTAATTCAAAAATACCAATAATTAAACCTTTAATTAAAGTAATAATTCTAATTCTAATTATTTAATAATTGAATTATTTGGGGTGTCACATTACCACTGGACCACACTGCATGTGGTGTTAGAACACGTTGTCAATTGTTTTTATGTGGTATCCTGCAAAAATTAGAAATTGGGAAAAATAGCAAAAGGTGGGATTCGAACCCACGACCTGAGAGAGAAAGGGACATACCGCGCGCATGTGTTACCACTGGAGTGGTGATACATCTATTCATTTGGATACAACCATAAATATGTATATGAAATTAAGTTTTGAAAATCAAGTTTCCAAACCAAACGCGCGCAGGTGGGACCAGAAGATTTAAACAGACCAATTATAGAACGCCACGCCTAGGGGTTTTTAGTCAACTGGCCAAGCCTCACCGGAGTCAATCCTCCGATCACCTTCTCCGGCCAACTCAAAACTCAAACCTGCAAAATAGAAATAATGGCGAGTTCAGTGGTGGTTTCTGTTTGTTCTGAAACGACCTAGAACTATGGATACGAAGCTTCTCCTGTTTATGCCGTAACAATGGCGTTTTGTGATTTAGCCACCAAACCTTGTAAACGATGACTCTATCCTTCTCTATTGAACCTCAGGAACACATTAGCATGGTTAGTTTAAATCAAAACACGATAAAATGCAAAATACAAAAATCAAAAACATGATGCAATCGGAGTTCATGCATGGCACGTTTCAGGGACATTTGGCCATGGATAATGATCCATTCTTACCCTACTATACCTCAGGAACAAGAATCAATGCTTATAACTGCTTGAATGTGGCTGGAAATTGGAACACGAATTTTCAAGTTTGTATGAAAAATTTGGAACTTTAGGGCTGCTGTTTGAAGCTAGGGTTTCCTCCTTGAGACTTGTGGATGTGTCATGTATATATAGAGGACGAAATTAGGTTAAGAATTGTGAAAGAATCACATGCCAATCAATGAGAAAATATTTGATTTGGAATAGAACCAAATATTTCCTTTTTGAGCCAATTTCAATCAAATCTCTTGCCAATCTTCGTTATTTCGAAATAATCAGATCAATTGGCTTGCTTGGACCTCAAGAATGAGAGAAAATCAATCTTGCACTTAATGTTTTGATTTTATATCTTTTAGTTTAATTAAATTGGTTTTAAATGAATAAAAATCCAAAATAAATAAAAATAAAAGATAAAAAACGTAGCCTTGGCCTTGGAGGTTCTAATTCAGATAAGAAACAAGTTTGAACCAAGAAAAGTTAGGCCCATTTAGAAAAAAATTGATTTTTTCAAGTATTTCTCTTCATGCACCTCCTCAAAAATGCTCAACTTGTACAATTTGTATCTTGCTCAATTTTCAATATTTTTGGGTGTTCTTGGACTTTTTAGAAAGCTCAAGGTGTCTTATAAACAACCCTTTTTGTTTCATCTTCATTGAAGTTTCCATGCTCATGAACACTTCTTTACAAAAAGATGACTTTTTGTTGACTTTTAAAAAAGACTTGTAATGTTTTGATTCATAACTTCCAAATGAAGCATTTCTAGCCAAAGCTTATGATACATGAAGTTGTAGAGAATTGAATTCCCTTCAAAATGAGCTTTGGTGGGAAAAAAATTTAATAAAGTATGTGAAAGTTATGCTTGGTCAAAGTTCTGTTGACTTTTTATCTGAAAAACCCTAATTTAGAAACTTTGACTTTTGATCAAATCTTAACTTTTCTTGATGAATCATGACCAACCCTTGATCAAATGATGAATATTACTTCAAAATATTTATGTTGACCAAAAATTATGAAGTTTGACTGTATGTTGACCACAGTTGACTTTTTGTCCAATACAATTGATTTTCAACCATTTGAGCAATTGTATGAGCAACTTTGACTTGTAAGGCTTGAGACTTGACATGGTGATCCCTTGAAGCATATGATGAGGTATGATGACCATTTGAAGCATTGGAAATCCATTTTGGCTTGAGAGGAGCAAAACCCTAGTTTGGATTGATTGCTTAGGAGAGGGTTTGTCTGGTCAACCCTTGTGAAATCTTTGAGTATGGAGTTGTGAATTGTCTTGAGAAGTAGGAGGGGAAATTTTGGGGTATGACAGTTGCCCCTGTTCAATCTTCTTGTACCGGAAGGGTTAGATTGGTATGCTTGTTGTAACACCCGGAAATCACTTAATTATTTAAATGAAGTATTAAGGAATTAATTATTAGTTGGAATTTAGTCGAAGAAGAAATTATCGGAATAATTATAAGGGATGTTAACGGATGTATAAGTCAGTTTAAGAGGATTAAGTGAATGATCAATTTAGTCGGAGAATTATTATTATGAGTAGAATTTAATTAACTAAAATATTAGTGAGTTTTATTATAATGTGAGAAATGGAGTGAGAAGTATTATTTAATTGACCAAATAGAATATATGATAGAATAATATTTGGATTATTAAAATAGTAGAATAATTAATTACTTATTAATAGAGTATGATATTAAGGAGTATTTAAAGGAAGGAAATAATAGGAATAGGGTTTGTACGTGAGAAAAAGAAAACCAATTGAAGAAGGAGGAGGCACAAGGGCTAGGAGAGGATACCAGAAGTGCACAATCGGAACCGGAAATAGGAATTCGATCGAAGTTATAACCACCGTCAAATTTAAGGTAAGGGGTGGGATTCTAACTTTCTAAACGGGATTATGATAAATCGTATGTGGGGATGGATTTATACGAAATTATCTGTGTTTGTGTAGACCGTATGTGAATTAAATGATTAAATTGTATATAGTAATATTGCTGGTGTTAATCGAAGGGTAAGAATGGTTAGAAATTAGTGAAACACCGTGATCGATCGGAGGAGAAAACAAGCACATGGAGACGGAGGTCTTGAAGTTTGGAGGCGGGGGCCTCAGAGGGTGAGGCGGGCGCCCTCCAGGGGCTTAAGAGTGGAGGTGGGCGCCTCCCTTGTGGAAGGCGGGGGCCTCAGTTTGTGAGGTGGGCACCTCACCTGTGTGGGTTTGTTTCGTTGTGCATCAGCCAGCAAGTAGTAATCGCAGAAATGTTACAGGTGTAGTATACTTGTTTTAGGTACCTGCTATATATTTATGTGTAGGATAATAGAAATAACAGTGAATAATAATAGGATGAGTAGATAGCATTTGGACAACAATATTCCAATGGAAATAGCAGTGGGTGTGATTAACAGAATGGTACTGTAGCAAGGTCAAATAATAAAATATAGTAACAGCAATAATGTGAGATAATGGCAGAATGTTAATTAGTAGTAGAGAATGGAAATGTAATTCTGAGTAGTAATATTAATGTGTTCAATTAAATTGGCAGCATGATAATTAATTAATATTGGAAACATGGTTGATAGTGAGTTAGCAGATTCATAATAATTAATAGTAGCAATAGGATTTAAAGTAGTACCGAATTAACCGAGTTAGCGATTAAAGTGGTATAATTAGTTGTCCGAAATTAATTAGGAATGGTCGGAATGATTTGTATATTTTAGTAGATGGTTATGATTGGTTATTTTGCTGAATTTGTGTGAAGGTATTGCGTTGTTGATTTGTTTGCGAATAATTAGCGATGAATATGTTGTTGTATGTTGAATTATGTGAAGTTGCAGGATATTTTCAGTGACGATAATTACCTCTGGTTATTGGTAATAGTAGTGATGTAGGCGTATGCCTTGTGAAGTGAATTTATGTTGTTATTGAATGTTGTTAGCATCGCATTTCATTTTGCATTTGTGAAGGCCTTTATTGGCGAATTTGTGAAGAAGGCTTATGCCTTGTGCCTCTGATAACTGGCAATTTAGTGAAGGGAGTTTACTCCACCGGTACCACATGCATGTGCATTGTTGAGTCTCATTTGAAGTCATGTCGTTGTTAATTGTGAAGTAATTATATGTTGTTGCTAACGATGAAGTGGTGTTGTGTTGTTGTTGATTGGGAATTTATTGTGACGTGTTATTTGTGATGTGGTAATTTTGTATGATTTAATCCTAATATATTATTTATCATACACCTGTTTATATTGGTATATATCTCACCCTTTCTTTTGTTGGCCGTTACCTTTATAATTGTAACGTGCAGGTAACGAGGAGTAAGGAATTTAGTTGCTTATGGCGTCGTCGCTCTGAAACGTAGCACTCGGGGGGAAAATGAACGCATATTTGATTTTATATTGTTTTCCGTTGCATTGTTGAATTTAATACTTTGGGAATTGTTTCCTTGAATTAAGTTGTTTGAAAGATGCTATAATCCGTTTGGAGTTTTGAAATGTTATGAATCCGCTGCGTAGTTTTTGAATAAATATGAAGAATTTTTGAAGGATAAATAATTATCATAAACTCCTTGAATTAATATGTGCTATGTATCCATTATGATATGCTTTTTAAGTTGACGGTTTGATTATGAATGTAATGCCTCATATTTGTGAAATCTTTGGCACTCTGATTTAAATAATAAACGTTGGGTAGAATTGGGGTGTTACACTTGCCTTTCGTGACCTGAAGGTAGAAGATGATTGAACACTCGAGTACACCTGAAAATTTGCACTCGCTGTTGTACGGAATGGGATCGTCAGTTGATGATGCGCTGGAATGGGATTATAGATGCCATTTAGAGAAGCTGATACTGGAGAGTGAGTCGTGCGCTAGACTCTGCGTTTGTCTCTTGGATGAGAAAAAAATCGGAGATGGGCTTAAAGATGACATCCAGAGGGATGAAGATGTGTAGTCGGGGATGGGATTAAAGATGCCATCCAGGGAGGTTGATAATAAGAGAAAGTCAGAATAAACCTTCATCTTGGCTATTTCTGAAATGAATAGTTGTCAGGATGCGGATAGTTTTCCCGTCTTGTTTCGGGTGTTAATCCATGATCCGTTGCCTGGAAATAATTCGTATGGTCGTTCAGATAGTTCTCCCATCTTATTTTGGGTATTAATCTTTGACCTTTCGTTTGGAAAATAACTTTTACCTTCTAGGGAAATAAATCTTGATAGGATATGGTTAGTCCTATGCGGATTATGATGCATGTGAGTATATGACAATGTTATTATGATATATGCATGTGTTATGAATTTTATGAATAATGTATGAATGTAGATGTTGTGGTATTTCAAAACATATCCACCTTGAAGAAGATAGGAACGTTCTGCTAGAGATCTTTGATTTTTACTTGGGGATGAAGTTGTTGAAAACCCTGACTGGGGAATAAGAGATGTGAATTCCTCCGATGCATTATCTGACCAAGTTTCGAGTCTGGATATTGTTGTTGTTGGGGGAATGCTAATCATTGAGAGATACTCAGCGGAGGATGAATATCTTGTGTATAGACCTTGCTGGAGGACGACCTGATATGGAATAATCTGTTACTGCTTGGAGACTGATGTAATTGGTTGATGTGTTACTGCTCGGGGACCAATGTAACATGATGACTTGAGAATGTAGATAAGTCTGATAGGATCACTGCTCGGGGACTGACATGATAAATATAGAGGATCATTGCTCGGGGACTGACATGATAAATATAGAGGATCACTGCTCGGGGACTGACATGATGAAAATGAAGTTGATAGGAACACTACACGGGGACTAATATGATAAAGTTGATAGGATCACTGTTCAGGGACTAATGTAATGAAGTTGATAGGATCACTGCTCGGGGACTAACGTGATGAAGATGATAGGATCACTGCTCGGGGACTAATGTGATGGAGTTGATAGGATCACTGCTCGGGGACTAACGTGATGAAGTTGAAGCTGATAGGATCACTACTCGGGGACTAACGTGATGAGGTTGATAGGATCACTGCTCGGGGACTAACGTGATGATGTTGAAGTGTTTGAACACTGTTTGGAGGAGATGATAATGTAATACTTCGTTGGAGAAGATTTGTCTTTGTAGGGAAAGTGATGTCTCTGCGGGGATTGTAGAGATGATCCTGTGGATGGTATTTCTTATGAAAGTGATTCTGTGGGGATGTATTGGTGACTTTAGTCATCATTTCAATTCCTAGAGCCCGTAGTAATTAGTGTTTCTGTTCGTTTTTTGTTTGTTTATGAATAGATGTTTATTGTCAGATACATATAATCATTCAAAGCAATCATTGGACTTTATGCAAACAAAACAATAAAATTGGAACTAGAAAAAAGGAATTTGCATTAATTTTGAAAAGTGGCCTATAGTCAGGCAGTTTGTATACAAGAGACAAATATCCTAGTAAGAGGAAATTTTCAAAATAGTAAAAAGCTATGTGGAAACAATCTCGTCGAGTTTCAAGTATGTTATTGCTCATATATTTTCGACTATCTCATCTCCTTGCTGTCAGAAGAAAGTGATTGAACTGACTTGCCCCATTCAAATCTTGAAGTTGATAGTAGTGTAGTCTGTAGGTAGGTGATCTGGACGAGACATAGTTGTACGCTTAAATCTCTAACTTTTGCCTGGACCGCCCTTTCGGGTTTTCAGTCTACCAGGATACCCTTTTTTGCCCAAGCCTCCTTTGTAGGTTTTCGACTTGTCGGGTGTACATTTTTGTATATATATCCTTAACTTTTGCTCGAACCTTTTTGGTTCGCCAGGATGCCCTTATTTTTGCCTAGGCCAGTCAACCTAGCGGGTCTCGTTTATGCGTAGTATTTTTTGACTATGTCTGCGTTCACAGGGTGCGAGAAGTCTTCTCCATCCATAGTGCTTAGTACCAAAACAAATGCAATAGTACACATTAGGCTAGTGTTGAAAAGTATTTTTCCGGCAAATATTTTTGTATTGTATCCATAGAGATTGGGTGATATTACCGTCGTTCTATAGTTACTATCGTTCAAGTTTACAAAGTAACAAAGTTTGTTTGTTTGTGTAGTTATCTTTCAATGTCAAAGACTAAGATAATAAAAATATGTTTTTCATCAAATAGAAAAGGTTTGTCAAGATTGGGGTTCACTATCCCAACTTCATATATTTCCTTAAAACAGATATGTGAACTCAAGATTATTGAACATCTTCTAGTATCCTCTCAATGACATTTATTTCTAAATGAGATTGTGATATTCATTTTATTAATCTTTAGACGATTTCTCCATCTAAATATTAATCTAACAATCCTTAATGTTTGATACAAAAGAAAAGTAATGTGTAAATCTATTTCTACAACTTATACATTACTTGAGAGAATACCTTATGTCAGAATTTGAATCATATTTCTCAATAATAATCCAACTCAAAATATTCAACATAACACAAAAGCTTCAATCTATATTCATAACCAAATTGTTCACATACAAGGATTTAAAGGAAATACATGATAAATTAGGAATAGCTACTATCTCCAATCTTGCCAAAGTGGGGTTTAGTTACTTATTTCCATTATTGACAGCATAAGAGATAGAGAGAGTTTCTTCCACCCAATATTGTGTTCTTCCAAGAATGAATGATAAAAATCCAAAAACCTCTCTCTAAGTTTTCCTTTCTTCCAAAAGTGTAATGATTAACCTTTTTACATGCAACCATACACTTTCTATAACCCAAAAAGTAGCCTAAAAGGTGTCTAACATGCTACCCCAAAAGTTATCCCCAAAGCAGATCTAATTATTCAAAACTGGTTGGCTGGCTACGCATAGTTTGTGGTGCAAACAAGGGACGCGACACGAACTGAGTGAATTTTGACTTCTTTGAAACAAACACAGTTTGCAGCGCCAACAAGTGGATGTGGCGCGAACTGAGTTAAATTGCCTTCATTTTCCCTTTGCTTTGGTTTGCCTTGCAACTTGCTTCAATCTTCAACTTCTTTCTTGCTTCTTCCTAACTTGCTCATGCATCCAAAACCTCTTGTCCACAATTTCTACACAACTAACAAACAAAGTGAAATACCAACTCAAAACATAATTAAAACAAAAGTAATTGCATATTTACTAAAATGTATGAATAAAAGTATAGAAATTCAATGAAACTTGGTTAAAGGGACCAATAACAATGTATGAAAATTAATACTATTTGGTCCCTGACAACTCTCCCCAACTTACCATTTTGTTTTCCCCTAAACAAAAGTCTTTCGCCCAAGTAACCAAATTAATTCCGCAATAGAAGGAACACGTCAAAGACACTCGATTAGTTCAAAAGTATATGGCCCTTCGAGATCCACTTACCTCAATACTAAGACAAAACATGAGCAAGATAATGGTTGGGTGCAAAGTACATACCAAGGAATTCAAAGCAATACATGTCAAAATTGAATTAAACTTACACACACATCATAGTAATGATGAATATCATGAGGGTTTTCTTTCACTCATTCGAATAATTAAATCAACAACAACTCGAATCATGCGACCATCAAAACAAATACCAAATTATGTGAAAAGTGAGAATCAAGAGGTCTTTCATAGGTTGTAATGTGGCTTAGGGTACAAAGAAAGGGTGATATCAAGGGAAATCAAACAAAAATGTTATTCCTAAGGGGGAATTCCCATCAATTCAAACTCAATAACAACTTTTATTTTGATCCAATTTTTCTTTCTTGTTAATCAACAACGCACAATCGGGATCTCTTTTCTTACTTGAGAATTATCAAGAAGATTTTTTATTTCACTTGCTCCATGATTTCAAAAGTGTTCTCTTATTCTTTTTTTTTCAATGATCACTCATTTTCACTTTATCTCAAAGTACCACAACTTTTCTTTTTAATCAACTCTTGTTATTCTCCCTAACTTTAGTGTTCAAACAAATAATGATGCAATAATGCTCCCTATAGGACAAAGGCAAAAATGCAACCAATTTGGTTGAAGGTTCAAATGAAACAAAAAAATTAAGATTCATTCATTCACAATATTTTCAATTGAATTTGCAACTATCAATTGAATGAATCCTAATACAAGCTCAAAGGGGTTGACTAAGGATCACTACTCACAAGGTTAGTTGATTCAAAACTTTTTTGGCTAAGTGGTTTTTCTCAATAACAAACAATGCCTCTATCACTTTCACAATTTTCACAAAAAAATAGACCAATGCATGATTTAGCATGATAAGAACGAGTTGAAATAAAACTCGGTATCCCCCATTTTGTGCACAATGGAAGGTTTCCTCACAAATGGCTAAGTTCTATTTTGATTCAAAGTTGACATGTGTTTCAAAGAATTTATGATATGAAATTTGCACAAACCATCAATATATTAATGTTAAGTCTAGAAATTGGTAAAAGTGTACCTTGAAGTGCCGAGTACCAATCTTATCATCACCATCTGAAGTGTCCTACATTTCTCTCTTGTAACCGTCACTTGGTTCCTTCAAGCCTAACTTAATGAACAAGAATGATTAAACAAAAAGTTTTTGAAAATATGGGGTACCTCAAATTCCATAAAACCCATATTAAACATAAACATGCAATTAACCGAAAAGCTTTAATGGTGAACTAGATCCACCAAGAGTACAACATAAAAATAAACGGTGAACGAGAGCCACCAAGAGTACAACTAAAAAAATGCCACAAACAATACAACTAAAATTAAAAGACTAAAATAAATCTAATACTACCAAACCTATCTTCAATTCTTTTCATCACCACCACCACCCACGGGTCCAATGGCTTCTTTCATGTCCTCATCAACACCTACACTGCTAGCTTGGCCACTGCTTCCTGCACCCCCATAAAAGTTAGCATGCCCTCATGCCAATTAGCCCGAGCCAAATACTTTGCCTGAGTTGGAAAAGTGCGGTCTTCAGGCGCCAAGAAAGTATTTTGAAACTGCTGCTGCATAACATCAAATAAGAATGTTTGAGACCTCTTAGAAGCCTCAAAGTTGTCACAAGAGTAGCTTCCAAACGCCATTTGATCAAAGGCGAAAGTACGGCGGGATCTATGCCTAGAAGATGAAGTGCCTGCTCCTTCAGTTTTATCGATCGGTGCCTGACAAAATTTATTCATAAAATAATCATTAATAACACTAGTAATGGTGTAATGCACTTCATTTGGAGTAAGCACATTTACTTTCTTGCACAGCCCCATTATTAACCCCGGGTGCATGAGCACATCGGCCTTCCCACCATGCTTTGTTCCACTTGTTGCCACTTTTCTCATTTCGCCCGCAGTGATTGAAGCAACATCCACAAATTTTCCAGATAGGATAAATGATAACAAACAACCGACATCAAGCGGGATCGTAGTGGTATGTCTACGCGGCCGAATATTGTTCAAGAGAAATACCAAGACAGCTCGTGCCTCTAAAGTTAGGTCCCCTCTCTTCCAATATTTAGGCAGCTCTTGCTCATTAAGATGATAACTCCTTCCCTCAAGGCATAAGTAACTATTCACAACTTCGTAATCCCAATCTCGTGCCGCCTCTTTCGCGCGATACTCACTTCGCTCTCTTTCTCGCAATGTGAGAGGGTTTCCCAAGTAATTGTTCAGAGAATCTCTGTTAAAAACTATAACCTTGCCCCTCAGTTGTGTCCTGTAATGATACGTTTTTCCTTCCTCCACCTGAATAGCATTGGCATAGAATTCACGCACAATATCATAATTAATCTCTCTCTGGTTTACACAACTTTGTCCACTTCCGATCCTCGATAATTTTCACAATCTGTACACTTGTAGACTTTTGTCGCTTAGACATTTGTACACAAGTAACACAGCAACACAAATTGATAATAATCTTCTTTGGTTCTCATGTTATCTTTGTCACTAATCTTCCCTAAATACTCCAAGAACCACTAATCCTAAATTCCCAACATATGCATTTGAAAAGAATAATCTTACCAACCATAATTTACCCTAATTAAAGAACAAAGGGGAAAGAAAATAGAGAAAATGCATACCTTGATCGATAGTGTTGGAATTAACTTAGGTTAGAGATTAAGGATAAAGAGATGCTTAGGTTTTGATTTGGGTGAGTGAGAGTGTTTGAGTGAAAAGTATGAAAACTAATGAGAAGAATAAACCACTAAAAGGGAGCACTTAAGAAATAAAGTAAAACAAAAAAACTAGATTCGCATGGTTCGCGGTGTAAAGGGCGTTCGCAGTACGCACTGAAGCAAAAATAATTTTGGAAAAGTTTCTGCCTGCTCAGTTCGCAGCGCCAACCCCTGTACGCGACACGTACTGAAGCAAAAAATTTTGGAATTAAAGTTTTTGCTTGCTCATTTCGCGGCTCATTTACCTCATTGTTTATGATAGGGTTTAATAGTGTCTTGTGTATAAAGGTTTTATTGCAATCCCAGACTTTGGAAGTGGATACTTTGAACAAAAGCTTTTGCCTTTAAATTTTTCTCTTTTGGGATGTAATGAATCTCCACTTTACGGGAAAAATTAGCAACATGCACCGTCATCAAATATTGTTGAATAGTCGTATCTTTGACCTGGTATTTCCCCTGGACTTACAATGTGACCAACTATGAGTTAGACTTGATTACAAACTTCTTCACTGCCATATTGAATGACATGTGTATACCATCTAGGCAAGTCTCGTACTCCGATTGATTATTGTAGGTGGGAAGTTCTAACCTTATCGCGACTTCCACTTTGAGATCGTGCTCATTTTTAAATAGAAGCCCTTCATCGCCGCCCTTTATGTTGGATGATTCATCCACGAACATTTTCTATTTGGGTGATGTGTAAGGTTCGTCGGTCGTAATTTCACCAATGAAGTCCACCATTCTTTAGCTCTTAAGAAATGTTGAATTTGAAAAGTTCAACAACCTGTGTCATCATTCTCCCTAATAATTATTGCTTGAAGAGTATCTATCTCATATGATACTCTGTTCACACCATGATGGATTGTGCAAAAAAATAATGTGATGATTCTTTAGCAATGGGTCTATGTTAGTTTTACCATAGTCAATTGTGGGCATCAATTGTACTTGTGAAATACAATAAGGGGGACTTGCTCACATGTATGGTTACAAGAGACTTTGTATACCGAATCTATGAGAATTAGTGAATCCAGCTCCAAACTTTGGAGTTGAAGTATAAATATATGGCTTATTAGACTAGGTACTAGAGAAGAAACGATTTCTCCTACTTTTCCAACGTGTTCGTGGGAGTAGAGAAAATTGGTTCTTCCTTCATTATTAGAGATGGTTTCGTCCTTTGTTGTCTATGGTCCATCTGACTTTCTCCTAGGCACCTTGTCTCCTACGTATATGTGAAATGGGTGAGATGATGATAAACACAAAATTGACTCAAATGACCCAAGTCTCTGCTGGACAACTTGAGGTGACGCCCACACGATTCTTACTAAACCTATTTGGGTTGCTCCTTTTCAAACCCTTTAGTCCTCCTCTTTCCATATCCAATAAAGTTATCTTAATCTAGCCATACTTGTTATTCCTTTATTAAATCATCATACATATTCTTTCACATAAAAAAAATAATATATTAAGATTTAAGTAATAGTAAATACCAAGAAAACTTATACGTAAACAAATCCTATATCAATCAAATACAAAAACCAGCAACAATACAACAACAAATTACTATCAAAAGCAATAACAAAATCTACTACAACACTAGTAGCAAAATCTAAAAATAATTATGTTTTTTTAAAATCTAAAAGTGATTTTTTAATCATGAATAAAAAGCTATATGTAAAAAGTTATTACTATAGTAATAAAAATCCTAAACAAAAAACACTAGCTTTTGTATAGTTTATGTAACTAGTTTTTCACAAGTTGCCACCACAACAAGAACTAAAACAACCCAAAACCATGTCATCTTCAACCTCACAAACCCAAAACCCCCAACTCCGCAAAGACCCAATTTCCAACCGCTGGGTAATCTTCTCACCCGCAAGATCAAAACGACCCTCCGACTTCAAATCCAAATCCCCCTCAAACCCTAACCCCAACACCACTTGCCCTTTCTGCATCGGCAACGAACACCAATGCGCACCCGAAATCTTCCGGGTCCCTCCCGATAACCCGAACTGGAAGATTCGGGTCATTCAGAATCTTTACCCGGCTCTCTCACGCGATCTCGTGGACCCGGTTGATGTGTCTTCCGGTTCGGTTTTGGATGGGTTTGGGTTTCATGATGTTGTTATTGAAACTCCGGTTCATTCGGTTCAGCTTTGTGATTTGTCGAGGGATGAAATTGGAGAGGTTTTTGTTGCTTATACGAAGAGAATTCGAGAACTTGTTAAGCGAAACTCTGTCAAATACGTTCAGGTTTCAAAAATGCTTTTTTTTTTTGTTTTTCAATTTGTATTTTGAGAAAAATAAATTTAATTTGCATGGTTAAGAAGTCGTATTAATTTTTAGTAGTTGGTGATTTTAGTGAATTTATCATAGCAGTGTTTTTTACTCTGGGTCATAATGTATCTGCACGGCTATCAACTGAGTTGACATTCGAGTTTAATATAGCGTTGTTAGTTGTTAAATGTTGCTATACCCGCTATTTGACAACACTGGTCCAATCTTAAACCTATTGTGGTCGATGTGCTGACTGACTCCGGTATGGGGAGTCTTACTTTGTTTGGTGACTAATTCTACCTATTTCATGTAATTATAATGTGTAACTTGAGTTCATTAATCTTTGAAGGTGTTTAAAAACCACGGTGCTGCAGCCGGTGCATCAATGACTCATTCTCATAGTCAAATGATAGCCATGCCGGTTATTCCACCTACTGTTTCCTCCCGCCTTGGAAGCATGAAGGATTTTTATCATCAGACCAGGAAATGTTGTGTTTGTGAAATTCAACGTGAGGATCTTTTGATCGATTCCTCGGCCTACTTCTTTTCACTGGTGCCTTACGCCGCTTCATTTCCTTTTGAAATTTGGATCGTTCCTCGTTATCACTCTGCTCATTTCCATGAATTGGATGCTGAAAAGGTAACACTATAGCACACGATGATTTCTCCGATCGAGGGTTTATGATCTGAATGATTATCTTTATGTCTTGACATGACATTTATGTTGCAGGCAGTTGATCTTGGAGGTTTGTTGAAACTAATGCTTAGGAAGATATCTTTGCAGTTGAATGATCCGCCGTTCAACTTTATGATTCACACTAGTCCGCTTCATGGCGATGAATTGGAATTGGCATATACTCATTGGTTTATACAGATAGTGCCTCAACTAATTGGGACGGCAGGTTTCGAACTCGCAACTGGATGTTATATAAATCCAGTTTTCCCTGAGGATGCTGCAAAGGTTCTAAGGGAAGTGAATGTTCCTGAATCAGAACAAAAAGATAGAAACATACTGTTAAACTTAGAACCTGTTTAGGTTAAGCTTTTTTGAGCTTATTTCCTCTCTGACATGAGCAAAATAGGTTTTGAGAAACCTAAATTTCATAGTCAAAATAATCTTTGGTGTGATGTCACATAAAAATCAATGTGGAGGGGTCTTACACCCAACCCAAGGCCATAATACTATTTGTGTTAGGGATTTGGTTACTTGAGTGTTCAAAAATTATGTTAATCAAATTGATATACTGAATAAATTATAGATGATGAAAAAACATTGAAAATCATTTTTTACAAAGAATGTAAGCAATTTATTTCATCAATACGTGAACCAAAAATATTTGTCTTTTAAGGGAGGGGTTTTGTTAGCAATATAACTATATAGTGTATAAGTTGATGATATGAGAGTTTTGCCAATGTTGTGTTGTGATTGGATAATTAAGGGTTGTGTTGAGCCTCCTATTTATAAGGATTGGGGTATTTGGTCCAACCCAGTTAAGGCTTCTAGTATGACTGATGATTGCTTATAGCAATTTGTAATGCCCCTCCCGATCGGCATGTTGGGTTTAGGTAGTGAGCTTTAGGAGTCTGGAATTGGGTTAATAGGTCCATGCATGTTTGAGGTTGGTTTGTGGTCTTAAATCATTTGTTAGTTTACAGTCCGTCAAAGATAAATTTTGGAGAATCTCTTAATACATGCTTACATGGGTGAAATAAATCTCTGAAAAATCTTAGAATGTTCATTGGAGAATGCATTTCTGAGTGCACCCTAAATTAAATTAAGGTGTTTTTGAAATACATCTTTGAAAGAGGTTAAAAGTAGTGGTACTAACAGTGTAAAATTATTTATACCATCATCCAATTGAATTTTGTCATTTTGTCATGTCATATTAGTATTTTTAAAATTAAAGCGTGATTTAGTCCAATAGAATTTTGTCATTCTGTCATGTCATATTAGTATTTTTAAAATTAAAGCGTGATTTGGCAAGATACATGATAGTGATTGGTTGACATTGTAAAAATTATTTTTTTTCTTTCTTTGAAAACGCTCATGTTTAGACATTATTATTTGTGTGTGAAACATATTTTGGAGTTGACGGAGCATAACAAACTTTAGACACAATGTTTAAATGTATTGTAGTGCACAATGTAAATTTTATACGATTCAATTCATATATAACATATTTATTCAACATTTTACTGTTGCTTACTTTTGCTGGTTTAATTTTTTGATGTTTTTATGGTTCTTATTCTACATAATTTGGATATGGATATCTGAAATAAAATTATTTTTTTTTATTAAAAAATCAATACGGGTTATTACGAATATGCCTATTCGAAAATCCCTAGTTTTGTAAAAAGAAAAGAAAAAAGAAGGGAATTCTAATATTAATTTCTAAAACATACCTAGGTGGTAGGATAAGAATTCTTGGGCCTAAATTGCTCTAAATCTTTTATAAATAGGGTCTCTAGATCATTTCTTCAATATGATAAACTACAGACAGAGATAAGCCAAACATATCATCACTCTTTAACATGGTTCAGTTTGTTTAGTCAAGGGACTCAAATAGACTTTTTCATTTTAAGGGATCAAAATGAATATTGAGCACAAGATACGAGACAAAAGGGTATTAAGCCAAGTAAATAATAACATAAAGATAAAGAGGTGAGAGATTTAAGAAGAACACGTTGAATTTTATTTTGGTTCTATCTAAAACCGCGAGGTCTACATCCAGTCTCTTGTTTTATAATTACACCTCAATAGCGATTTACACAAAACAATTCTACTTAGGTGTTTGTTATCTTGGCACAAATAATATTGTAAGTATATTTAAAAACTTTAAGAGGAAGAAAATGAGTAGAAGATATGTTACTTTCATTTTATTTTTTTTGTGTTTTTAAATGATCACAAGTCCTCTTTTAATAATCAAGCATTTATCTAAAAAGGAACGATTTTAGGGCCAAATTCGTAACATAATCAATTAGGCTACAATTATGACCTAGAAAAAGAGGAAATTGTTTGATCGATCTGAAACATAATCGATTATAATACTTTCTTAATTGTTTATTGAGCGAGTTCATCTCATAACCGAATACCCAAGTGTCATAATCATTTAAAAGGGGAATTTTGTTGTATAGTTGATTAAGATGCAATATAATTGATTATACTTCGGTTTTCATGAGCTTTACTATGGTTTCAAAGAAGTTTTTAAAATATGATGAAGTTTTTAAAATATGATGAAGTTTGAAAAAGAATTTTAGTGCATTTATGTGTGTATTTGTATGTGTGTATAATGTGTATGATGTGATATTAGTTTTTTGAAAATGACACACTTAATATTATATTTTTTTATCTGATTAAAATAAATAAGCAACATAGCATAGAGCATGCGATCGCATGCAAAATTTAAGCCATTAATAATGTTTCTTGATAATGTTCTTTAGCATTTGACTCTTTTGCAATGTTCATCAGAAAAATCTCACTTATAGTTTCCAACTTTCTTCTTTGTTTGTTGATATTTATTATATATCATTTGTTTTATTTGTCATCATCAAAACTTTAATATACTTATTTAACACATATATAAATAAAAGAGATGACTTACATGATGCCATGTTTGAAATGGACATAAGATCATACTCTCCTCCGATGAGCGTCATCCAACTTTGAGACTAATGTGTTCATCATATCCCTTTTACCTCGATTGTATCTTTATGGGTAATTTAAAGAATGTCTCATATTTTTAGCAGTGTTACAATGTGAAATACTTAAAAACTCATACATAACAAAAATAATGGCGATGATGATTTTAGCTTTTAGATTGTACTACACATTTTCTTTATCCTTTTTGTTTCATAGATTCCTATGTTTTTTTTCCACAATATCGACAAGAGGATGAGTAGAAGAGTGATTATTTTCATATTTTCTTGTGTATTTTCAAATAATCACAAGTCCTTCTTTATTAGTAAAGGAATGATTTTTAGGTTCGAATGTGTATCATAATCGATTATGATACACCTATAATTGATTATGACCAAGCTAAATAGGAAAAAATGATTAGATGTAAAGCATAATTGATTATAAGGCTTCCTTAATTGACTATTGGTCGAGTTTTCCCCATAATCAATTACACAAGTGTCATACTCGATTTGGATACAAATTTTGCTCTATAATCAATTAAGTAAGTAACCCGACAAATTATAATTTGGTTTTCAAGAGCTTTGCCCAAATCAATATAATTTCAAAGAAGTTTTTGAAATCGGATGAAGTTGAATTTTTGTGTGTGAATGTGTGATATAATCTTAGGTCTTAAGAATGACACACTTAATATTGCGTTTTTTATCCTATAAAAATAAATAAGCAATATAGCTCACGATTACATGCAAGCTTTTAGAAGTTGGCATTGTTTCTTGATAATATTCTTTAACTACGAAATATTTTGCACTATTAACCATTAAAATCTCGCTTTTTGATTAGTTAAAAAAAATTGTTTGATGATGTTTGTTATTTACTTTGTGTGAAGAAGAGTCTTTCCTTGACTTTATCCAGGGTTTTAATGGAGACACATACATCGATAAAAGAAGAAAAAGACAAATAAATCAACAAAGGAAGATAAAGATGAAGACATTGTTTGATCAAAGGCGTTTGATAAAGATCTTCAAAGTTCAGGTTAAATGTCTTGATCTTAAAAATAACATGATTAATCTCTTATATCACTTAAAAACTCAAAAACATTTCTTAAACTTAATCCACAAACTTCTTAAAAAACTGTGCATAAAAAACCATTGAATTTATGCCTTAAAATATTGTATTTTTATTGAAAGTAAAGTTGTAATCGACTAATTGTATGTTATAATCGATTATGGGTTACCTGAATTCAAATTTTTTAAACTTTGGAAAGCTGTAATTGATTAAGCCCTTTTGGAAAGTGTGATGGGTATATGAGCATTAAATGCAATCCCATTTTTGAAATGTTTTGTTGTTTTTCTTTTATGTGTGGCCTTAAAAGGCATGAAGTGATGCAACATAGCTTTTTGTGTATTTAAATACACTCGAGTATGGTTGTATTCCCAAGATGAAAATTGATGGTTGATTCACCCTAGTTTCTTGATTTCGATTTGATCTGCTCGATTGCCCTTGTCTATATAAAGAAAGAGATAGATAACGAAGAAATTTTTTATACATCTATTGGACAAAGTTTTCCTTGTTTTCGTTGAGTCATTCCCTCTTATTTGGGACTAAGAGTTGTCATCAAATATGTTATCTAAACTACCCGCCTGAGGGACTTGGAGTTTCCTCAAGCGATATCCAATATATAAATCTCGCCCAAGAGGCGTGAATGAAGTCTAGCCTGAGAGAGCCGACTTAAAAGTCTTCTTTAAAGGCTTGATAGAAGTCCCACCTGAGGGGCTTGGAGTCTCACTAGCCGTGCTCAATATAACTTCACATAAGGGATGAAGATTTTCCATCAAATAATCTATATTAACTCTACGCCAAAGGGACTTAGAGTTTTCTCGGACGAGATTCAATATATAAATCTCGCCCAAGAGACATGATTGAAGTTTAATCCGAGAGACTTAAACTAAAGTCTTGGTTTGATAGAAGTCTCGCTCAAGAGGTTCAACGCCTCACCGGAGGGATTAAAAGTTCTCATCAAAGAGGTATTTAAATCCTCCCTTGAAGGACTTAAGGCCTAGTCAGTATGGTTCAACGCACCATATCACCAGGAAACTTAGGGTCCCTGGATTACCCTAACACTTTATAGTCTAAAAGCATTTCCCCCTTTATTAAAACCTTTGTGCTTAAGGGACTGTGGAGTGATGTATTTGTAAATGCCTAGTAAACGTGAGAGGGTTGTAGTCCTCAAGAGAGGCGATGTGTCACCCTCTAGTAGGAATCACCTCACTCCAAGTGCCTCTAACTTCCATCGTTATGGAAAACATGTGAAAAGACGTTTCTCGGTGAGAGAAAAGTCAAAGTCAACAATTGATCCACATCATCCTAAAAATTATGGATTCAACGATGCACCACTGACCGAGTGAGCGATTATCATTTCCAAGAAAACCCTAGGCCCAAAGACCTTTATAAATACTTATTCCTAACGAGAGAGGGGCAAATAATTACACCCTAAGCACAATATTTATACACAGAGTATATCACCTCACATGAGTTGACCCTCTCATACCATTGTAATTTGTAAACACTATAATATCTCCAAACATAGTCGTCCACCGCATATAAGTCATAACTGCCTTCATTTTCTAAGACATTTGAATATCTTCGACTCATTACACACATGAACTTTTTGACAAACCCAAAAATTTATATTTGAGGGACCATTATTTTTCCAAAAAAAAAAAATCAACCATTACAAAAATGTTTTTGGAAAAAAAAAAGAAATATTATTATTTAAAAATTTGGATTAATAATAAAATCCATTTTTTTAAAATAACACATAAAAAATACATTTGACCTAATAATCAAAAAAAAGTGATTATTTTCGGTCTCTCTTCTCTGTCGTGCTCCATTCTAATGGCCGCTGCTACAAACTAGGGCAAACACAAAAACAAAACCACTACCAAAGTCAACAATCCAGTACGAAACACCAACACTCCAAAACTCAACTCACGAAGCACCTTTCGTACCATTCACGATGAGAACCAAAACCGTTGGCGGGAAAAAGCGTTGCCTCTCACTCTCCGCATCTTCTCCATTCTCCTCCATAACTCCAGTACTCTTTCTCTAACCCTAACCCTAACCCTAAACGACCGCGTTTTTACTCTAACCCTAATTTCCATCTCTCTTTTTTTCCTTTCAGGATAGCGACGATGAAGATCCAAATCCTCATCTCCGAAAAGACGTAATTTGGAACCGTTGGGTGATTTTCTCGCAGGACAGAACAAAGAAACCGTGCGAATTCAAGGGAAAATCGACGTTCAACACAAACCCTAGCAGAAACAAGCCGTGTATTTTTTGCATTGGGTATGAGGATGAGTGTACGCCTGAGATCTTTCGTGTTCCGTTTGATGAACTCAATTGGAAGATTCGTGTTGTGGAGCATCCTTATCCGGCGCTTTCGAGGTATGTTCCAGAGCTTCATAGTGTTCCGCCGGAGGATACGGTTTTGGATGGGTTTGGGATTCATGATGTTGTTATTGAGAGTCCGATTCATTCTGATCAGCTCGTGGAGTTGTCGCCGAGGGAGATTGGAGAGGTTTTTGTCGCTTTTATTAATCGGATTCATGAGTTGCTTCACCTTGGGTCTATCAAATACATTCAGGTTTGTTTTTATGGGTTTTGCATTTGAAGGTTAAGAATAGTTGTTTTATGATAGAAGTGATTGGAAGTAACTATGTATGTTGGTGTTGTGATGGTGGTAGACATTGACATGTGTTGGACTATTTTTCGAGGTTGTTATGCATTTGGTGGATAAACCCTTATTAGGTTGGTTTAGCAGAAGCATGTTGATATGCCAGTAGTAGCAAGATTGTGTGGAGGGATAATGTCTGCTAATATTGTTTTATCAACATTAAACAAGGTTGACTCTTGTAGGAGGATATATATGTATGTGAGTTTTGCAAGGAAATGCATTTGATATGTAATGTATTGTTGTGTGATGATTTTGCTTTTTCTAAGGATAAGAGGTCTTTTAGGTTATTATTGCTTAAAAGTAGTTATTTTAATGTGAGTAGTGAGATTTGCTGCGCATGTGTATGCCGGTCCTGCCCGGCTTGATGATTGCGATACCCTCTTTATACCAATAGGTAATGTGAGAGTGGTGAGAATTTGATATATTTTGTTTAGTTGGGGATATTAATCCATGTTCACTTGGTATGCAATGGGGTGGCTTAATGAAACCATTCTAGGTCTGCCAGTAGCAGGAATGTGTACCTTTGTCGCTACCTTGAATTCGATTAACTTTGGTATGGGATATATGGCGATATAACTCTGGTAATGTCTGCTTGGTCACTTTGCATTTCAAAGGTTAATTTTATAAAGTAATAGGTGATGTGAGATAGAATAGTGGGTTTTTTTTTCTCCGAGTTACTGACGATTCCTTATGCACTCTGCAATGAAGTTGGTTTAGTGGAGCCATTCTACTGCAAGTAGGAAGATTGTGTAAAGGTATATTCCTTAGCGGGAGGTATTTAGTTTGAGTCATTGTGAAAAATATCCTTTAGGGTGATGACAATCCTTGTTGCTCTGCCCATCTTGAACAAGATTAACTTTTGTAGGAGGATAAATGTGGATATAAGTGGTAAGGATGCACCTGACGTGTAGTGTTTGTGTAATCATTTTGCATTTCGAAGGCTAATGTGATCGCGCGGTAGTTCTTAGAATAGGTTATTTGTAGGCATATTCACCTTTTGGACTTATTTAAATTCCTTGTTTGAGATTAAAATTCACATTGAACTCTTGCTGATTTGTGATGGAAATAATAAATTATGTAGTAAAATTATCCTGTTAGGCTTTAAAACAAATGGATTGCATAGTTTCACTCATTGTTGCAAATAGTGGTGCTATAGCTCAACGAGTTTTGATGAATCCACTATGAAAACTGCGACGCTATCCTAGTTTCGATTTTAGAGTATAGTTGTGGCAGCGATTCCAGTTTTTGCTAGCTGAAGTAGTGGCAATAGTGGAAAAAAAGAGAATTTTGGGGTTTTCTTAAATAATAAACTGAAGAATCTTATTGAGTGCCAAATGGAACCTATTCTTAAATTGGAGAAATTGAAGAGTCAGTGAATATATCTTACATATTCTCTGTAATATGTAAAACTCTCAATATGTGAGCTACGCTCTGCTGCCATTCCGTTTTTTGGTTTGTATGCAGTGTGCCTTTTTATGTATACATAGTTGACTAATTTCAACTGCCATGTAGCTTCTTCTATTTGCCCGCAACACTATCTGCTGCCTCACATATCTTCTTCCTTGTCCTGTTTTATCATTTTTTAAGTCTCATATTCATTTTTTCTTATGTTATGGTTGGCATTTCTGATCTAATGATGTACACCTTCTCTGTATCATTTATTAGTGTGTTAATAGTTTGTCAATCTTGGATTCTCTGTATTCATTTTTTAAATCTCATATTTTCAATGTAAGGTCTCTTAGATGAAATTCAGAGTAGTTTGTCAATCTTGGAATAATTTGGCGTTTAGATATATATTCTATTTGCAGTGTGCAGTAGTGAGCTATGATGTCTAATATAGGCATATTATAATTGTTATTTTACTTTGAGTGAGGAGAGCAGCCGGGCAATTAAGCAGTGTTGATTGCATGCTCCACATAACTGACTAGATCTATTTACTTTTCCAGTTTAAATTATTATTTTCTACAATAACATTAATACTTGCAGTTAACTTTGTCTTGCACTGTTCTTCATAAATATATTATTACGGCTGTCTTCTACTGGCACATGTTTCGTAATTTGTTATGTATAATAAACTTGATTTATTAATCTTTGTAGGTGTTTAAAAACCACGGGGCATCAGCTGGTGCATCAATGAGTCATTCTCATAGTCAAATCCTGGCCTTGCCAATTATTCCAACCACTGTTTCTGCCCGCCTTTCAAATATGAAGGATTATTTTTATCAAACAGGGAAATGCTGTATATGTGATATTCAGTGCGAGGATCTTTTGATTGATTCATCTACCTATTTCTTTTCATTGGTTCCTTTTGCTGCTTCATATCCTTTTGAGATATGGATTATTCCCCGGAATCACTCTGCACATTTCCATGAATTGGATGCTGAAATGGTATCACTTCATTCTATGCAAAGCCCTATTTATGTTTAAATGCTAAATGTGTAACAAACTTGTAACTCATAGCTTGAGCTATAGCTAGAGTTGCGTTTTTTGCAATGCTAATGGTTTAGCTTAGCTAAATCTTTCTTGTATTGCTAAACGTACAATATTGCATACTGTTTCCAACTATATATACCTGTGTTAATTTCTTCAATTTGGGTTATATGGTCAGAAGGTTGACCATTATATATTGACATTTATTTTGAAGGCATTTGATCTTGGAGGTTTGATGAGACAAACTCTTAGAAAGATATCCTTTCAATTGAACAATCCACCATTCAACTATATGGTTCATACTAGTCCACTGCATGGTGATGGGTCGGAGTTGGCATACAGTCATTGGTTTATACAGATAGTACCTCAGCTAGTTCCGACAACTGGTGTTGAGCTTGGAACTGGGTGTCACGTCAATCCTGTTTTGCCTGAGGATGCTGCAAAGGTTCTAAGAGAAGTGATTGTTCCAGTGTTTGCACACGAAAGGTATAAAATTTTGAGAGTATATTATGTCAACTGTCAAATTTCCAAATTTTGTTTTATGATTATTTTTTGTGTGCATGGTTTTGTTATTTAATATCCCAAAATTTTTATCTTCATTATTTTGGAATTTTAATTGCTAAATCATGCAAAAATTATATTTATTTTAAGGAAGTGTATTGTTTTGATTTCTTTGAAGGCGTACCATAGGGTTTTCACCTCCAAGTAAGATTGTGGATTATAGTGAGGCATTCACCACTAAAGAGGTAATTGAATTGTGAATTATTGTTATGTTATGATTTTTCTGTTCCTATTAGAAAAACACCAAATTTATAAATTTTTTTAACTCTTAGGTGTTTCCTACCCGAGAATATCTTCTGAATTGGGCTCGAGCCATTGGGAGAGAGAATGGATTTACTGTCATTATTCAGAGGTCAGACAATGGTGGTACAGGGAAAAAGAAGATAGGAAGGAAAACAACTGTGATATTGGGCTGCGAAAGAAGTGGAAAATATAGACAATATAAAGACGCATTAGCTCGCAAGACAGGAACGAAGAAATGTGGATGTCCATTCAGACTAAGAGGAAGACCTGTTAGAAACGGCGATGGATGGAAAGTGAATGTAGTGTGTGGATTTCACAACCATGAAGTAATTGAAACAGCGATCGGGAGCACATATGCAGGTCGACTAAGCGGAGAAGAGAAGTCTTTGGTTGACGATTTGACGAAGAATATGGTAAAACCGAAAGACATATTGCAGACATTGAAAGAAAGAAATGAAGAGAATCTGACTTCTATCAAGCAGATTTATAATGTGCGCCAACAGTTAAAACGTTCTAGATTTATAGAAAGTTAGTGTTAATTGAGTGTACTGCATTCAATATTTGTATTACTCTCTATTTTTTCATAAGGTACTTCTATTATTGTTATTGTTATTATTGCTGTTGTCGTACTAGTAGTAATTATCTCAGTTTTTCAACTATTAAAGTGATAGTACTAAAAGAGTACTTTTAAAAATGAAATAAGTGCTTTATTAGATCTTGCATTATTATTGCCCAAATATTAGATTTGCATGAGCGCTTCAGTCTTTTTTTGGGTATATATAATTTTATCCTATATGATATTAATTGTACTTGTATTATCCCATAAAATGAAAACATTTGTGTACCTAATGAAAAAAACCTAAATTTAATTTATAATTCACAATAATAAGTGGCTGAAGCATAATATTAAAAGCTACACGTGTGAATAGGACAGCACTGTTTTGTTTTCTGCATTGCTAACTAATTACTTTTCCAAAAAAAATCACCTCCACTGCATATTCTTTCTTTCAATTGATAATAAATCACCTCCACTGCATATTCTTTCTTTCAATTGATAATAGGCTTAATCACAAAAATAAACTATGAGAATCTTTGGTATGTTAGAAAAGGAGTGTGTGTAAATGGGATAAGAAACTTTTTAAATTCTTTAATTGTTGGACTAAGCATGAGGAGTCTCTTAGATTCACGGACAATAGTTGGCTTTTCACGGAGAATAGTTGATTTTTAGCTTTTTTAGCTAGAGGGAAAATCGATTTATTCTTTTAAGCAGCAGTTGAAGTTGTTAAGAGAGAAGTTGAAAATGTGAAATTGTAAGGTTTTTGGTTACTTGAATTTGGAGGTGGATGAAGCTTTTAAGGATCTTAGTGCTCTTGACTTTGTTATTGGGGGGTCCGATGGGTGTTGAATTTTTGGCCTTCAAGCTTTCTTCGTTTAAAGGAGAGTGTTCTTAGACAAAAAGCTAGGTCACTTTGGCTTAAGGAGGGAGATTCCAATTCTCGTTTTTTCCACAAATCTGTTAAGCAACGAACTAGAAGGAATAATTTAGTGGGGTTAAGTTTGGAGGGAGGGTGGATTGATGACATGTTATTGATCAAAGAGGAGATTAGTGCTCATTTCGAGAAAGATTCTTTGAGCCTATGTCTTTGCGGCCCAATTTGGATGGTGTCGAGTTTTTGCAACTTGGAGATTCCTTTCTCAAAAGATGAAGTGAGAGAAGTCATTTGGAATTCGAATGGTGAGAAGAGTCCGGGTCCGAATGGGTTTAATATGGGGTTTTACAAGGTGTGTTGGACTTTTTTGAAGGGTGAGTTTTGGGGTTTGTTAATGAATTTTTTGAGTTTGCTACGATTCCAAAAGAGGTGACGACCTCTTTTTTTGCTTTAATTTTGAAGGTGGAAAATCCCCTCTCTTTGGATGATTATAGGCCAATTTGTCTTATTGGTAGTATGTATAAAATTTTGACTAAGTTACTTGCTTCGAGGTTATGAAGGTAATCGGGAAATTGATTTCGAATTTCTAATCAGCTTTTATTCCTGGTAGAAATATGTTGGATGGTGTTTGAGTTGTTAATGAAAATTTGGATTTGGCTAAGAGAAGTAAGAAGAGATGTGTGATGGTGAAAGTTAATTGTGAAAAGGCTTATGATTGTGTTTCTTGAAATTATTTAAGAAATTGGGGTAGTTGGAGACAATGGACTGAAGCGCTAGTCTTTAATAGTTCTATGTTTATTTTGGTTAATAACAGTCCAACTAGGGACTTTGTGGTGACTAGAGGTTTGTGGCAATGTGACCATTTATCCACTTTCCTTTTTCTTTTGGTGGCGGAGGGATTGGTTTGAATGATGAGGAAAGCTTCGAGTTTGGGTGAATTCGTTGCTTTTAAGGCCAATGAGAATTTGCATTTTGAGATTCTTCAATTTGCCGATGATAGTTTGTTGATTGGTGATGAATCATGGAATGATTTGTGGAATGTAAAGGTTATTCTTAGGGGTTTTGAGGTGGTCTCCGTTCTTTGTGTTAATTTGGCCAAGAGCTGGTTATTGGGGTTCATTAGAATCTGGATATTGTCCAAGCAGTAACGTCATTTTTGAATTGTGTGGTGGGGACCACATCTTTTTCCTTTCTTGGGATTCAGGTGGGGATAAATCCTAGAAGGCGATAGGTGTTGAGACCTATTGTTTCAAAGTTGGGGAGAAAGTCGGCATGTTGGTAGAACATGCAATTATCTATTGGAGGAAGGGTTGTTCTGTTAAATTTGGTCTTGTCAAGTACAATGATATTAAGAGAACTGTGATTTAATGCAAGTACAATGATATTAAGAGAACTGTGATTTCTGATTCGGTGATCCACAAAAGAAATATGGTATCCCTTTGGCAGAAAGATATTTGTTCGGTTTATTTGGCGGGAAAAGATCTGTTGGAAAATTGGTTCCCTTCATCTACTTCTTGCAAGTTTGGGAATAGTGAGATTGTTGATTTCGTGGTTGATCGCTGGTTGGGAGGTTTTCCTCTTTGCAGCTGTTTTCCTTCTCTTTATGCAAACAAAATAGATAAAAGTAAAAGTTTGGAACTGGAAAAGGGAAATTGTATTAATTTTGAAATGTAAGCCTATAGACAAGCGATTTATGTACAAAGAGACAAATATCCTAGCAAGAGGAAATTGTCGAAAACATTTAGAAAGTAATAAAAGCTATATGGAAACAATCTCGTCGAGTTTCAACTCTTCTATTGCTCATATATTTTTGACTATCTCATCTCCTTGCTTCCAGAAGAAAGTGGTTGAACTGCTCTGCGCCATTTGAAGCTGATAGTAGTATAGTCTGTAAGTAGATGATCTTGCCGAGACATAGTCATACGCTTTAAATCCCTAACTTTTGCCTAGACTGCCCCTTTCAGGTTTTCAGTCTACCGGGATACCCTTTTTTGCCCAAGCCGCCTTTACAGGTTTTCGACTTGTCGGGTGTACAATTTTTTTATTATGTCTCTAACTTTTGCCCGAACCATTTTGGTTCGCCAAGATGTAACACCCCAAATCTACCCAACGTTTATTATAAAATCAGAGTGCGGAAAATCACAACAAATATGAGGCGTTACACTTATTCAACTCAAAAACAACGTTAAAACCATTTACTTCTTGGCGGATACGTAACACGTAAAGAAATACGAATAATTTCACCGTAATTAAACTTTAACAATTTAACCTTAAATAAATAACCGCAGCGGAAATCCCAACATAATTAATTAAATTCGGCATAGCATCTTTGAAAACAACGGAAGATCATAAATATTAATCAAAACCACAATTGTATTCAACGGAATCAATTGCATAAACATAAATAAAACAAAGCGTTCGTTTCCCCCCCGAGTGCTACGTATCAAAGCGACGACACCATAGCTACTAGTCCTCTTACTCCTCATTACCTGCACGTTACCAATATAAAGGTAACGGCCAACAAAATAGAAAGGGTGAGATATCGAATAATATAAGCGAAAGTACGATAATTCATATGCTTAAGTAAAGAAACATACAATAATTACTACTTTAATCAACAACATACGATATCCACAAACGACATAAGAAAATCAATAACAACTTAAAAATGCGACTCGACAAATGCAGATGCATGTGGATCCATTTGGAGCAAAACTCCCAACGTAAAATATGTCAGGTTATCGAGGCATTCAACAAGGCATAAGCCTTCAACTTACAACGTGGTGCCAATCCAGGCCAACTTGAAATGCACATGCTATGTATCATGCAACAGATGAAAACCCAACAACAACTTAAATAACGACAACATTAAAATCATGCACTAATGGCATCCACTTAATCAACAACTTCAACATCAACAACCAAGTAACAACTTCAACAAGGTTCAACGGTAAATTTTATTCAACAACTTTATCTTCAGCTTTTGCCACATAATTATACGGTTCTAGATCATCCAACTCTTACATAAACAACATGTTCCGGCTGTATCGACAATCAAGCGACTAATGTGAAATTCAACAAAATGGTACTGTTTTAATTAACTACCCGTATACCCGAACTATCCCGTAAAGTTTCTTTCGATTCTGACAAACTGATTTCTCCGCTTAATCCGGCTGACAGTGTTATTTTCTGCTCTGTTTTAGTTTTCTGCAACTTTAGTATTTAGTCCTAATGAATCTACTGATTAAATATGTCAGCACCTTTATTATTCTGCATTTTTGAATGATCTTCCCATTGTTTAATCCTCACTACCTGTTACAATTTTCTGCTGCTAAATACTACTTCTCTAATATATTTTCCTATTGCTGCTAGAGTATTTCTACTACCTGTTATTAATTATTTGCTTCTACTACCATTATTATTTTCATCACACTATTAGTATTCTGGCCCTATTGTACTATCCCAACTCTTAAACCATAAGTCAAAATTGATTAATTAATCCGCAAGCAATTCACACACGCAGGACAACATCACGTAGTTGAGGCCCCCACCCCCACACTATGAGGCCCCCGCCTCCACTCTTTGAGGCCCCCGCCTCCAAACTCCCACCCCCCTGAGGCGGTCGCCTCCTCCCTTCTTTCTCCCAGGGGCGGTCGCCTCCCTCCTTATGGAAGCTTGCAATTTTCTTCCTTTTCTTTCAGCCACAGTACGATTCCAACACCAAATATTGCATCGATTACTCATAATATTAATTGCATATATTATAGATTTCAACCCCAGCAATATAAATCATTCCAGCACACAAAAATTCATCACCGAAATACGATTAGCAGTGTAATTACGTAGCCCTAAACCCCACATACAAATCATCCTACAATCGATTATAAAACTCGAACCCCACCCCTTACCTTGGATTGACGGGAACTCGAAAATTCGATCGGAATAACGGAACTCTCGGACAGTAACAATCCCTCATAGCACCTTTGTTTCCAACTTTTCTTCCTTCCTCTCCTTCTGGTTTTTCTCTCCACGACTAGGGCTTGGTCTTCTTTTTGTTTTGCAAGCAATATTTTTCTCCTTATTTCACTAGGTTATTCAATATATATAGTAGCTTCTAATAAAATTGGTTTACTAAATAATTCTCCCCAAAAATACTAATTTTCTCTTATAATTAATATTCTACATTTAATTTATTAATTCCAAATAATAGAATAATTCTAATATTATTTTTATTCTAACTATTTTTACCCGGTTATTATATTAACGCTTTCACCTACAATTTACTTAATTACTAAATTAATCGGAAAACACTCTACATTACTTAATTAATTTATTTTAATTAATTACGGGTGTTACACAAGACGCCCTTATTTTGTCCTAGGACAGTCGACCTAACGGGTCTCATTTTGTGCGTAGTATTCTTTGACTATGTTTGTGTTCACAGAGTGTGGGAAGTCTTCTCCATCCATAGTACTCAGTATCATGGCTCCGCCAGAAAATATTGTCTTGACTACAAATGGTCCCTCATAGGTGGGAGTCCATTTTCCCCTAGGATCACCTTGTGGTCGGATGATGCGCTTAACTACTAGATTACCAACTTGGTATACTCGCTGCATGACTTTCTTGTTGAAGGCTTTGATCATTCGTTTCTGATATATATGTCCATGGCAGATAACTGCGAGTCATTTTTCGTCGATCAAGTTTATATGGTCAAGCCGAGTCTGGACCCATTTGTCTTTGTCTAACTCTACATCCTTCAATACTCTGAGTGAGGGTATCTGAACCTCAATGGATAAAACCGCTTCCATACCATATACGAGAGAGAGAATGAGGTTGCCCCTATGGATGTTCGAACTGAAGTGCGATAACCAGGAAGAGCAAAGGGAAACATCTCATGCCAATCCTTATACGTCACTGTCATCTTCTGTATGATCTTCTTGAGATTCTTATTGGCGGCTTCCACTGCGCCATTCATCTTCGTCCGATATGGAGAAGAGTTGTGATGTTTTATCTTGAATTGCGTGCAGATTTTGGTGATCATTCTGTTATTGAGATTAGTACCATTGTCTATGATAATCCTTTCGGGGATGCCGTATCTGCAGATGAGATTATGTTTGATGAATCGAGCCACAACATTCTTGGTAATAGATGCGAACGAGGCTGCTTTTATCCATTTGGTAAAATAATCGATAGCAACGAGGATGAAACGGTGTCCATTAGAAGCGGTTGGTTTGATTTCTCCAATCATGTCAATACCCCACATCGCGAAAGGTCACGGGGAGGTCAAAACATTCAATGGAACTGGAGGTACATGCACTTTATCTGCGTATATCTAGCATTTGTGACAAGATCGGGAATAACGATAACAATCAACTTCCATAGTGGACCAATAATAACCTGCTCTCAGAGTCTTCTTAGCCATTGTATGTCCACTGGAATGAGTACCAAATGTGCCTTCATGCAACTCTTCCATGATTCGTTCAGCTGTCTTCTGATCTACACATCGGAGTAAGCCTGAGTCATGGTTCTGTTTGTATAAGATGTCGTTACTGAGAAAGAACTTGGCAGCGAATCTTCTTAGAAACTTCTTATCATTGACAGATTCCCCCTCGGGGTATTCTTGAGCCTCGAGATACCTCTTCACTTCGTAGAACCAAGGTGTCTCTTCTACTCCTTCAGTATCAAATTCACAATAGTACGCTGGTTCGTTTAGTCTTTCAATAGTAATATGAGGAGGCTCGTTGTCCCATCTAACTTTAAACATGAATGACATGGTAGCTAGCGCGTCCACCAGCGAATTCTCTTCTCGTGGGATGTGTTCGAAAGTGATTTCCTCGAAGTAGGGGATCAAATTCAACACAAGTTCTTGGTACGGAATGAGATTCGGATGCTTCGTGTCCCACTCGCCTTTAATATGACTAATCACCAAAGTTGAGTCTCTGTATACTTGAAAGAATTTGATCCTCAAGTCAATAGCAGTTTTGATACCCACGATGCATGCTTCGTATTCATCCATATTGTTGGTGCAGTCGAAACATAACCTGGAGGTGAAATGTGTATGGCCGCATTTAAGAGATATAATCACAATGAAAATACCATTGCCAAGTGCGTTAGAAGCTCCATCAAAGACCATGGTCCATCGGGATCCTGGCTCAGGTCCTTCATCTGGTCCAGGTTCTTCGTAATTGGTGACTAACATTATATCCTTGTTTGGGAACTGTAATACGGTGAACTGACTTTGAGATTTTTGTATCGTAAATGTGCGGATAGCAAGAGTCGCCAATGACTTTTCTTTTATCCAATTAAGGGAAGGTGAAAAGAACAGGAAAAGACCTTCGTTAGATTCTGAGTAAGGGAGAATGTTATGAAAAGGGAAGGTATTAGCACCCCTTTTCATCCGTAGTTATCTACGGGCTCTTAGTTGCTCTTAGATCACTTTAAAATTGTGCTTTCTGTGTGTTTGACAAAAATGTTTTGAAAAGGCATTTCGCTTTGACTTTGTAATGATTCATGTAGGAATGTATACAAAGTGTTCGAAAATGTTTCGTTTTTGAAAAGAGTTTTGAACTTTGACAAAAGTGTGAGGTGTAAAAGTATTTTGATAGAGCAAGCAACTAAAAGTCTTATTACCTACTCAGAATTGATCGTTTTCGTGTTATTTTACGTTCCTTTAGAATAGTGCTATCCATACCATTAGTTGGTAGGTAACCTTATTCGTTGGATGTAAGCGGGACATTCGAAGGGACATCGGATGGTCATAGAAAGCAACTTGTAGGAAGTATCCTAGCACATTCGAAGGGACTATCATCATTTTTCGTAGGCGACAATCGAGGGTCAAGATCATGTATTCGGAGGCGACATCGTGGGTCTTATGATCTTTGTATTGAAGGGACTATGATGATTTGTTTTGAAGGCGACGGTGCTAGAATACCTCTACGTTCGAGGGACATGACCATTTGAATTCGTAAAGGCAACGAGAGAGAATTACATTAAGTGGTGCATGTGTGAAAAAAGTGTGTCAATTTCAGATATTTTATCTTGAGAGTTATGAGCGATCTATGTCCATTTTATCTTGCCATACACGCCTAATTACTAACAGTTTATAAGATGCGGAAAGTAAATTGCGGAAATATAAAGTGCGGAAAGATAAATCCTACGCTATTACAAGGCTTTGGGGCAGATACATAATTGAAAGTGCGGAAAATAAAAGTCCTAATTAAACTATTACATCCCATAGGCAATTACATAATTGGAAAAGAAAAGCGATAAAAATTGTCCGAAACGGTATAACCTGTGAACAGATGAAAAATCGGGAAACAGAAGGAAATTACATAAGATGAAAATGTTAGTAAAAATAAGAATTTTTTAATGAGAAAAAGTTTTTATGCAAATAATGACATTAATATGATAAAATAATTTTTTGGGAATTTTTGGAGTTAATTTGATAATTAAAAATCAATTAAAAGTCATTTAAATGATAAATTAGCAATTAAATTAAATATGCATGTAAAAATAATAATTTTAATTTTTAAAATTAAATAAACATTTTTCTGATGAGTATGCAAAAAATAAATATTTTTGGTATTTTTTAGATGCATGATAAAAATTATGAAAGATAAATTAAAATGGATGGAAAATATTAAAAGAAAATATGAAAATAGAAAAAAGTTGCAAACATGTAAAAATCACTTTGCCATGGCTGGGATTCGAACTCAGGTCCCCTGGGTGACAACGCGCTGCCTTTGCCAACCGAGCTAGCTTGCACACGTGTTTAAAATACGGAGCGAATGGCTTTTAAACGGGTGTCGTTCCCTGATTGCACAAATCACGCGCCAACCATCGTCTTCTTTGTTTTGAATTTTTGAAAAGATAGCGTCGACCTTGGTTCGATGCTATAGTCCCTGCAATTTCTAAAATCAAACACAAGCAATATAAATGACATTCAAAGGCATGGTTCGATTGGAAACATCGTTCTGAACACGATGGTGGTGGTCGTTTTGTCCAATTTAACCGATTTAAGGAAACCCCAAATTGGTTCAGAAAACCCTAGCAATGGTAATTCGTGTTTTAGGCCATGGAAATGCAATCAAACTACCCAGAAAGTTTCCAAGCTTCGTTCTAAACACAAAACAAACAACAAAACATGTTAAAAATGCATGAGAATTGAAAATTGATTTTGGAAAAGGAAGAACAAACCGAAATCGGGATTGCTCGATTCTTGATGGTTTTGAGTGTTGTAAAGGTCTGGATTGACTCTAAACCACCCAAGGAACACGATGGAATGCTCAAAATTGATTGAAATCCACTGAAACCAAGGCTGCAGATTGCTTGAAGGTCACAGATTTTTTGACTTTAGGTTAGGGTTCTTGAGGCAATTTTTCTGTTCTTTCTTGTGTGATATGCATTGTATATTTATAGTGGATGGAAATTGAGCTGATTTGAGGAACAAATAACGGTTAATCAATGAAAAGATTATTTGATTTTGTACAAAATCAAATCTTATCTTTTTTGATCAATTTTCATCAATTCCTTGCCAAATCAAGACCAATTTCGAAATTGACAGCTTTTATGTGTTACTTGGATCTCAAGGATGAGAGAAAAAATCAATTTGCATTTAATTTTGATTTTATACCTTATTTTTGAATTTAATTTATATTTAAATGAATAAAATCCAAATTAAATAGAAAAATAAAGTTAAAATTCGTGGCATTGGGCTTGGATGTTCCAAATTGTATAAGGAACAAGTTTGAATGAAGAAAAACTAGGCCCATTTGCAAAAGTTTTTATTTTTACAAGTATCTCTCTTTGTGCACTTCTTCAAAATTGCCCAACTTGTACAAGGTGTATTTTGCTCAATTTTCCACATTTTTTAATGTTCTTGGACTTTTTAGAAAGCTCTAGGTGTCCTCTAACCAACCTATTTGGTTTCATCTCAATTGGAGTTTCCATGCTCAATAAATCTTCAAAACAAAATGTTGACTTTTTGTTGACTTTGAAAATGACCTGTAATGTTTTGATCCATACTTTCCAAATGAAGCATTTTTTGAACATTCTTGTGAGACATGAAGTTGTAGAGAATTGAATTTCCTTCAAAACAAGAGGTGGTAGAAAAATTTCTGAGAAAGTATGAAGAAGTTATGCTCAGTCAAAGTTCAGTTGACTTTTCACTAAGAAACCCTAATTTGGAAAGTTTGACTTTTGAGCAAATCTTGAGTTTTCTTGATGAATCATGATCAACCCTTGATCAAATGATGAATGTAACTTCAAAATGAGGATGTTGACCAAAAATCGGGAAGTTTGATTGTATGTGGACCACGTTGACTTTTGTCCAATACAACTAATTTTCAACCATCCGAGCAATTCGAGGAAACTTGACTTGTGAGGCTTGAAACTTGACATGGGAATCTTTGAAGCATATGAGGAGGCATGATGACCATTGGAGATGTTGGAAGTCCATCTTGATCGAGAATTGCCAAACCCTAGTTTGGGTTGATTGTCTAGGAGAGGGTTTGTCTGATCAACCCTTGAGGAATCCTTGAGTATGGATGTATGAAATGTCTTGAGAAGTAGGAGGGAAAATTTTGGGGAATGACAGCTGCCCCTGTTCAATCTTTCTTGTATTGGAAGGGTTAGATTGGCGTGTCTGCCTTTCGTGACCTGGAGGTAGAAGATGATTGAACACTCGAGTACACCTGAAAATTTGCACTCGCTGTTGGCTGATAATGCGGGAATGGGCTTACAGATGCCATTTGGAGACTTCGTTGGGGAATGAGTCGTATGCTAGACTCGAGATTATTGTCTGAATAAGAGATTTTCCGGAGATGGGCTTAAGATGCCTTCTGGAAAGATCGATGCTGGGGAGTGAGCCGTACGCTAGGCTATGTAGATGTTTCCTGAAGTGAAAGGAGCATGGAGATGGGCTTAAGATGCCATCCGGAGGGAGTCGTACGTTAGACTTCGTGCTCATCTTTGAATGAAGTTATTGGTTTGTATTAGTTTTTTAACCAAATATGCAGCATTCTGAAAGTGGAGAAATGTTGACAAGTAGTCGGAGATGGGCTTAAGATGCCATCCAGGGCAACGGAGTCGTACGCTAGACTATGTAGTTGCTGTTGATAATAAGAGAAAGTCAGAATACATCTTTGTGCTGATTACTCTGAGGGGATAGTAATTTGCAAAATGTGGATAGCTTCCCTGTTGTGCTTCGGGTATCGATCCAATGCCTGTTATCGGAGGATAACTTGTGATCGTTCAGATAGTTTTCCCGTCTGGCTTCGGGTATTAATCCTGGATCTGTTGTCGGAGGACAACTAGGGTGGTCGTTCAGATAGTTTTCCTGTCTGGCTTCGGGCATTAATCCTGGACCAGTTGTCGGAGGACAACTAGGGTGGTCGTTCAGATAGTTTTCCCGTCTGGCTTCGGGCATTAATCCTGGACCAGTTGTCAGAGGACAACTAGGGCGATCTTTCAGATAGTTTTCTCGTCTGGCTTCGGGCATTAATCCTGGACCAGTCGTTTCAGAAGTGATTTTTACCTGCTTTGGAAAAAACAAGAGAAACTTTGACAGAATATTGTTAGTCTTATGCAAAGTATGATGCATGATGATGTGTATGAATGACATATGCACAAATTATGACTTTTATGAGTAATGTATGAATGATATATGTTGTGGTATTTCAAAACATATCCATCTTGAGGAAGATGCGGATGTTCTGCTTGGAGATTTCTGACTTCTGTTTGAGGATGGAAACCCTGAGAAGAAAGATAACCTTGATTCCTCCGGTGCACTATCTGACCAAGTCTTGAGCCCAGATATTGTTGAGGATGGTAGAGATACGCTGTCGAGGATCTTGTGTATAGACCCTGTTGGGGAGAATCTTGGAGGTACTCTACCGGGGATTTTGTGTGTAAATCTTGCTGGAGAGTATTTGGTAGTTGCTGGGAGACCGGGTTAGAAGAATCTGGAGCCCGTTAAAATCTCTGGCTGGGGAATAAAAGATGTAGGTTTCCTCTGATGCAGTATCTGACCAAGTTTCAGGTCTGGATACTGATGCTAGGGAAAAGGGAATTGTTGAGAGATATTTTGCTAGGGATAAATACCTCGGCTGGGGATGAAATGTTATTGCTCGAAGACTGATGTAACATGATTTAGTTGAGTGGAATCACTGCTCGGGAACTAACGTATACTCCTCTGGGGAAGGTTCGTAGTGAGCAACACCTTTGTGGGGATCATGCTCTGTGGGGGAATGTTTTAGTGACTTTCGTCATCATCTCAATTCCTGGAGCCTGTAGTAATTACTTTTGTATGTTCACCTTTCGCATGTCTGCAAATAGATTTTTATTGTCAGATGCATATAATCATTCAAAGCAAACGTTGGACTTTATGCAAACAACAATAGTGAGAATTTGTAAAGAGAAAGAAACTTGTATTTATTTGAAATGTGGCGTATGGCCAAGTAGTTTGTACACAAGAAAAGTAAAAAGCTATGCAGAAACAATCTCGTTAAGTTCCAACTATGCTAGTACTCATATATTTCAACTATCTCATCTCCTTACTGTCAGTAGAAAGTGAGTGAATTGATTTTCGCCATTTGAATCTTGAATGCTGATAGTAGTCTGTAAGTAGGATGATCGGGACGAGGCATAGTCGTACGCTTAAATCCCTAACTTTTGCCTAGACCGCCCTTTCGGGTTTTCAGTCTACCGGGATACCCTTTTTTGCCCAAGCCGCCTTTTCAGGTTTTCGACTTGCCGGGTGTACATGTTTTTTTATATATCCTTAACTTTTGCCCGAACCCTTTTGGTTCACCAGGATGCCCTTATTTTTGCCTAGGTCAGTCGACCTAGCGAGTCTCTTCTATGCGTAGTATTTTTTGACTATGTCTGCGTTCACAGGGTGTAGGAAGCCTTCACCATCCATGGTGCTAAGCATCATAGCTCCTCCGGAAAATACTGTCTTGACTACAAATGATTCCTCGTAGGTGGGATTCCATTTGCCCCTGGGATCACCTTGTGGAAGAATGATGCGCTGACTACTAGATCACCGACTTGGTAGACTCGGTGCTTGACCTTCTTGTTGAATGCTCTGATCATTCGTTTCTGATAGATCTGTCCATGGCGAATGGATGCGAGTCGTTTCTCATCAATCAAATTAATCTGGTCAAGGCGAGTCTGGACCCAATCGTCTTCGCCTAACTCTGCGTCCTAGAGGACTCTGGTTGAGGGTATCTGAACCTCGATGGGTAGAACTGCTTCCATACCGTATACAAGAGAGAAGGGAGTTGCCCCTGTTGATGTCCGTACTGTGGTGCGATAACCATGAAGAGCGAACGACAACATCTCATGCCAATCCTTGTAAGTCACTGTCATCTTCTGTATAATTTTCTTAATGTTCTTGTTGGCGGCTTCCACTGCACCATTCATCTTAGGCCTATAAGGAGAAGAGTTGTGATGCTTGATCTTGAACTGCGTGCAGAGTTCGGTGATCATCTTTTTGTTGAGATTAGAGCCGTTATCTGTGATAATCCTTTCAGGAGTGCCATACCGACAGACAAGATTGTGTTTGATGAATCGAGCCACAACATTCTTGGTAACAGATGCAAACGAGGCTGCTTCTACCCACTTGGTGAAATAATCAATTTCCACAAGGATGAAACGATGTCCGTTGGAAGCTGTGGGCTTGATTTCTCCGATCATGTCAATGCCCCACATTGCAAAAGGCCAAGGAGTTGTTAGAACATTCAGAGGTACTGGAGGTATATGCACTTTGTCTGTATAAATCTGGCATTTGTGACAAGATCGAGCGTAGCGGTGACAGTCAGCTTCCATGGTGGACCAATAGTAACCTGTTCTCAAAATCTTCTTAGCCATTGTATGTCCACTGGAGTGAGTACCAAATGCACCTTCGTGTAACTCTTCCATGATGCGTTCCGCAGTTTTCCGGTCTACACAGCGGAGTAAGCATTAGTCGTGGTTGCGCTTGTATAGGATGCCATTGCTAAGGAAGAATTTGGATGCAAATCTTCTCAAGAACTTCTTATCGTTGACAGACGCCTCTGCGGGATATTCCTGAGTCTCAAGATATCTCTTCACATCGTAGTACCAAGGCTTCTCTTCTGTATCAAGCTCATAACAATACGCTGGTTCGTCAAACTTCTCAATGATGATCTGGGGAGCCTCGTTGTCCCATCTAACTTTGAACATAGATGACATAGTAGCTAATGCATCTGCCAACTGATTCTCTTCTCGTGGAATGTGATTGAAAGTGATCTCTTCGAAGTAGGGGATCAAACTCAAAACATGCTCTCGATATGGAATGAGATTCGGATGCTTCGTATCCCACTCGCCCTTAATATGACTGATCACTAAGGATGAATCTCCGTACACTTGCAAGAATTTGATTCTTAAGTCAATAGCAACTTTAATACCCATGATGCACGCTTCGTATTCGGCCATGTTGTTCGTACAACCGAAACATAATCTGGCGGTGAAAGGAGTATGTCCGCCTGCAGGGGATGTAATGATGGCACCAATGCCATTGCAAGTGCTTGAGGCTCCATCAAAGACCATAGTCCATCGGGATCCTTGTTCGTGTCCTTCATCCGTCCTGGTTCTCCGCAATCAGAACTAGTAGAACATCTTCGTGCGGAAATTCAAACGCATAGATCGATAGTCATCTACTACGATGAGCCAAATGATCGGCTACTACACTTCCTTTGATCGCTTTTGAGAAGTATACTGGATGTCATATTCGGTCAAGATCATTTGCCATCTTGCTATTCTTCCGGAGAGAGCTGGTTTCTCAAATATGTATTTTATCGGATCCATTTTGGAAATCAACAAGGTAGTGTGAGTCAACATATACTGTCTTAGTCGAAAGAAAAGCGCTGCAAGTTTTCTCGAGTGTGAGTATCTTGTTTCACACGGTAAACTTTTGCTAAGGTAGTATATTGCATACTCTTTTCGACCAGACTCGTCATGTTGCCCCAACACACACCCCATTGAGTTCTCTAACACTGTCAAGTACATGATAAGAGGTCTTCCTTCGGCGGGCGGCATCAGAATAGGAGGATTCTGTAGGTACTCCTTGATTTTGTCAAAAGCAATCTGGCAATCGTCGTTCCATTCCACTACCTGATCTTTCTTAAGTAACTTGAAGATTGGCTCACAAGTAGCATCTCTTGAATGGCTTTAACCTTGGCGGGGTCAACTTCAATACCTTTACCACTGACAACAAACCCTAGGAGTTTACCGGATATGACTCCAAAGGTGCACTTGTTAGGATTAAGTCTCAGTCTATACTTCTTCAACCTATCAAACAGTTTCCGCAAATGATCAAGATGTTCTTCTTCAGTCTGTGATCGAGCTATCATGTCGTCGACGTAGACCTCTATCTCGTGATGAATCATGTCATGAAATAATGTCACCATAGCACGCTGATAAGTGGCGCCCGCGTTCTTCAGTCCGAACGGCATAACCTTGTATCAGAAAGTGCCCCACTGTGTAACGAAAGTAGTCTTGTCCATGTCTTCGGGAGCCATTTTGATCTGATTGTAACCGGAGAAACCATCCATGAAGGAGAAAACTTTATGCTGATCAGTGTTGTCAACCAGAACATCAATATGAGGAAGTGGAAAATCGTCTTTCGGACTCGCTTTGTTCAGATCTCTGTAATCCACACACATTCGTACCTTGTCATCCTTCTTAGGTACGGGTACCACATTTGCAACCCACTGCGGATAAGAAGTAACAGCTAAGAAACCGACGTTGAACTGCTTCATAACTTCGGCTTTGATTTTCTCTGACATCTCGGGACGCATGCGACGAACCTTCTGCTTTCCTGGAAGAAAACCTTCTTTTGTCGGCAATCAGTGTACCACAATATCAATGTCCAAACCTGGCATGTCTTCGTATGACCAAGAAAAAACCTCAATATAGTCTCGTAGCATCTGAACCAATATTTCCTTGACACTGTTCTCAAGACCGCTCCTATCTTGATCTCTTTTCGTCTTCATCAAGACCAAATTCACAACCTCAATCGGCTCTTTGTGTGGTCAGATAACTCTTCTTCTTGTAGCATCGACAAGTTCTCCTGGCACTTCATAATCTTCCTCACTTTCCTCTTCGCTTGGTAGATCGGATTATCAAAGTCATATTTAGCAATAGCATAGTCATATCAATCGAGATTCGGAGTGATTCTGCGATGTATCACGTGTGTGTAAGAAACACATAGCTTTTTAAAGGGGTGATAAAGTAAAAGAAAGAAAACAACAATTGATGCAAAAGTCCAATGATTTTATTGAATGAAAATATGCAAATGACAGATAATAACCCTCACAAACGAGCCATGATGCCCCGGGCAAGGCACTAGGCTTTAGAGTTTATTGTTCAAAACATAGAAAATACGAAAAGCAAAACAAAACAAGAGCAATTACTCCTGTCTAAAGGAGATTGGTATGACGTCTTCAGTATTCCAATTGTTGAGTCCGTTGTTAGGAGTTGGGAAGATCCACTTGCTGATGTCGAAGTCGTTGTCGTCGTCGTCTATAGCATGGATTTCACTCTGGCTGATGCGGAAAGGAAGTTGGCCGGCACGTTCGCGGCGTATCATCTTCTGACCTTTGATAGTGAAGCCTAAACTCGTCTTGTCAGATTTGAAAGGAAGATCAGGGAGCTGTCCCCAAATAGTACTACCTCCTTCTTCAACAGCAGCTTGAGCATCCTTCAGCGAGACCATCCTAGGCGGATCTTATGTAACTTCGGGAGAGTCGACATGCATGAGTCTGGGTATTGTTTCAAAAGCTTGACAGGGAGTCTCGAAGAATTCACCTTCCATCTCGAGATATCGGAATGACTGTAGATGATTGACCATATATTCTTCTTCACCACATACTGTAACAACCTTCCCTTTCACCGGGTACTTCAGTTCCTGATGCAAGGTAGAGGTAACAGCGCCTGCCCCATGTATCCAAGGGCGTCCAAGTAGGCAAGAGTAAGCTGGACGGATGTCCATGACAAAGAAAGTGGAGTCAAAAGTCTGGGAACCGACTTTAACAGGAAGAATGAGCTCTCCAAGTACTGTTTGCTTAGAACCATCAAAAGCTCTCACAATTATGTCACTGGGCTTCAGGACCAACCCTTCAACATCAAGTCGATCAAAAGCAGTCTTCGGGAGGATATTCAAAGCAGAACCAGTATCCACCAAAACATGAGATAATGTAGTGCCCTTGCATTCAACAGAGATGTGCAAGGCTTTGTTGTGTTTCTTTCCGGCAGGAGTCAAATCAGCATCAGTGAAGCCTAGGCCGTTGTTGGCAGCCAGGCTAGCAATACAAACTTCGAATTGGTCAGTAGTAGTGTCTTGCGGTACATGAGCATTCTTTAGAAATTTCACCAAGGCGTTAGCATGAGCCTCAAAGCACAAGAGCAGAGCAAGCATGGAGATCTTGGACGGAGTCTGTCCTAACTGTTCCACCACATTGTAGTCACTCTTCTTGATAATCTTCAGAATTTCCTCCATTTCTCGTTTGGAGGTGTCTTCAGCAACTTCCTTTGGTACTTCTGTCTGAGCAGGATGAGTCACTGGTTCTTTCCCTCTAGCTTGGGGAATGGATTGAATAGCTGGAATGCGAGCTGGAGTCGCAGTGTCTTTTGGAGGAGAGATATCTGGAGAGAAAACCCTTCCGGTTCGGGTCACCTTACTTGATCCGGTGATGTTGTCAATGTCAAGAACGGTAGCTTCAACTGTAAGATCTTCAATGGTCAGAGGGTCTTGCTTGACGTCATGATAGTAAACATCAGCTCCATAGTTCCAAGGGATAGCCTTGTTAGAGGAATATGGAACTGGTCCGGGAGAAGTAATGATGAGAGGTGCCACTCTAGGCACAGAATCAGCAGAGGAAATCCTTATCGTGTTAACATCGGCATAGTCTTCTGGGAAATCGTCTCCCCATCCGGTTACCTTAACATCTTCAATAGGAATATTGTAGCTCTCAGGAACAATGTATTTCACCATGTAATCAAACTTTCCACTTGGCTGCCCCAATGTATCCCATGCAGACGGTGCTGTTTCATTCACATCTTCGATTTTCAGTTTCTTAGACATGTCTTCACACAAACTCTCCACAGGTGGTTTCAGGAATAGTATTTCGCGGTTATCCATCATGCACTGAACACGTCTTCTCAACCAAGCACATCCATCAGGTGCAGATGGGCACCAACGGCAATTCTCTGGGCATCCTGGATTGACACCGGCTTGCAGCAAATTCTTCTTAATACCATCGAGGGATGGTCAAGTCATCTATGTTGAAAACATAAGTATCCTCCCAACAAAGATTGGAACTTTTGTCATGGTTAGCATAGGCGCGTTGATCACATTCGAGTCTCAACAGAGGATCAAACTCAATGCTTAGCTTCAATCATATCTTGAATCTTGTTCTTCAGAGCCCAACAGTTGTCAGTGTCGTGCCCTGAGCTATTGGAGTGGTAAGCACACTTAGAGTTAGGATTGTATCTCGGAGAGGAAGTATTAACACCGAGGAGGATCCTTCAAAGTAATCACCGCTTTCAACATGTGTTGCAAGGCTTGTGACAATGGCATGTTGATCTTCGTAAACTGCCTCGTGGCGCATTCGCTCGCGCATTGTCTCACCGAGGTTGCCGATGTAGGATCGAGATCACAACCGCCCCACAGCATTGAGCACGGTCGGTCCCTGCTCGGCTCGCTTTTACACAAGATTAGCTTCTTTCTTACTACCAAAAGATCTCTTCAACATTTAAAGATGTCTCTACATGAATCTTCCCACTTGATACCACCAATGTCGTTGTCAATATCCCTCGGTGAATCCGGCTGAAGAGTTTCCAATCAGGTGAACTGACTTTGAGATTTTTGTATCGTAAATGTGCGGATAGCAAGAGTCGCCAATGACTTTTCTTTTATCCAATTAAGGGAAGGTGAAAAGAACAGGAAAAGACCTTCGTTAGATTCTGAGTAAGGGAGAATGTTATGAAAAGGGAAGGTATTAGCACCCCTTTTCATCCGTAGTTATCTACGGGCTCTTAGTTGCTCTTAGATCACTTTAAAATTGTACTTTTTGTGTGTTTGACAAAAATGTTTTGAAACGGCATTTCGCTTTGACTTTGTAATGATTCATGTAGGAATGTATACAAAGTGTTCGGAAATGTTTCGTTTTTGAAAAGAGTTTTGAACTTTGACAAAAGTGTGAGGTGTAAAAGTATTTTGATAGAGCAAGCAACTAAAAGTCTTATTACCTACTCAGAATTGGTCGTTTTCGTGTTATTTTATGTTCCTTTAGAATAGCGCTATCCATACCATTAGTTGGTAGGTAACCCTATTCGTTGGATGTAAGCGGGACATTCGAAGGGACATCGGATGGTCATAGAAAGCAACTTGTAGGAAGTATCCTAGCACATTCGAAGGGACTATCATCATTTTTCGTAGGCGACATAATTGAAAGTGCGGAAAATAAAAGTCCTAATTAAACTATTACATCCCATAGGCAATTACATAATTGGAAAAGAAAAGCGATAAAAATTGTCCGAAACGGTATAACCTGTGAACAGATGAAAAATCGGGAAACAGAAGGAAATTGCATAAGATGAAAATGTTAGTAAAAATAAGAATTTTTGAATGAGAAAAAGTTTTTATGCAAATAATGACATTAATATGATAAAAAAAAATTTTGGGAATTTTTGGAGTTAATTTGATAATTAAAAATCAATTAAAAGTCATTTAAATGATAAATTAGCAATTAAATTAAATATGCATGCAAAAATAATAATTTTAATTTTTAAAATTAAATAAACATTTTTCTGATGAGTATGCAAAAAATAAATATTTCTGGTTTTTTAGATGTATGATAAAAATTATGAAAGATAAATTAAAATGGATGGAAAATATTAAAAGAAAATATGAAAATAGAAAAAAGTTGCAAACATGTAAAAATCACTTTGCCATGGCTGGGATTCGAACTCAGGTCCCCTGGGTGACAACGCGCTGCCTTTGCCAACCGAGCTAGCTTGCACACGTGTTTAAAAAACAGAGCGAATGGCTTTTAAACGGGTGTCGTTCGTTCCCTGATTGCACAAATCACGCGCCAACCATCGTCTTCTTCGTTTTGAATTTTTGAAAAGATAGCGTCGGCCTTGGTTCGACGCTATAGTCCCTGCAATTTCTAAAATCAAACACAAGCAATATAAATGACATTCAAAGGCATGGTTCGATTGGAAACATCGTTCTGAACACGATGGTGGTGGTCGTTTTGTCCAATTTAACCGATTTAAGGAAACCCCAAATTGGTTCAGAAAACCCTAACAATGGTAATTCGTGTTTTAGGCCATGGAAATGCAATCAAACTACCCAGAAAGTTTCCAAGCTTCGTTCTAAACACAAAACAAACAACAAAACATGTTAAAAATGCATGAGAATTGAAAATCGATTTTGGAAAAGGAAGAACAAACCGAAATCGGGATTGCTCGATTCTTGATGGTTTTGAGTGTTGTAAAGGTCTGGATTGACTCTAAACCACCCAAGGAACACGATGGAATGCTCAAAATTGATTGAAATCCACTGAAACCAAGGCTGCAGATTGCTTGAAGGTCACGGATTTTTTGACTTTAGGTTAGGGTTCTTGAGGCAATTTTTCTGTTCTTTCTTGTGTGATATGCATTGTATATTTATAGTGGATGGAAATTGAGCTGATTTGAGGAACAAATAATGGTTAATCAATGCAAAGATTATTTGATTTTGTACAAAATCAAATCTTATCTTTTTTGATCAATTTTCATCAATTCCTTGCCAAATCAAGACCAATTTCGAAATTGATAGCTTTTATGAGTTACTTGGATCTCAAGGATGAGAGAAAAAATCAATTTGCATTTAATTTTGATTTTATACCTTATTTTTTAATTTAATTTGTATTTAAATGAATAAAATCCAAATTAAATAGAAAAATAAAGTTAAAATTCGTGGCATTGGGCTTGGATGTTCCAAATTGTATAAGGAACAAGTTTGAATGAAGAAAAACTAGGCCCATTTGCAAATTTTTTGATTTTTACAAGTATCTCTCTTTGTGCACTTCTTCAAAATTGCCCAACTTGTACAAGGTGTATTTTGCTCAATTTTCCACATTTTTGAATGTTCTTGGACTTTTTAGAAATCTCTAGGTGTCCTCTAACCAACCTCTTTGGTTTCATCTCAGTTGGAGTTTCCATGCTCAATAAATCTTCAAAACAAAATGTTGACTTTTTGTTGACTTTGAAAATGACCTGTAATGTTTTGATCCATACTTTCCAAATGAAGCATTTTTTGAACATTCTTGTGAGACATGAAGTTGTAGAGAATTGAATTTCCTTCAAAACAAGAGGTGGTAGAAAAATTTCTGAGAAAGTATGAAGAAGTTATGCTCAGTCAAAGTTCAGTTGACTTTTCACTAAGAAACCCTAATTTGGAAAGTTTGACTTTTGAGCAAATCTTGAGTTTTCTTGATGAATCATGATCAACCCTTGATCAAATGATGAATGTAACTTCAAAATGAGGATGTTGACCAAAAATCAGGAAGTTTGACTGTATGTTGACCACAGTTGACTTTTTTGTCCAATACAACTGATTTTCAACCATCTGAGCAATTGTCTGAGGAAACTTGACTTGTGAGGCTTGAAACTTGACATGGGGAACCTTTGAAGCATATGAGGAGGCATTATGACCATTGGAGATGTTGGAAGTCCATCTTGATCTGAGAATTGCCAAACCCTAGTTTGGGTTGATTGTCTAGGAGAGGGTTTGTCTGATCAACCCTTGAGGAATCCTTGAGTATCGATGTATGAAATGTCTTGAGAAGTAGGAGGGCAAATTTTGGGGTATGAGAGGAACTCGAAATGCATAGACTGGTATTCATCTATGGCTTGATGAGCCAAATGATCCGCTACTACGCTTCCCTTGATCACTTTTTGAGTAGTATACTGAATGTCGTGCTCGGTCAGGATCATTTGCCATCTTGCTATTCTTCTTGAGAGAGCAGGTTTCTCGAATTTGTATTTTATTGGATTCATCTTAGAGATCAGTAAGGTAGTGTGGGTCAACATATATTGTCTTAGTCAGCGAGCATCCCAAGCCAAAGTGCTGCAAGTTTTCTCGAGCTGTGAGTATCTTGTTTCACAGTCGGTAAACTTTTTGCTAAGGTAGTATATTGCATACTCTTTTCGACCAAACTCGTCATGTTGCCCCAACACACACCCCATTGAATTATCTAATACTGTGAAGTACATGATGAGAGGTCTTCCTTCAACTGGAGGCATCAAGATATGAGATTCTTGTAGGTACTCCTTTATTTTGTCAAAAGCTGTATGGAAATTGTCGTTCCATTCTACTACTTGATCTTTCTTCAGTAACTTGAAGATTGGATCACAAGTAGCAGTTAGATGTGCAATAAATCAAGCAATGTAATTCAGTCGTACTAAGAAACCTCTAACTTCCTTTTCGGTACGGAGAGCTAGCATTTCTTGAATAGCTTTAACCTTAGCAGGGTCAACTTCAATACCTTTACCACTAACAATGAATCCCAAGAGTTTGTCGGATCTGAGTCCAAAGGTGCATTTGCTCGGATTCAACCTCAACCTGTATTTCTTCAGTCTATCAAACACCTTACGCATATGATCAAGATGTTCTTCATCGATTTGTGATCGAGCAATCATGTCGTCGACGTAGACCTTTATCTCGTGATGGATCATATTATGGAATAACACTACCATAGCATGTTGATATGTTACGCCAACATTATTCAACCCAAATGGCATGACCTTGTAATAGAAAGTGCCCCACTGTGTAACGAAAGTGGTTTTTTCCATGTCTTCGGGAGCCATCCTTATCTGATTGTAACCAGAGAAACCATCTATAAAAGAGAAAACTTTGTGCTGAGCGGTGTTGTCGACCAGGACATCGATATCTAGAAGTGGGAAATCATCTTTCGAGCTCGCCTTATTCAGATCTCGGTAATCCACACACATACGCACCTTGCCATCCTTCTTAGGTACGGGCACCACATTTGCAACCCACTGTGGATAAGAAGTAACGGCTAAGAAACCGACATTAAATTGTTTTGTAACTTCGATTATAATTTTCTCAGACATTTCAGGACGCATACGACGGACCTTCTGCTTCACAGGGAGAAAACCTTCTTTTGTTGGTAGGCGGTGTACCACAATGTCGATATCTAGACCCGGCATGTCTTTGTAAGACCATGCAAAAATCTCTATGTAATCTTGCAGCATCTAGACCAATCTTTTCTTAACACTATTCTCAAGACCCGCTCCTATCTTAATTTCTTTTCTGTCTTCATCGGTGCCTAGATTCACAACCTCGATCGTTCTTCGTGTGGCTGTATAGCCATTTCCTCTTGATGTAGCAGTCTGGAAAGTTCTCCTAGCACTTCACAATCTTCCTCACCTTCGTCTTCGGCTTGGTAGATTAGATTATCAAAGTTATATTTAGCAATAGCAGAGTCGTTATAGACGGGATCCGAAGTGAATGTGGATCTACAATTTATTACGTGGGTGTGTGTAAGAACACATGGCTTTTGAAAAGGTGATAAAGTAAAAATAAAGACAAAGAGCAGAATATTTGAATGCAAAAGTCCAATGATTTATTGAATGAAAATATGCGAATGACAAATAATAACCCTCATAAATAAGCCATTATGCCCCGGGCAAGGCACTAGGATTAAAGTCTTATTGTTCAAAGCATAAAAGCATAAAACAGAAAAACAATTACTCCTATCTAAAGGAGATTGGCATAACATCCTTAACCGTCCAATTGCTGAGCCTGTTGCCAGAAGTAGGGAAAATCCAATTGTTGATGTCGAAGTCGCCGTCATCGTCTTCTATAGCATGAACTTCATTCTTGTTGATGTGGAACGAAGGTCCGCTGGCACGTTCGCAGCATATCATTTTCTGGCTTTTGAAAGTGAAGCTTAAACCAATTTTGTTAGATTTGAATGGAAAATCGGGCAGCTAGCCCCAAATAGTATAACCTCATTCTTCAACCATAGCTCTGGTGTTCTTCAGCGAGGTCATCTTCGGTGGAACTCTAGTAACTTTAGGAGTGACTGGAGAGTCGGTAGGCATGACTTGTGGGACTACTTCAAAAGCTTGACAGAGAGTTTCGATAAATTCGCCTTCCATTTCAATGTATCGAAATGACTGCAGATGGCTTACCATATACTCTTCTTCTCCACATACTATAACGATCTTCCCCTTCACTGGGTACTTCAACTTCTGATGTAAGGTGGAGGTAACAACGCCTGCCCTATGTATCCAAGGGCGTCCGAGTAGGCAAGAATAAGCTGGACAAATATCCATCACAAAGAAAGTAAAATCAAAAGTCTGGGAACCCACTTTGATCGGCAGGTTGAGCTCTCCAAGTATTGTTCTCTTCGAACCATCAAAAGCTCTTACGATTATGTCACTGGGTTTCCTGACCACTTCTTCAGCATTAAGTCTGTCGAGAGCATTCTTCGGTAGGACATTTAGAGTAGAGGCAGTATCCACCAATACATGAGACAATGTAATGCCCTTACACTCTATAGATATGTGCAAGGCTTTGTTGTGTTTTCTTCAGGTAGGAGTCAAATCAGCATCGGGAAAGCCCAAACCATTATTTGCGGTCAGGTTGGCAATACAACTTTCGAATTGGTCAACAAAAGTGTCTTGCGGTATATGAATATTCTTCAGAAACTTCACCAAGGCTTTAGCATGAGCCTCGGAGCACAACAACAGAGCTAGCATGAAAATCTTGGATGGGGTTTGTCCCAACTGCTCCACTACATTATAGTCTCTCTTCTTAATGATCTTCAAAATTTCCTCCATTTCTTGCTCTGAGGTACCTTCACACTCTTCCTTTGGTACTCCCATCTGAGCAGGTTGAGTCACATTCTTTTTACCGCGAGCCTCGGGAGTTGGTTCAATAGCAAGAATGCAAACTGGTGCAGTAGTATCTTTTGGAGGAGAGATATCTAGAGAAAACGCTCTTCCGGTTCTGGTTACTTTGCTTGATCCAGTGATATTGTCGACATCAAGATTAGTGGCTTCAATTATGTTGTCTTCAATGGTTAATGGCTCTTGCTTGACGCCATAATAGTAGAATTCGGCTCCGTAATTCCAAGGTATAGCTTTGTCAGAGGAATATGGGATTGATTTGGGCGAGGTAATAATCATAGGTGCCACTCTAGACACAGGATCGGCAAAGGTGATCCTTATTGTGTTCACATTAGCATATTCTTAGGGATAGTCATCATCTCCCCATCCAGTTGCTTTGATGTCTTCAATTGCAATTTTGTAGCTTTCAGGGGCGGTATATTTCACCATGAAATCGAACTTCCCACTTGGCTGCCCCAAGGTATCCCAGACTTCTAGTACAGCTTCGCTTACATCTTTGATCTTCAAGCTTTTGGAAACATCTTCGCACAAGCTCTCTACGGATAGAGTTTTTAGGAATATCACTTATCTGTGGTCTATCAGGCGTTGAACACCTCTCTTCAACCAGGCACATCCATTGGTCTCAGATGTGCAGTAACGACAGTTGTCAAAACATCCTGGAAATAAACCAGCTTGTAGCAGATTCTTTTTAACAATCATCAAAGGAGTGGTTAACTCATTCACAACAAAGACATATGAGTCATTATCAATGGCATTGGTACTCTTGCCATGATCGGGCATTGGCGCGTTGATCACATTTGGGGTTTCGACAGGAGGGTCAAATTCAATTTCCTGAGCTTTAATCATGTCTTGGGTCTTATTCTTCAGGGCCCAATAGTTGTTGGTGTCATGCCCTGGGCTATTAGAGTGGTATGCAAATCTTGCATTAGGATTGTACTTCAGAGAGGCTATATTGACATGCTGAGGAGGATCTTTCAATGTAATCAGTTCTGATTTCAACATGTGTTGTAATGAGACAATGGCATATTGATCTTTGTGAACTGTCTTCTGGGTGCATTCTGCCTACGTGTGTTGTCTTGTTGAGGTTGCACTGGTGAGGGATTGGAGATCAGAACTGCCCCCACGGGTTTATGGCGATCACCTTTGTCACGGTTCTTCTAACCATACACAACATTTGCTTCTTTCTTCCCACCAAAAGATATCTTAGCAGCATTTGAAGATGTTTCGACTTGGATTTTTCGCTCTTGATTCCAGCTTCAATAAGTTCGTCTGTCAATATTAGCTCAGTGAATCTGGCTGATGAGTTTCCAATCAAATGATAAAAGAACGTCCCTGTTAGTGTTCCCATGAACATGTCAACCAACTCCCTATTAGACAAGGGTGGCTGAACTCTGCCTACTAGATCTCTCCATTTTTAGGCATACTCTTTGAACTTCTCATCACGGCCCATAGACATATTTTGCAGTTGCATGCGGGTAGGTGCCAATTCAGCATTGTACTGGTACTATACTACTATTTGTAGAAAGCATCTGCCTACTTATTCCAGGTATGAATGTGAGTATTCTCTAGCTGGTAATACCACTATAATTGTGCTACGGATAGACTCTTTTGAAAGAAATGCATCCATAATTTCCTGTTAGCAGTGTGAGGTAGAATTTTCTAAGCATAGGACTTCAGATGAAGCTCTGGATAATAAATGCCATCACATTTAGCAAAAGTAGGAACTTTGAACTTGCGGGGAATGATCACTCCAGGAACCAGGCTTAAATCTTCAAAATTAAATCCTGACATTTTCAAATTTTCCACAGCATTTAGACGGTCTTCAAGTTGCTTGTACTTCTCGTCATCAGGAGGATACTGCTCACTTATATAGTATTCTTCTTCTTCCTCTTGAGACCCGTGATGGACTCCTTCATCGACCTTGACACTTCCTTCAGTTTCGCCGCTCTTGTCTGAGAATTCAAGCTGTCTGACTATGATGACCAGACATCTATACCTTTTCCCATGTTGAGGATACCAATGGTCTTCTTCTTTTTCTTCTTGATTATGAGCTCTTTCAGATCTTTCTATCCTTGGTCCAAGTTGGTGAACATCTCTTGGAACTGAGCATTCTGAGCCTGGAGATCTTTGACAATTTGCTCGAGAGCCATTTCTGCTGAAATAAACAGCGAGAGAATAAGAAAACCGGTCTTCAGAGTACATGTTATGAAATGATATGCTATGATATGCAATGTTATGCAATGCAATGTTTTCAAGGACCTTAGGAATTTAAATTTGGTATACAAGCAAGAACAATTTTTTTATTAGTCTGATTAATAAGTTCAAAAGAAAGTTCAAGTACAAAAATAAAGTCCCTAGTGCTTAGGCCTCCCGTGGACACTTCCTCTTTATGTTGACGTAGGTATTATTACTCTGTTCCTCGTGAAGTAGCTTCGTCGACTCTAATAATCTTTTCTCGTTTGCATAGCACTAAGCTTCGAATGTATCCCTTTCTTCTTTAAGTTGAATCCAGGATCTCTTCAATTCTTCGAAATCAGTAGGCATGTCTGGATGGAGAATGGTGTAAGATTCATCACCTTTTGCAACAGGTTCTATAATTACCGGTAGAATAGCAGCATATGGCATCATGAGGTTTTGAGCGCGAGCCTGAACCATTTGAGGTAAGGTTCCCAAGGAATGGAATTTTTATGCCCCAAGGTCTTGCTATCAGTTTTCTTCACCATGCCCCAAGCGTGCACAAATCTTCGATGGTAACCTTGGAGATCGTTATCGTGGTCAAATACAATACCTTGGATAAGTATATCATGAGGACCATCTCTTCGAGCGTAATCAAACTTTCGTAGTGCTAGTGAAGGGTTGTAGATGATACCTCCCTTTATGCTAAGGAGTGGTACATTAGGGAATTCCCCACAATGCTCAATAAAAGTGAAATCTTTTTAACGGATATCTGAATGAGAGAGTGACATCAACCTTTGGGACTACTTCAATCCTTGTTCATTCTTCATCACTGATCGAGGAAGGTGCGAAATAAACCACCTGGATAATAACGGTATGCAACACATGAAAGTCCCTTATCTTTTCATAGTAGGAGTGTAGAGATAATGCAGAATATCTCTGAGCAAAGTAGGCACGGGATTATGAGTGAGGAATATCTTAATGGTGTTCACATCTATGAATTGATCTGGATTAGGGAATATTTCCAAACCATATATTAGAAGGGCCAAAACATCTTCGAAAGCGTGGAAACTCATAACCTTTAAGAATTCTCGAGCTTTCTTTATCAGAAACTTAGCAAGCAAACCCTTAACTCCACTTCTTGTTTCCCAATTGGCTTCAATGTTTGACCGTTTTAGATGTAAGGCTGTTGCGATATCTTCGAATCACTGAACTTTTTCTGAACCGATGAAAGGTATCTGATCAAGAATAGGTGTCCCAAGTAGCTTATAGAATTCTTCCATTGTAGGAACCAACTGATAATTTGGGAAAGTAAAGCAGTGATGTTTCGGATCAAAGAACTGGAATACGACGCACATCATATCTTCTTAGAAATCAGAGGTAACCAAGTCGAGTAGATAACCATGCCTCTTTGTGAACTGAGAGTAATCAGGAACTTTTGAAACTAACTCCTTGAGTTGGGAAGGTATCCCCACGAAGTTGATTCAGATAGTCTTCCTAGAAGCCAAAACCCTACAATAAAGAGCAAAAGTAAATCCTAGGTCCTTGAAATGGTTAGAAATGTTATGATGTTATGATGTTATGATGTCATGTTTAAATATCAATCACAAGAAATTCACACAATAGCCCTAGGCTTAAGGCTTGCATGAGGTATAGGTGTCTACCCTACCGAAGTTTAAGTGGGTTCAACCTGTCCTACAATAGTAATCGGGTTCTAGGAATCTCATATCATGAATCTTTCTCGTAGGCTTTATTTCAATACGACTACCAAATGGTCGACTGAAACATCCCGAAAGTCGAATCTTAATGAGCGTAGCATCGAGTACCAACCAAACTCAGTCTGCACCAAAGTCAGCTATCTCACTACTATCTAATGGCCAAGATAGGTCAATTAGGGTTCTAAAAGTTTAATTAATGCATGATGACACCATGCAGATGCCAAATATTTCCTCAAACTGAACATGAGGAACATAAGGACATCCAAAGTTCCGCACTAACCGTAGCCATCATTTAAATTGTTTCGATCTACGCCGGACAATCGCAATGATCTATTGCTACTTACCTAAGGAAACCTTGATCCGGGTGTAGAATCCCCCACAAGTATAATACCCAAGCAACCATTAAAAGTAAAGCATACAAAGCAAATAGAAAGCGATTAAAAGTGATCCAAAGCCCTAAGGTAACCTCTCTTTGGGTAGTCCCCAGGAGAGTCGTCAGTTCTGTAACACCGTGGGAAAACTGACTTGTTTGTTTTGCATTTTATCACAAATGTTGCGGATAGCAAGAGTCGCCACCGAATTTTCTTTTATCCAATAACGGAAATGTGAAAAGAATAAGACAAACCTTTGTTAGATTTTGAGTGGTAATTATGAAAAGGGAAGGTATTAGCATTATTTCCATCCGTAGTTATCTACGAGCTCTTAATTGCTTTAGCTAACTTTTTTGAAAAAAATTGCTTTATGTGTTTGTGAGGTTTGAAAAGTATTTTTCTTTAACTTCGTAATGATCCTTGTATTAGTCCTCAAGAATGTATACAGAGTGTTTGGAAATATTTGGTTTGGAAAGATGTAACTTTGCAATGATTCTCATTGGAATGTATAAAGAGTGCTTGTTTGAAAAATAGTTTAAAAATAAGTGTGAGGTGTGAAAATCATTTTGATTGGAGCAAGCAATAGAGTCTTATTTACCTACTTAGAATGGTCGTTTCTTGTTATTTTCCTTCTCCTTTAGGATAAGGTTATCCATACCATTAGTTGGTACGTACCTTTATCCGTTGGATGTGAAGAGACAATCGTAGGATCATTGTATGGTCATTGAAAGCAACATGTAAGGATATCTTAGAAATTCAAAGGGACAATCATCACTTTTTGTAGGCAACAACCGAGGGACTAGATCATATATTCGTAGGCAACATTGAGGATCATCGAGGGACTATGATCTTTGTGATGATTTTTGAATCGAGGGACTTTGCTAATGGTACCCCTACGTTCCAGGGACATGACCATTTTTATTCGAAAGGAAACAAGAGAGGATACCCTAGGGGGTGCAAGTGTGATAGAGTGTGTTGTTTCAGATATTTTGTCTTAATTGTTTAAGGTGATCTAACGTTGTTTTAAGATCTTGTCATACAATCCTATTAGCCATACATCTAAGCAATTAATATATGTATAGAAAATAAAGGTACGAAATGTAAAAGTGCGGAAAAGTAAAGTCCTAAGCTATTATAGGACTTTAGGGCAATTAAATAATAGAGGTGCGGAAAGTAAAATGCGGAAAGTAAAATATGGTCTGGGTGATGTAATAATCAGAGGTGCCACCCTAGGTGCAGGGTCGGTAGAGGTAATCCTTATTGTGTTCACATCAGCATATTTTTCGGGATACTCGTCATCTCCCCATCCAGTTGCTTTGATGTCTTCAATTTCAATCATGTGGATTTCAGGGGCGGTATATTTCACCATGAAATCAAATTTACCCCTTGGCTGCCCTAGGGTATCATAGACTTCTGGTATGATTTCGTTTACGTCTTCGATTTTCAAGCTTTTGGAAACATCTTCGCATAAACTCTCTACAGACGGAGTTTTCATGAATAACACTTCCTGCTGGTCTATTAGGCGTTGGATACCTCTCTTCAACCAGGAACATCCATTGGGTTCGGATGTGCAGTAACAACAGTTGTCAAAACATCCTGGAAATAAGTTGGCTTGTAGCAGATTCTTCTTGACAATCATCAAAGGAATGGTTAACTCATTCAGAGCAAAGACATAAGAGTAGTTATCAATGGCGTTGGTACTCTTGCCATGATCAGGCATTGGTGTGTTGATCACATTCGGGGTTTCGACAAGAGGGTCGAATGAGCTTTAATCATGTCTTGGATCTTGGTCTTCAGGGTCCAACAGTTTTTGGTGTCGTGCCCAGGGCTATTGGAGTGGTATGCACACCTTGCATTAGGATTGTACTTCATAGAATATATGTTGACATGTTCAGGAGGATCCCTCAAAGTAATCAGCCCTACTTTTAACATGTGTTATAATGCTTGAGACAACAACACGTCAATCTTCATAAACTATCTTCTTGGCGCGTTTATCTATGCCGCATTGTCTTGTTTAGGTTGCATTGGCGTGGATCGAGATCGTGATCGCCTATAGATTAATGGTGATCACCTTTATCACGGTTCTTCTGACCATACACAATATTGGCTTCTTTCTTCCCACCAAAAGATCTCTTTGCAACATTCGAAGATGTCTCGACTTGAGTTTTTCCACTCTTGATTCCAACTTCAACATATTCTCTTGTCAGTATTAGCTCGTGAATCCGACCGAGTAATTTCAATCGTGTGATCAAGAATGGACTGTTAGCTGCCCATGAACATGTCAACCGATTCCCTATTAGACAATGGTGGATGGACTCGGCCTGCTAGATCTATCTATTTATGGGCGTACTCTTTGAATTTCTCATCACGACCCATAGACATAGTTTGCAGTTGCATACAGGTCGGTGCCAATTCAACATTGTACTAGTTGTAAAAGCATTTGTCAAATCATTCCGTATAAATGTGAGTATTCTCAAGTCGATAATACCATTCTAATCAAGCCTCTCTTGAAAGAAATGCATCCATAATTTCTTGTCAAATGAATCCATAGGACTTCGTTTCAAACAAGAAATGCCATCATACAAAAGTAGAACTTTGAACTTTGTGGGAAATCACCACTCTAGGAACCGTGATTAAGTCATCAAGTTTAGTCCCGACATTTTCCACCCAGATTCGATTTGTCTTCGAGTTGCTTGTTCTCGTTGTCGAGGATATCGCTTCATAGTCTAACCACGTTGACCTGACCGAATGTTTTCACCATGTTGAGAATCAACGATTCTTTTCTTCTTGATGATGAGCTCTTTCAGATCCGTCCCCACCAAATTGGTGAACATCTCTGAATTGATCTGACCCTTTGACAATTTGTTCGAGAGCCATTTCGCTAAAATAAACAGAGAGAATGAGAAAATGCTATATGATATGCAATGATCAATGTTATGAAATTTGGTAAACAAGCAAGAACAAACTTTTTAGTTTGATTAGTAAATACAAATAAAATTTCAAGAAGTGTTAAACTCCTAGTGTTTAGGGCCCCATGGATGCTTCCTCTTTGTGTTGACATAGGTGTTAATGCTCTGCTCGAAACACACTTTTTCACTTGCATAACACTAAGCTTCGAATGTATCCTCTTTTGAGTTGAATCCAAGATCTCTTCAATTCTCAAAATCGTAGGCATATCTGGAACGGTGGTTAAGATTCATGTGTAATGTTCCATAAAGGTAGAATAGCAAGATATGGCATCATAAGATTTTGAGCGAGCCCGCACTCCATTTGAGGTAAGGTTCCCAAGGAACGAAGTTTTATGCCCCTGTGTCTTAGTATTAGTTTTCTTTACCATGCCCCAAGCGTACAAATCTTCGATGGTAATCTGGAGATCGTTGTCATAGTCAAATATAATGCCTCGGATAAGCATATCATGAGGACCACCTCTTCGAGCATAACCAAACTGTCGTAGAGCTAGAGAAGGATTGTAAGTGATACCTCCCCTTATGCCAAGGAGTGGTACATTAGGGAATTCTCCACAATGCTCAATGAAAGTGAAGTCTTTTTGAGAGTAGAGACACCAACGAATATCTAAATGAGAGAGTGATATCAACCTTTGAGACCACTTCAAGATTTGTTCATTCTTCATCACAGATCGAGGAAGGTGTGAAATAAACCAACTAGATAATAACGGTATGCAACACGTGAGAGTCCCTTGTCTTTTCATAGTACGAGTGTGGAGAGAATGCAGAATATCTCCGAGTAAGGTAGGCACGGGATTATGAGTGAGGAATATATTGATGGTGTTCATGTCTATAAACTGATCCGGATTAGGAAATAGCACCAAACCATAGATTAGCAAATCCAAAATATCTTTGAAAGCGTGGAAACTCATAGCCTTCAAGAATTCTCAAGCCTTCTTTATCAGAAATTTAGCAAGCAAACCCTTAACTCTACTTCTTGTTTCCCAATTAGCTTCAATGTCTGGCCGCTTTAGATGTAAAGGTGCTGCAATGTCTTCAAACTTCAGAACTTTTTCTGAACCGATGAAAGGTATCTGATCAAGGATGGGTATCCCAAGTAGCTTAGATAACTCTTTCATTGTCGGTACCAACAAATAGTCTGGGAATATGAAAGAGTGATTCTTCAGATCAAAGAACTGGAATATGACGCTCATCATATCTTCTTCAAAACTAGAGGTAACCAATTCGAGTAGATAACCATGCCTTTTGATGAACTGAGCATGATCGTGAACTTTTGAGACTAACTCCTAAGTCGAGAAGATATTCCCACAAAGTTGATTCGGATAGTCTTCCTGGATGCCATAACCCTACAAAAAAGAGCAAAGATAAATCCCTAGGTCCTTGAAATGGTTAGAAATGTTATGATGATATGATGTTATGATGTCATGATGTCATGTTGAAATAACAAGCACAAGCATTCAAACAACATTTTAGGCTTAAGGCTTGCATGAGGTATAGGTATCTACCCTTCACGGAGTTTAAGTTGGTTGCACTGGTCCCTACAATAGTAACCGGTTCTAGGAATCTCATATCACCGATCTTTCTCAGAGGCTTTATTTTAGTACGACTACTAAATGGTCGATCAAAGCATCCCGAAAGTCGGATCTCAATGAGCGTAGCATCTAGTATCAACCAACCTTAGTCTGCACCAAAGTCGTCTATCTCACCACCTTCTAATGGCTAAGATGGGTCAATTAGGGTTCTAAAAGTTTAGTTAGTGCTTGATGACACCACGCAGATGCCAAATATTTCCTCAACTGAGCATGAGGAACATCAGGACATCCAAAGTATCGCACTAATCATAGCCATTATTTTAACGGTTTCGGTCTATGTCGGACAACATGTGATCTATTGCTATTTACCTTCAAGTATAATACCCAAGCATACCCTTAAAATTAAAGCATATAAAGCAAACACAAAGCGATAAAAAAGTGATTTATAGCCCTAAGGAAACCTCTCTTTGGGTGTAGTCCCCAGCAGAGCCGCCAGTTCTGTAACACGGTGGGAGAACTGACTTATTTGTTTTGCGTTTTATTGCAAATGTTATGGATAGCAAGAGTCACCACCGAATTTTATTTTATCCAATAAAGGAAAGATGAAAATAACAGGAAAGACCTTTGATAGATTCTGAGTACGGGAGGAAATTATGAAAAGGGAAGGTATTAGCACCCATTCCATCCGTAGTTATCTACGGGCTCTTAATTGCTTATCTCACTTTTTGAAAACTTTATTTCTGTGTATGTGTGATTTTAAAAAAAGATTGTTTTGACTTTGTAATGATTCTTGTATCAGTACTCAAGAATGTTTACGAAGTGTTTGAAAATATTTGTTTGAAAAATGTAACTTTGTAATGATTCTTGTATGAATGTATACAAAGTGTTTGTTTGAAAGTATTTTGAAAAGAGTGTGAGGTGTGAAAAGTATTTGTTTTGATTGGAGCAAGCAATTTAGAGTCTTATTACCTACTCAGAAAGGGACGTTCTTATTATTTTCTTTATCCTTTAGGACAACGATATTCATACCATTAGTTGGTAGGTAACTCTATCTGTTGGATGTGAAGGGATAGGCGTAGGGTCATCGTATGGTAATTGAAAGCAACATTGTAAGGATACCTTAGCATTCATAGGGATGGTCATCACTTATTCGTAGGCAACAACCGAGGGACGAGATCATATATTTGTAGGCAACATCGAGGGTCATCGAGGGACTATGATCTTTATGATGATTTTTGAATCGAGGGAGTTTTGCTAATGTTACCCCTAAGTTCGAGGGACATGACCATTTTATTCGTAAGGCAACAAGAGAGGATACCCTAGGGGGTGCAAGTGTGAAGAGTGTGTTCAATTCAGATATTTATCTTGAGATTAGGGTGATCTAAGTTTGACTTTAGTCTTTCCATACAATCCTATTAGCCATACATCTAAGCAGTGTATATACAGTTTATAAGAGTGCTGAAAGTAAAAGCAGAAAAGTAAAGTCCTACGCTATTATATGGCTTTGGGGCAGTTACATAATTGGAGGTGCGGAAAGTAAATCTTAGTTTAAACTATTACGTTATGTGAGCATATACATAATATTGGAAAAATGTGCAAGAAATTAAACCTAGCTATTACAACCGAAACAATTACAATAATCTAAAAATACCATGAGAAGGATTAAATCGAATAAGAAGAAATAACGTTAGTAAAATATTTTTGTGTTAGTAAGAAAAGGTTTTAAAAATTAAAAATAAATTAAGATTAATAAAAACCTAATTTCTAGAAAGAAAAAAATATTTTTGTATTTTTTTGGATTGATTTTATTTGAGAAAAATAATTAAAGTTTAATTTAAAGGTTAATTCAATAATTAATTAAAAGAAAAGGAAAAAAAAAAGAATTTTTTGGTGACAAAAATTAAATAAGTATTTTAATTACCTAATTTTAAAAAGAAAATATTTTTTTGATTTTTTTTGTATTTTAAAAAATAATTGAAAGAAAAGAAAAATAAGCAAAATAAGGGTTAGTTGAAAAATAACAAAAGATAGGGTTCAGACACTGGGGATCGAACCCAGGTCTTGATGGTTACCAACATACTCCCTTTGTCAACTATGTTAGTTGCTTCATCTGTAAGTGGAACAAAAGGAAATATATATATATATATATATATATATATATATATATATATATATATATATATATATATATATATATATATATATATTCAATTTTAAAATATATAAAGCAAAAAAAACACGCGCGCAAGGGGCTTCATCCCCGATTCAAATTTCTGAAGACTTTACTGATGGCCAATCCGTGGGTAAACCTTTTACCTACGGCCGCTTCAGTCACTATAGCACCTGCAATTTTCAAAAATCAAATACAAGCAATATAAATTACTTGTAAGACCATGATCATGATTCGATTGCAATTGACGTCCTGAGCACGATGGTACTCATCATTTTGTCTAATTTTGCCTAAATAAGAAAACCCCAAATCGGAGCTTTAAATCCTAGCAATGGTGGATTCATGTACCTGCACTTAAACTCCAATTAAACCATACGTAAAGCATCGAAACCTCGCTAGAACACAAATATATCATCAATTCATGTTAAAATGCATGTTAATATGAAATCGAAAATCAAAAGTATGAATGAAAACCGAATCGTGATTTTACGTTTCTGGATGTTTTGATGGCTTGTGAATGATTGGAATTGATCAGAGAGCACTGATGGAGCTAATGAACACCTTAGAATTGCTTGAATCGATGGAATCATTGGTCTACAAGTAACTTGGAAGTCACATATTTTTGAGGTTTTGTTAGGTTTTCTCGATCGCAAACCGTCCCTTGATCATCCGGATTCAATGTGTTTATATAGAGGAAGGATTAGGTTAAGTGATTGCAATCAAATATATGATAATTGATGTGGAGATATTTGATTGAAAATTAATACAAAACTTGCTATTATTGGAACAATGTTGCACCAATCAAGCTTGCAATGATTTGCTTGAGCTCCAAGGCAAATATTTGATTGATTTTCTGATTGAAAACAATATCCATGCATCTCTTGCCATTTAATTGATATTTTATTTAATTTATTTTGAATTTAAATGAATGAATAAAAAAAAAAAAAAATCATGGCCATGCACCAATGGGCTTAGAGGTCCTCTAACATGTTATATCCACGTTCATACTTCAAAAATTAAGCCCATTAACTCAAAAAGTCAAAATTGCTCAATTGACATTTCATGCATTTCTTCAAAATTTTCATTTTTGCTCAAGTCATAACTTGCTCAATTTTATAATTTAAGAATGTTATTGGACTTTTTAGAAAGCTTAATATGTCCTCTAAATTCTCCTTTTGGTTTCATCTTCTTTGAAGATTCCATGCTCATATACACCTCTTGGAAAAAGATGACTTTTGTTGACTTTTAGAAGGACTTATAATGTCTTGATTCGTAACTCTCAAATGAAGAATTTTGGGCAAAGCTTGTGAGACACGAAGTTGTAGAGAATTGAATTATATTTAAAAGGAGATTTGGTGGGGAAAAATTGATGAAGTATGTGGAAGTTATGCTTGGTCAGAGTTTTGTTGACTTTTTATTTAAAAAAACCCTAATTTAGAAACTTTGACTTTTAACCATTCCTTAAATTTTCTTGATGAATCATGGTTAACCCTTGATCAAATGATGAATGTGACTTCAAAATATTGATGTTGACAAAAAATGATGAAGTTTGACTCTATGTTGACCACAATTGACTTTTTATCCAATACAAATGATTTTCTACCATCTGAGCAAATAATAAAGCAAACTTAGGTTATGAGGCTTGAAACTTGACATGGTGGTAATTTGAGACATATGAGGAGGAATGATGCTCACTTGAGGCAATAGAAGTCAACTTTGAATTGAGAGAAACAAACCCCTAGTGGTGGGTTGATTGCTTAGGAGAGGGTTTGTCTGATCAACTCTTGAGGAATTCTTGAGTATGGAGATGTGTATTGACTAGAAAAATAGGAGGGCAAATTTTTGGGTATAACATATCCGTACTTCCATACTTTTCTTGAACCATAACAAAAATTTTAATTTTTTATTCGACGCATTAGTTCAGTACATTCAAAAAGTATATAGGTTGCTCACAATTAGGCTACGTTAGAATTTTTGGATAAGATTCGTCAAAAATAATACCGCCTTGACACCTAAATCTTCAAGATTATGAGAAATCAGTTTGAGTACTTATGATGCCGAAACCTTAAGTTTTAATTTTAGATCAACTCCGAGTAGTTTATACTAGCAGTTGGCACCGTCTTATCTACAAACTACGTAGGGAGCCGATGAATATAAATGATTGGTCCTAATCAGATTTTTTTTAAGCATCAAGACATAGTAGGGAATGCGCTAATTAAGTTAGGTGACCCTCACTAGGTCATTTAATCTAACAGTTGCGGAACCTACAAGAAACTAATGTAACAACCAGTTATAAGCCTGTTTAGTGGTATCTGGTGTTGAACTTGGTAGGGCGGACTACAGTTCGATCCCCCGAGACTTGTAATCTGGGAAAGAAAAAGGGTTACCAACTTGTGTACCAGAACCCCGTGCAAAATGACCAGAATCACTAACCGGCTACTCTACTATGCGCGTGCGAGAGATAAAGGGCTTAATGTGATTGTGTGAGAATAAAAGTGGTTGATTTCGAACAAAAAGCATTAGGTTAAGCTATGATAGCATGATTAAGACTGGTTTGCATAAGAATGAGGATTTTGACCATGTTCCCTAGTTTCGTGTCATTTCGTATCATTAGTGCTCTAACCCAATTCCATCTTTCTAATGTAACGCCTCAACCACGCATTTATCGAGTTGCATCGTGTGATTGTGTCATTTGCGCTAGACGATTTTTATTCTATTATTTGCTTGAGGACAAGCAAAGGTTCAAGTGTATGGAGTTTGATAACCCAAAATGTATCGATTATTTGAATCAATTTACATGAATTTTATCAGATTTTAATTAATTATATTACTCTTTATTCAGATTATGCCTATTTTTATGTTTTCAGGAATTTGATGATTACAAGGCATGTGCGAAGAAAGTCAGGCAAATCGTACTCAAAATCCACAAAAGAAAAGCCTTTATGTAATTGTGGGGTGTATGGTAAAAATAGGGTGTATTTCAAGTAAAATGTCTTGCAAATTAATTAAGAAAAGAGGCCAAATCCAGTTCCAACGTGCGCAGCAAGCCCAGGAGTCCAAGGTGTAACAACCATTACACGCTAGCCCTAAAGCCATAACGATCACGATGACTTAGGAAGTAAATCTTCCTCACCAAGCCATGCGTAACGATCGTTATGCTCCACTCAGCAGTTCGTAGCGACCGCTACAGAGGAGAAAACGGAGGCGAGAAAATCTCAACGGCCCAATTTCCTTAGCGCATCCTACTTCTATAAATAGGCCTTTCACTTTCCAGTTTCAAAACCCTTTTTTTTCTTCCGCTTTACTTACTGTTACTCTACCAATTTTTACAAAGATTATATTCCTTGCCTTTTACCGATTCCTATTTATTAGTTTTAGTATCTACTTTCATTTTCTCGTAGCAATTTCCACATCAGAGATTGCTACAAACCTTTGCTGATTCTAACCTTACGTTAGAATCATGACTTTTTATTTCCTTCATCACATTTAATTTTTGGAGAAACAAAGGGAAGATCTCACCGACCTGTGGGAGACACCTGAAGTTAGCCAAATATTCCGCAATTTTATTTTCAAGTTTAATTTAATTATTTTATGCCAAAATTGTCTGAAATGCGTGGTTTATTTGAATTGTCTGATATTGTTTTTTCTGTTGCGCTATAATTGAATTATATAACATGTTAGGCTAAATTTAGTTATCGGTATGTAAGGTCATATAACCAATAGGGTTTAGCAACGCCATTAGATTCATCCTGTTTTAAAAGAATAATTTTCTGGTTTCAATTACTAGCTATTAATACCAACTGTTTTGTTACGAGAGTAAAATACAGATTAGAAGTTAGGATCAATAAAACGAGTTGAGATAATAACTGGACAGTAGCAATTGTGCATCAACTTAAAATACAGCCGAGAGCGCTTTTAAGTTGATTAGGTTTTATTTATTTCCAAAAACTATTTTTAAACTCTAATTGAAACAGCGAGAGCACTAACCTAGGTTTGATTATAGGATCTGAATCAACAAACAAGAGAGTGTGAGAAGAGGGTTTTCAAACAAATAGTTCCTACTGAAACTGTTTTGATAACTCGAGTTTAAGTCGATGAGTTGCTAAATTCCCAAAGTCTGACCATTACATACCGATATTCCCCATCTGAATCTAAACTAGATAATAATTAGTTAGGTTCCGTAAACCCAATTATTTACATTATTAGCCTTAGATTTACGTAGTAACCTTAGATAACGATAGGTTGACATTTAGTCATTTGGGATTCAATAATCTATAAAGCTACACGCGATAGGATTGTATACTTGCAGTCTATATTCTTTAAGACACATAAAGTTGCGATCAACATGTCATGTGTATGAAGTTATTACACGTCAAATGTAACACCCCTTCTAATTACCCGCGAATTTATAAATAATAATCAGAGTATTTATCACATATCGAGAGGCGTCACAATTTTAAATATAATTCAAATTATAACCACACAGTTGTCATGCTTTCACTGAAGAAAAATCATTAAATAAAATGACTTAAGGTTATGTTTAATAAATGAAATGAAACATAACAAACTCGAATACATCATTCATAATTATTCCAGACATAAATCGAAACATTAACCAAAACTATTATTTAATATCCATAAAGAATTTCAAATCAAGCTTCCCTAGTGTTACATCTACCGAGCACTATTAATCGACACGCCGGATTAACTAAATGACTAAACTCTAGAAGTTATCCTCCCCGATTCCAAGCAGCTAATCACTTCAAATCTGAAATCATTAAATTAAGGGTGAGATTTCTATTCAATATAAAATGCATTATACATTTTTAAATACAACTGAATAATTTGATACGTTAGTCCATTATCCAAATACATGATCACAATTCAGTTCATAAAACATTGCACGCAATCCATTATGCAAATAAACAATCAATGGAAATTGTAACACTGGAAACCATCCTAGCATGTTACAACCCCATATGCAATGCAGACTCTATGCATGTGGTGCCAAACGTGAACCTAGTTCACCCACTGTTCCATCACACTCGAAAAACAGCGGCAATTCATGATTCACCCATAACCACTGGGTCAAGAATCTTAATCCATGATTCGTCCATAACCACTGGGTCAAGAATCTAGCCTCACTACCTCTGAATCCTGGTAATTTTATTGGCTCTGCAAGTTCACTTCCGCACAATGGGAATGAACCATAAACAATGCTTATGCATGCATCATAAAAGCATGCAACATTAATTCACAGATTATGATCTCAACATAATTCACATAATACCAATCACCAATGTATCACATTCAATCATAATGAATATCAAACACAACATTGTAAGCATTATTCCTCATTCATTAAACCAGACAATCCATACCCCATTCTCCTTCGTCCTTAAACTATCAACGCTTCAAAATCGAACTCGACTTTTTAAAATAATTTTCACAATAATATTTTTCTATTTTTATAAGATAGTACTTTTAATTTAAGAAATACTGCCGAAAACGGCACTCGAATCGGAGTTACGGTTTAGAAAATATGAATTTTAAAGTTTTAAGTGTTTTGAAACAACACATGGAACTCGGTTCCTCCCCGGGAGAACCCGTTCCCACCTTTTCAAAAAGTCACGCCCCGAAATTTGTATGGGGAACCCGGTTCCTCCATACTGGAACCGTTCCCACGCTGAAAATGGCCAATTTGAAAATTTGAATGGGAACCCTTCCTCCTCGAGTAACCGGCCCCACGACTGTAGAATCAAATCGCTATTTTGACAAAGATTATGCATTCCAAATCACATCCAATCATTCTCATACGAATTGCAACATTAGAAACACTAAAATGCATCCATTATACACCAATACAACATCATACATCTTTATTTCATCATTCCTATTAGTTGTTTGACACACTAATGATTCACAATCCTATAATCCGACACAAATAGGGATGAATCCTACAAACCTAGAATTACCTAAATCAAATTTCCTAACATACCCAATCATTCAATTGATTCCCAAAACCCATAAGGCATTAAAATCGAATGAAATCACCCCTTACCTCGCGATGATCTTCGACTTTCCCGGCGTTGGCTTTTTCTCTTCTCTTCTCCAATTCCACGTGAAATAACTTTTTCCAAAATAACCTTCTTTTCTTCTTTTCCTTTTTATATTCCTTTTATTTATTCCAATAAATACAATAATTAGTAATTAGTAAGAGTAGAGTAATTTACTCCTCACACCCTCTAATTACTCTTCACACCACCCAACCCTTCTTTTCTTTAAATAATCCAATTAAATCCAAAAATATAAATAATCAAGCCTTTAATTAAATAAATAATTAAATTCCTAATTATCTAATATTTGAATTAATTTGGGGTGTCACAACTCTCCCCTACTAAAAAGAGTTTTCGTCCTCGAAAACATACCAGTTCCCAAGTTACATTTCCTCCACGGTCCTCCCAAGCTACTCTCACCTGTTATCTCTTTACCACGCATTGCTTCACTTTTCGATCCTCAATTTCAGGCATCGCTTCAACAATGATTATCCCGTACTTGTACATCATCTACCTGAATTTCATGGGACGGATCAGCAATGTATCTCCTCAACTGAGATACATGGAAAACATCATGCAAATTCGCAAGTGACGGCGGTAAAGCAATCTGATAAGCAACCTTCCCAACTCTCTTGGTAATCTGATACGGACCAATAAAGCGCGGAGTCAGCTTCCTTGACTTCAAAGCTCGACCAATACCAGTCATTGGAGTAACTCTCATAAACACGTGATCTCCTTCACTAAACTCAAGATCCTTCCTCCTCTTATCATGATAACTTTTCTGACGACTCTGAGAAGCTCTCATCTTCTCCTGAATCATCTTAATCTTTTCTGAAGTTTGTTGAACAATCTCTGGTCCAATCACAACACTCTCTCTAGATTCATACCAACACAACGGTGTCCGACACCTCCTACCATACAATGCCTCAAACGGAGCTATACCAATACTAGAATGAAAACTATTGTTGTAGGTAAATTCGATCAATGGTAAGTAGCTATCCCAAGCTCCACCTTTCTCTAACACGCAAGCTCTCAACAAATCTTCTAATGACTGAATCGTTCTCTCCGTCTGACCATCTGTCTGCGGATGATAAGCAGAACTCAATCATAACTTAGTATCCAAAGCTTCTTGCAATCCTGTCCAAAACTTAGATGTAAACCTCGGATCTCGGTCCGACACAATACTAGAAGGAATACCATGTAAACTTTACAATTTTCTCCACATACAACTCTGCCAACTTCTCCATCGGATAATTCATTCTCATCGGAATAAAGTGTGCAGATTTTGTCAACCGATCAACAATAACCCAAATAGAATCACAATTCTTCGATGTTCGTGGCAAACCAGATACAAAATCCATAGAAATGCCATCCCATTTCCATTCCTGAACAAACAACGGTTCCATCAATCCCGACGCTTCGATGCTCAATCTTGGATTTGACAAACTAAACACGATACACAAACTCTGCAATTTCCTTTTCATTCCAGGCCACCAAAATAACTTCTTCAAGTCATGATACATTTTAGTAGCACCAGGGTGAATACTCAACCCACTACGGTGTCCTTCTTCCAAAATATTCTTTCTAATCTCGGCAACATCCGGAACACACGCCCTATCACCAAATCTCATAACGCCATTCTCGTCAATTCTGAATTCACCTCCTTGACCTTGGTTAATCAATGTCAACTTATCCACCAGACCGACATCAGATTTTTGTCCATTTCGAATTTCTTCCAGAATACCACTAGTCAGCTTCAACATACCCAATTTTACACTATTCGGGAGTAGTTTCACATACCAAACTTAAGTCTCTGAATTGTTCAACTAAATCCAATTCACGAACCATCAGCATCGACATATGCAAGGACTTCCTGCTCAATGCATCTGCCACAACGTTTGCCTTACCAGGATGGTAATTCAAACCGAAATCATAATCCTTGAGGAATTCTAACCACCTCATCTGCCTCATATTCAAGTCTTTCTGATCAAAAAGATACATCAGGCTCTTATGATCACTGAATACCTCAAACCGTGAACCATACAGATAATGCCTCCATAATTTCAAAACAAACACAACAGCTGCCAACTCTAAATCATGAGTCGGATAATTCCTTTCATGAATCTTCAACTGTCTTGAAGCATAAGCCACAACCTGCCTATCTTGCATCAAAACACCGCCTAAACCCATCAAAGACGCATCACAATACACCATGAAAGATTCTGCCAGATTCGGCAAAATTAGAATCGGAGCACTAGTCAACCTCCTCTTCAACTCTTGGAATCCTCGCTCACAGTCAGTATCCCAAACAAACGCTTGACCTTTTCTCGTCAACTTAGTCAACGGTAAAGCTAACTTCGAAAATCCCTCAATGAATTTCCTGTAATAACCCGCGAGACCAAGAAAACTACGGATCTCAGAAGCATTCTTCGGCGCTTCCCACTGAGATACCGCTTCTACCTTCGTAGGATTGACAGCGATGCCATTCTTGGAAATCACGTGACCAAGAAAGCTTACTTCGCTTAACCAAAACTCACATTTAGACAACTTTGCATAAAGCTTCTTCTCTTTCAATAATCCCAATACAACTCTGAGATGCTCTGCATGCTCTTCATCACTCTTTGAATAGATCAAAATGTCGTCAATAAATACCATCACAAACTTGTCAAGATACGGATGGAATATCCTGTTCATATACTCCATAAAAACACCAGGTGCATTAGTAACTCCAAACGTCATAACAGAATATTCATAATGCCCATACCTCGTTCTAAATGCAGTCTTCTGAATATCTTCCTCCTTAACACGAATCTGATGATATTCAGACCTCAAATCAATTTTACTGAATACACACGCTCCAACCAACTGATCCATCAAATCATCAATCCTCGGCAATGGATACCGATTCTTGATTGTCACTTTATTCAACTGTCTGTAATCAACACACAGTCTCATCGTACCTTCCTTCTTCTTAACTAAAAATACCGGCGCACCCCACGGCGAAACACTAGGACGAATAAACTTCTTCTCAAGTAAATCTTCCAACTGTTTCTTCAACTCGGACAACTCAGATGCCGACATGCGATAAGGCGCCATCGACCTGACTAGTTCCGTGAATCAAATCTATAGCAAACTCCACTCTCTCAAGTGGTAGCTCACTAACATCTTTCTAAACACTTCGAAATTCATTCACAATGTAATTCACCACTCTTAGCCTTTCCTTTCACCTCTATCAAGAATACAACATAAATACCACGGCACCATCTCTAACGGTGAATTCATGCCGCGACATAGTCACATCTTCAACTTTAGCTTCTTCGTGAAATATGACCGCTTCTCAAATAAGATTATGAACCGGTTGAATACCAACCGTTCATTCCAAAGATAATATCAAGTTGTGCTAAAGGTAGGCACACTAAATCCATACCAAACCTCTACCAAAATGACAATAGGACAATTCCTACAAACATACAAGTAGTCCGAACCCGACGCAGAGTGTCAATAACCATACTTCCATCCAAATTAGAAATTTCCGATTTAATCTTTAGCATGTCAAAGCAATAAAAGAATGTGTCGCTCCAGTATCAATAATCGCAATTAAAGGTATGCCATTAATAAAACATGTACCTTTAATCAACCGATCATCTGGCTTAACCTCTGATCCTGACAAGGCGAACACCTTTCCACCAGCTTGCTCTTTCTTTGGCTTAGTACACTGTGGGCGAGTGTGTCCCTCTTCGCCACAGTTGTAACAAGTTATCCTTCTGGATCTGCACTCAGCCACTATATGACCAAATCTCCCACAGTTGTTGCACTTCTTCGCATCATTCTTGCATTCAGTAGCTCGGTGCCCCATGTCACCACACCTGTAGCACTTAGTGAAAGAGCCAGAAGAACTAGAGTCTCCCCCACTAGGCTTCTTCCAACCTCTAGATTTCTGATTATTCCTGTCATAGGGCTTACCACGATCCATCTATCTCTTGCCCTTACGATTAGCATAACTCTAAGCATTCGACTTAGTACTAGCAAGATCTTCTTCCAGAATCCTACTATAGTCTACTAAATCAGGAAACCTCCTAATGCGCTGATACCTGATACCCTGCTTGATCTCATCACGAAGACCATTCTCAAACTCGATACATTTGGAAAATTCTCCATCTGCATCGTTAGTGTAATGAGCATAATTTAATTTAGTAAACTCAAGCATACCACTCACACTTGTTGCCTTGCTTGAGCTCCAGAAACTCAATCTCTTTCTTGCCTCGAATGTCTTCAAGAAAGTACCTTCTCAGAAAAGCTCTCCTGAACACAGCCCAAGTCAATGCAATGCCATCTTCTTCCATCTCAGTTCTGGTAGCAACCCACCAGTCATCAGCTTCTTCTGCCAGCATGTGAGTACCATACCTCACCTTCAACTCCCAGCACAATCAATCACCCTAAAGATCCTCTCGATCTCCTTCAACCACTTCTGAGCACCTTCGGGATCATGTGTACCTTTAAACAATAGAGGATTATTCCTCTGAAAATTTCCCAATTGTCTGTCAGCATCAATACCAGCTCCCTGCTGATTTCCTCCGAGCACTCCAGCTAACATTCCCAAAGCCTCAGCAATAGCAGCATCGTCTCTTCCGTTACCTCTTCCAGCCATTGTTCTGTAACATTACAAAACAATCCACATCAACACACAAGCATCGACAATGTTACCTTGCACTAGTTGCATACAAAAGGGATAACGACACTAAGACAAGACCGACTATGCTCTGATACCACTATTGTAACACCCCTTCTAATTACCCGCGAATTTATAAATAATAATCATAGTATTTATCACATATAGAGAGGCGTCACAATTTTAAATATAATTTAAATTATAACCACACAGTTGTCATGTTTTCACCGAAGAAAAATCATTAAATAAAACAGACTTAAGGTTATGTTTAACAGCGGAAATGAAACATAACAAATCCTGAATACATCATTCATAATTATTCCAGGACATAAATCGAAACATTAACCAAAACTATTATTTAATATCCATAAAGAATTTCAAATCAAGCGTTTCCCAGTGTTACATCTACGTAGCACGACAATCGACGCGGATTAACTAAATGACTCAACTCTAGAAGTTATCCTCCCCGATTCTAAGCAGCTAATCACTTCAAATCTGAAATCATTAAAGTAAGGGTGAGATTTCTATTCAATATAAAATGCATATACATTTTTAAATACAACTGAATAATTTGATACGTTAGTCCATTATCCAAATACATGATCACAATTCAATTCATAAAACATTGCACGCAATCCATTATGCAAATAAACAATCAATGGAAATTGTAACACTGGAAACCATCCTAGCATGTTACAACCCCATATGCAATGCAGACTCTATGCATGTGGTGCCAAATGTGAACCTAGTTCACCCACTGTTCCATCACACTCGGAAAACAGCGCAATTCATGATTCGTCCATAACCACTGGGTCAAGAATCTTAATCCATGATTCTTCCATAACCACTGGGTCAAGAATCTAGCCTCACTACCTCTGAATCTTGGTAAGTTTATTTGCTCTGCAAGTTCACTTCCGCACAATGGGAATGAACCATAAACAATGCTTATGCATGCATCATAAAAGCATGCAACATTAATTCACAGATTATGATCTCAACATAATTCACATAATGCCAATCACCAATGTATCACATTCAATCATAATGAATATCAAACACAACATTGTAAGCATTATTCCTCATTCATTAAATCGCATAATCCATACCCCATTCTCCTTCGTCCTTAAACTATCAACGTTTCAAAATCGAACTCGACTCTTTTAAAATAATTTTCAAAAATAATATTTTTCTTTTATAAGATAGTACTTTTAATTTAAATATCACGGCACTCGAATCGGAGTTACGGTTTAGAAAATATGAATTTTTAAAGTTTTAAGTGTTTTGGAAACCAACACAGTGGAACCCGGTTCCTCTCTGGGAGAACCCGGTTCCCACCTTTTCAAAAAGTCACGCTCCTGGAAATTTGTATGGGGAACCCGGTTCCTCCATACTGGGAACCGGTTCCCACGTTGAAAAATGGTCAATTTTGAAAATTTTGAACTGGGAACCCGGTTCCTCCCTGGGAGTAACCGGTTCCCACGACCTGCAGAATCAAAACCTGCTATTTTTGACAGCATTATGCATTCCAAATCACATCCAATCATTCTCATACGAATTGCAACATTAGAAACACTAAAATGCATCCATTATACACCAATACAACATCATACATCTTTATTTCATCATTCCTATTAGTTGTTTGACACACTAATGGTTCACAATCCTATAATCCGACACAAATAGGGATGAATCCTACAAACCTAGAATTACCTAAATCAAATTTCCTAACATACCCAATCATTCAATTGATTCCCAAAACCCATAAGGCATTAAAATCGAATGAAATCACCCCTTACCTCGCGATGATCTTCGACTTTCTCGGCGTTGGCTTTTTCTCTCTTCTCCAATTCCACGTGAAATAACTTTTTCCAAAATAACCTTCTTTTCTTCTTTTCCTTTTTATATTCCTTTTATTTATTCTAATAAATACAATAATTAGTAATTAGTAAGAGTAGAGTAATTTACTCCTCACACCCTCTAATTACTCTTCACACCACCCAACCCTTCTTTTCTTTAAATAATCCAATTAAATCCAAAAATATAAATAATCAAGCATTTAATTAAATAAATAATTAAATTCCTAATTATCTAATATTTGAATTAATTTGGGGTGTCACATCAAATGCCACTATGTCAACTCAACGACAAGTATATGCCACATGGACCATAATTTTAACTTTGACTAACAGAGGTAACGGAAAAGACTAACGTGAACCTTTTCGAACAATTAAAGGATCAATATGGATCTTTCTACATTTAAGAGACCAAAATAGATCCCAAATACTTAAGGGGACAAAAAATGACATTTTGCCTTAAAAAAGTCATCAACCCGCCATATGGTAACCACGTATCCTTAGCCTTAGTGTTAATCACATTTGATAACATTGGCCGATAATCTCATGATTTTCTCTTAATAACTCGACTTCTCCATTGTCCAAAAGATTCTCTAATGTTAAGTACACTAGTAGAAGACCCGTGCGTCCGCACGAGTTCTATTATTTATAAATTTAAGTAAAATTTATAATTATATCGATATAATATATATGTAATAAAATGTGAAATAGTAGCATTTTGTGATCAAAATATTATATTCATGGATAATATTAACGTCAACACCGACTTGAAAGAATAAGTTTTATAAATTGTCCCAAAAAAAAAAAAAAATTTTGGTATCTAATAGAAAAATGATGCCCAAAAAGAAAAATAAACTCTTTCATATCTTTAATCATTGATAAGGCTTGGTCGCTGCTAAAAAATAATTGTTATTATAAAATTACTAATAACTGCAAATATTTAAAAATAAATATATAGAAAATCAATAACATAATACATCCAATATATCTAATAATTATAAATATTTATAAATATCACTAATAACTAAATATTTTTATAATTATTAAATATTGTATTGATTAAAACGCAAAAAGTATTGTGGTGACAGTGACCCATAAAAATAATAAATTCTAGTGATAGAATTTACGGGGTTAGTAAAATTTACAAATACCACTTTGATTGTTTCTTTAAAATATAATAATAAATTGATAATTTTAATAATAAAATTTATAGGGATTGTATTACAAATTACAAAATAGAAAACTATGATGTAAATCTTTTTACAGTTGTTGCATAAATATACTATAACAAAATATTGTTGTTCTTTACTTTTTAAAGGTAATCAAAATGCATTAACCACATACATAATTCAAAGCAAACAAGAAAAGTCTCCCTTATTTTACCTTACAAAAATTAGTAGGTGAGTAGTTAAAAATAAATTTGACCCAACAAATGAAAGTATAGTTGCAGCATTAATAAATTTAAATATTAGTTTTCATATAAATATTATATTGATATAGAAAATAGATAAGAAAATAACAAATATAACCATTCTTTGAAAAAAAAATGTTGATTGCTTGAGTTAATAAAATACAATTTTTTTGTTGAATGATTGATTGAGAGAAAAGTGTTGCATGTCTTTCTTGTCTCTCTTGTTTTTATTATATCCCAAACATAAAACTTTGTTGAATAAATGATTGAGAGGAGAAGTGTTGCGTGTTGATTTTATTCTATCCCAAAGTTACATTCCAGCATAATTTCTATTAGTTTTAAAGGAGGGGGAATTTTGCTTGTGTAATTGATTTCAATGACTTTTTTTACAAAGTTTAAGTGAACTCTGAAGAATCAGTAATAGCACAAGTTATGTGATGAGACTAAAATTAAATAAAACTATAACAAACTTTGACAAAACAAATAAGGCATTAGATTTTAATAATGACACTACAAACACACTTAGAGCAAAATTTAATACTGACACTACAAACACACTTTGAGCAACCAAATTTAATAGTGACACTACAAATAGACTTTGAGCAAAATTTTCTACTACCTATATTGTAACATGGCCTAAACCATGCGACAAGAAAATGCAGATATTGTCGCCCTTCAGGGCCCTATCTCTCAAGTCTCAAGTCAGGATGGATGAAATCAAGTAAAATATAATGAACATTTTGAGAATAAAATGTAAATAACATATTAAAAGGAATTGAGCAATTTTTACTATCATTAAGTTAATTACACATGTCTAGTCAGAAATAAAAAATCAGGGTTGGTATACAAACAACACTTTCATGTAATATCATGATGTAATGCTGGAAATTTGGACCGCACCAACAAAATGGAAGGTTCCTTTTGCAACATTGAAGCATGTTTCTTAATACAAGACTAAGCATGGAATTTTGCAGCATAAATTTTACGGGAAGTTGCAAAGCATATTTTGAAAGAATCTATGAAATCCATGTGATAGCTCTCTTTAGCTTAGGGAATAAAAAGAGATTTTTAATTAGTTATAGAACAAAGTCGCATTCTATTTTTCTGCATAAATTATCTCACCATCTTAAGAAAACCTTCTTAAAAAATTTCTCAAAATCCAACATCCATACGATCAACATTTTCCACCTACTCATTCATATGCATACCAACATTCTTCACAACAGTTTGGATTTAGATGAACAACAAAAATGTGTATATCCATCAAAATTTCAATCCACTACAGATAATTTTAAAATGTATGGTATAGTAAATTATAGTTGTGAGTGAATGTTCACAACCATGACTGCGAAAGTTAACTCAGATCAAATTAAAACTACAAGATGAAGTCAACAACTAACCTTGGATGAATTCCATACCAGAAATCTACATCCTATTACATAAAGCAAAATTGAAATCAAGAATATCTCACTCAAAGAATAAAAACCTGAAGCAAGCATAGATGAGGCACCGAAGAGTAAAACACATATCGTTGCAGCAGGAATGAATTGCACTAAAAATGATTAAAACAATACATTCTCATTGCCTTTTTCTTCTGCAAAACCCATCCTTACATCAACTTTGATTGATATGCTTCTGTAAAATTATTGCCTCATGCATTGATTTGATTCATGGAAAAATGGATAAAATCCAACAAACGTATATAGTTTAAAAACCAAGAATGGATAACATAATTTATATCTTAAACAAAAACTAATTTTAAGGCTTAAATTATAAGTGTTTGATATTCAACGTTTCATACCTCAATTTAATTAGTTGAGCCAAACAAATTTGATGTTTGTATTCATAAAGCCTAATGTGATGTAAAATGGGCAGCAAATGATCCCGATGGCAGAGATCCACTTCTATTGCTGCCAACTTTCTTGATCCCACGTTAGTCTCAAAAGCAAGTTCTAGACTCATAATTTTGAAATGTAACTCATTATTTGCAATATGTTGATAGAAAAATAAGGTGAGAGAACACATATAATTGGAGAAGTTTACACAATATGTCACAACACTTTTTCTACCAACCTCACTCAATGCTTTAGCTGTCATATTTTCACTCATGATTGTTCCCTGCACTGACTGACTTTTGCGACATCTGCCAATTCACTATCTTCAACCTACAATCTAGGAAACCATAACTCTTCTAAGTCTGCATCAATAATATATTTTCGTATCAGTTTGCTCTTAGCTATTTCATCAACTCGAAGCAATGTCAAAACATCCTTTTCCCAATAACACAGATAAGAGACAACCCTTATTAAAAACATGGTAAAAAATGTAACTATAAAAATATTAGTGCAAGATTATGGATTACAAACTACTGCAAACATACAAACCTCAATATCATCCTAACTTGTTGTAGATATATCTATCATAATGTCATGGCTAAACCCGTGACAAAAGAACAAACAAATGTAAACTGGTTTGCACCGAAATGTACATAAACTATATGAATTCATATACTTCCACGTGAGAAGGCATACAAGATACAGAATACGTGGCAAAATATCATATGCAAAATCCCTGTAAGAGTTTATGCGGGGCTCAAAACTACTCATTTTCACATGAGCTTCATATATTCATAGAGCTTTGGGCTTTGGTGGACGAGGATGTTTAAACTGATACCTGCAGAACAAACAATAGAATGCACAAACAGCTGAGGTGATTTCATCCAAAGTTGATCAAGAGTGGAGTGAAAAAACATTGATACCAAGTAAATTACAAAACGTATAATTATTCGAACATGGTTAACTTATTTGAAACTGTTACATATAATGCAATAGGCAAATAATTATGGCCAGATGGAAAGATAAATATCCTAAAACTAAAGAAATTATTTGCATAATTTAAAAGCCGATTAATTTGAGGCATACATAAGATGATTAGATTCTAGTTTAGCATTTGATATTTCATATGCAGAGCTTAATTCTTTACTTAAGACAACAATCCAGGTGATATTCTACACATGTGAATAATAGAATTATATGACCTTTCTGAAAGTGATGGATCCCCGTAGACACTATCGTAGGGAGCAACAAATCTGTAAGGATCGACATTGGCATATTTAACCCTAGTAGGAATTTGGTCAACCCAAACTCCATCACTATGTTTGAACCTGAACTTCACTCTTGAATTATGAGGTACAAATGGATTTCCATCAAAATTATGGATCTTAATTCTCCACACGCCAAACTGATCATTTCCATGTGATGTTTGGAACCATTCCATCCATTAAAATCTCCAATAATTTGTGCTTCCCCGCATTGAAAAGAAATCAAAATCATAAAAGAAAACTAAATTAAACAATGACAAACAGAGTTGCATAATACGTAGGTGCCCACTCACGCTAAGAAATTCCAGCTTCTTCTCTGTGAAATTCGAATTTCAAGTAGCAATTCAGAAGCTTTGAAACATGATATTAGCTTTAAAACCCTCAGAGAATCCATCTTCATCACGTGACGGTGTTTACTATCTTATGGTTGCTCCACACAAACTACAATGGTAAGCCATTCAAAATTAACATTTTTATTTTCTGAACATCAAATCAACGAAAACAAAGAAATCATAAAACAATATCCATAAACAAATCTCATTCAACTTAGAAGTTCCAAAAAATCAAATCTCATTCAACTTCATCACCATGAAAAAAAATCTAAGACATAGGTAAATATTTTCAAGAACCAAACTAATCTAAAAGAATAATAAACATAAATCATACCTCAAATGAAAGTGGATGAAACTGGATCTAAAAGAATGAAATGAATATGGACATCTTCAGTTCCCAACAACAAATGTGGAGGTTCTAGGGTTTAGATAGAAAGAGACGAGCAAAGGCAAGAAAAGTGATGGAAAGGAAACATTTAGGGTTTTCAAGAGAGAGAAACGGGGAATTGAATCTAAAATTAATGAAGAAAAAAGACGGGGGAATAAGATGAAACTTACATGATTAAAACATAGACGAGGGAGTTGTAGAAGAAGATGAAAAGGAGGCAGAGACGAGAGAGAGACAAGAACATATATATTGTGTGAGAGAGGAATATAATGAAAGATGAATGAGATTAGAAGATATGCTAAGTTGAAACTGGTTATTACCCGAGAACGATCTATTATCCAAGCAAAGATTTCTCTCCTTTTCTTTTTGAAAAGGATTGTGACACTTGGCAAGATGGATTAATTCTATTGGATAGTTGTTGTATTTATTGAATTACCAAAAATGATATTTGTTAGTGCAAATTATTTTTCTAACGAAGAGTAAGAATGGAAGTGCTCAAGCATCTTCCATTCTTAGTTAGGTAGTAGATGAAAAAAAAATGCTTTCTATAATATGTTAAAGGTCACGTGACTTATAATATTATAGAACAAGAATTTTACACACAACCAAATAATATAATTCCTTCTTTTATAGGTTGAAATCAACAACAACAATTTTACTTAGATTGAAATAAAAACAAATAATGCATAAAACAATTTCACAAATATTGAAATGAAAAAAAAATAATACTACAATACACAAAATATTCCACCAATGTACCAAAAAAAGTGAAAAAGATATGAAATATTGAAAGCATATTTAAACCTAAAAAACTAGTAAGAAACTCGTGTTATCGCACTAGTCTCGCTTTGATTCACATTACACGCCTATATGACTATCATTTATAAAATATGAATTTATTTTTTAATTGATTGACACTCACATAGTTATAAATATAGACTAATAATATGCACCAACTTTTAAACATTCACTCGTAATTATAATAAATCGTATAGTTGATTCTCTAACTTCAATTATATAAACAACAACAATTTTTTAGAGGTTGATATTAAAATGAACAGATATACGACATATCATAAATACATTCACATCTACCTGTTTTGACATACAAATTACACATTATCCATAATATCTTTTTTTATTTGAAAATAACATTTGTAACTAATTACTGTTTATAAAAAAAATTGTATCTAACAATAATTTTTTAAAACATATTTAAAGATTAAAATAATTATGAGATATTTTTCTTTTTTATTTAAACAAATCATAAACTATATTATTAAAATTTATTTAGAAAATGAAAACAAAAGTCACTAAACGATACTAAACACCCATTTGTAAAGTTTGAATTCATATTTCAATTAGCTAATATTCATATAATTATAAAATATAGTTTAATAGTATGCACCAACTTTTAATCATTGATCTGTACTTGTACAATCGATTCATTTTAAAAATATAGTAGCAAAAGAAATTTTTTAAAAATGAACATTAAATGAACCATTTACAACTGTATCTCATAAATACGTTCAGATATACCTGTGAATTCATTTCATATATTCAATTGGTTAACATTAATATACTTATAATATGTAATCATGAGTTTTTCCCACTTATAAAAATATTTCTAATTTATTTCCGTTTATAAAAATTATTGTAATTTGCTTTCTTTTGTAAAAGTAATTATATCAATAACTAGACTTTTTCCCGTTTATAAGTGTCTTGAAACTGTGACAATTTATAAAAATATTTTAACTTATTCATGTTAAAAACAATTGCATCAATAATTTAATTTTTTTTTTCCGTTTATACAAATATTTATAAATTATTCTTGTTTATAAAAGTTATTGTAACTTATTTTTGTTTCTACAAATAATTATATCAACACGTAGAATTTTTCTCGTTTATAAGTGATTTGAACCCGTGTGACTATTTATAAAAATATTTTTAACTTATTCATGTTAAAAACAATTGAATAAATAGTTGAATTTTTATCGTTTATAAAAATATTTGTAAGTTATTTATGTTTCTAAAAATAATTGTAAAAATAAATATTTGTCGTATCAACTTAAATTCATTTATTCAATAGTGATAAATATGTGTCTCATAAGTTTTTACCTTTTATCATTAATTTTTTATGATTATCATTTTTTTAACCAAACAATATATTAATTCAAAAAACAATACAAACAAAGGCAATCTCAAGGATTCAGCCATCAAAAAAGACAATTAGGTCATTAGATGTGTTAAATGCACTCTAAGATTTCTATACCTCCACCCTCTCTATACACTATGCAACCAGTGATTTTATCCATAATTCTATCCCTATTAATAATATTTCCAAATATTATAGAATTCCTATACAACCAAGTTTCATGAACCACTTCTGCTATTGTCATCTTTAGAATTCTTCCACGCCATCCTTTTCTGTTCACTCTTCCAAGGATCCAGGGCTGCTCTGTTTGCCAATCATGAGGTTTATGAATCTCACCCAGCCAGAGAAGAATATCATGCCAAATACGCATGGTTCTCTCGCAACCAAAGAAAAGGTGGTTAGCACTTTCCTCTTCATGTCCACACAGACTGCAAATACTCTCATTAATAATATCAAACCGCATAAGTCTATCTTTTGTAGGAAGACGACCCTGACATAGAAACCACATGGTGATTAAAGCCTTAGGTCTGCCTTTGTTATGCAGCAGCAACATACTCCAAGTCACTCTCTCCCTATCATTAACAAGTTCCTTATAAACTGATCGCATAGAGAATTTTCCAAAGAAGAAGCATCGGTTTCAAACTGCGAATTAAAATCATCCTCGCTTCTTCAAAATTTTCTTTAGACACTAAGACCAATTTGCTCGTGTTCCACATTCAAGGGTCACGATTTTTCGAATAGACTTGGTGAATCCATTGAATCCACAAGATATCACTTCTGTTGCATATATTCCACAAGCATTTAAGCATAGTAGTTTTGTTCCAGATGCCTAAGTTAATCAGACTGAGGCCACCCTGTTTCAGAGGTCTGCATACTTTGCTCCAAGTAACTGGATTTTTTCTGCACGCATCTGTTTTCACTGTCCAAACAAAAACTCTACAAACAACATAAATCTTTTTAAGCACAACCTTTGGGATAGGAAGTTCATCATCCAATATTGAGTAATGGAACATATAATACTCTTAACAAACAGAATTCTTCTAACATAGCTTAGCAGTTTGGAGGACCAGTGCTTCACTCTACCAGTAACTTTATCAATGAGAGGAAGATAATGCTGGATATTTAGCTTCTTACTGCCCAGAGGCATTCCCAAATATCTGACAAGAAATCTGCCTTCAACAAAACTAGTAGTTCTTATAATGCTTTCCTTAACATCATCAGTCACACAGCCAAAGAAAACCTTACATTTGTTGGGATTAATAATGAGCCATGTGGAATTGGAAAATTGGTTGAGCACAGTCAACATGAGAGTAACAGAGCCTTGATTACCCCTGCAGAAAAGTAGAATGTCATCAACAAAGGTGAGGTTAGTCAATCCTAAGCCCTCACACTTTGCATGATGATTAAAGTCATGATTCTTCTGCATTTTGCTCATACACCTGTTCAAATACTCCATTATAATAACAAACAACAATGGTGAAATGGGATCACCTTTGATACCTCTTTAGCTTGCAAGACTTCGAATCGCTTATTTATTTTGAAGGTGTATCAAACTCTGACCGTGTTCATGATTCTACTAACAAACAACCTAGGTCTTGCCATTCGAGTGATCACTATAGTTATCTATATAGCTTCCAGGTAAATTAAGCTTTTCTCTAACTCTTGTAGCTTTACTTTATTTAACTTTAGTTTCAATCAGAATACAAATTGTTGGTTGAATGGCTAAGAGACGGGAGCTAATATCTTTAATCTTCCCAACTTTATTTAACTCCCGGATGTTCCAAGAAACAATCATGGCCCCTCAAAGGCCCTGGGGCTCGTTCAAATCCCCTAGGACCCTATACCCATTATCACAATAGACTTGAGATGATGAACCTGCATATAATGAGCTACTCCCTCTGTTTCTTCCATTTTTCCCTATCACAGTCCAGATATCTTCATCAAAAGGCCTTGGATTACTGTTCCTTTTAGGGGTTGATACAATATCTTCTTTACCTCTTACTTCTATGATGGATGCAGGCTCAATTGGACCTTTCATGATGCTCAGCTCCTCTTTTGCCTCCATCCTTGCTTTTGGTTGTTCCTCAATAGTCTCAGACTTGCCTTTAGGCTTCCATTGCTTCCTCTTAATTCTTATGTCACAGTTATGTCCCACTGCTTGGCATTTATCACAAAATTGTGGCCTCCATTCATACTCCACCTTTTGGATAACAAACTTGCCCTCCTTATCTTTAATGCTAATTTCTTCGAGGAGTTTCTGAGTGATATCCACTTCAACAAGGACTCTCGCATAGGACACTCTTAGCTTCCTAGCTATGCATTCATCACCACTATTGAAGTCCCAAACGCACTTGCCATCATACTCGTTAGCTCCTCCCCATAGGTCCAAAGGAAGCATTGGAAATTTTATCCAAATTGGGATCGTTCTCGCCATATCTTTCTTAAGATTGAAACCCGCCTCCACTCCTTTAGAATCATAGGCATTCCTCGGACGATATGGCCCTTTCATCATCACTACATCCATATCCTCGCAATCCTTGAATCAAAGAATGAAATAGCCTTCATCATGGAAGTAAATGTCAGGGAGTTTCACACAGTTCCATGTCTTTAACATGTGATTCTTGATAGAATTCATACTGAGATCATCACCTAACACATACATGATTAAAGAGTTATCATTTATCATTAAACTTTAATGAATATCATTTAATGTTTTTTTTATCATGATTGCAATTATAAAGTTAATTTGAAAAAATTCTGATATGTTTTAGTTATTTTTTAAGTCTAAAATAATTACTAAATCTCAATTGATTTTATTTTGTTTGATTAACCTTTCTATACAAATCTAAATAATTTCAAAATATATTTTATTTCAAATAAGGAACTAACTAATTACAAAATAATAATTATTCTTATGTTTTTAGAATGATAAATTAAATATTTAACTTTGGAATAAAAAAAGTTATAATTTATAGTAAGTATTTTTGGTTTTTACTGATACTTTAGTCCTTATATTTAATATTTATTAAAAATACGTGATTTTTTTAAAATATTTCTTTAATACTTCTTATTATATCATATTTATAATTTTTACAAACCTACAATTCAATGTAGGATAACTACTCGTCAAATTTCAATTCTAAATAAATACAATCAAATTTCAATTCTAAATAAATACTTAAATTTCATGGTATCTTGAAATAAGATATGTAGTTGAAATTAGTTACAGTAATAAGATATTTGTGTTTATAGTATAGCATGAATCTTTGATCTTTCTCATTATAAATCTTTTAACATTAATGTTTAAATATTTATTTTTTACTTATAGTTTAACAAATATTTACAAATGACAATTTAATATATAATTTTACATATAATTTAACAAACAATTATCTATAATAATTTAATATATATATTTATATTAATTGTACGATGAGTAAAAGAGAAAACTTAAAAATATTTATAACAATATATATATATATATATATATATATATATATATATATATATATATATATATATATATATATATTAATTGTACGATGAGTAAAACAGAAAACTTAAAAATATTTATTTCACTGATCTAAATTGACTTAAACTAAAACTCAACTTTAATATTGAAATAAAACTAAGAAATAAATAATAATTATGAAGAATTACTTAATTTTTAATTCAATAATAATGATTTCATTCAATAATAAAATTTTATAAAGTCTACGTTAAATAATAATTTGACATTTATTGTAATTATCATTTAATTGTCTTTAATATTTAAGAAAATAAAAAATTTGAATTTAAAGCTAAATAAATTGAATTCCCTTATCTGCATTTAAAAACAACTTTTCATGTTAAAAATATTTTAACTTATTTATGTTAAACAAATTATATTAATATTTGAATTTATAAAATTATTTGTTTTAGTAATTTATAAATTAAAAAAAATTCAAATATCTCTATTGATTTTGTTTTGTTTTTATTAACCCTCTTTAAAATCTAAATAATTATAAAATATATTTTATTTCAAATAAAAACTCTAAATTTTAATTAAAAACAAATTAAATAATAAAAAAACAAATTAGTAGTATGAGACACTTAAAAACCAAAACAAGATATAAACCTATTACATTAAGTTAAAAAAACACCTAATAATTTAACATTTTTAATATAGATATTAGTAGGTAAATCAAAAATTAGTTTTAAGAATATAAAAAATTAATTATAATATTAAATAATAATTCAATATTTAATATAAATAAATAATGCACAAAACAGTTTCAATGAAATGAAAAAAATAATACTAGTAATACACAAAATATTTCACCAATGTACCCAAAAAGTGAAAAAGATATGAAATAGTGAAAACATATTTAAACCTAAACAAATAGTGAAAAAATTGGGCTTAAATCTCTTGAATAGAGTCGCGTTGTTCAAAACCCCAACACTCACGGTGCTATAGCGCCGACCCCTTCTCCAAGCTTCTCCACCCACTATATAAGCACACTTCTTCTTCTCTTTCTCTCTCATCTCTCTATCACTCTCTCTCATCGGCCGCGTACTCGTCGTCGTCGATTCATTTCACCATGTCAACTGCTTCCTCACCAGACCCTTCAAGTATCCTTTTCTTCTACTCGATTCTTGTTTTTGATATCTTTATTCAATTTATTCAATATATGTGATTAGGGTTTTGTTTTCTGTTTTTGATATCTTTATTCAATTTATTGAATATATGTGATTAGGGTTTTGTTTTCTATAGTTAATTTCATTTCTTTACCTTTAATTATAAAAACAACTAGGTTTTGAGTTTTTGATTCCTCTGAAATTGTGATTTTTTATGAGTTTGATTTTGTGGTGGTGGCTGTTGTGGCTATGGTTGAGTCAATTTGTGTCTTTGACCTAATTTGATATGAGCTGATTTTGTTCAGATTGTTTTGTGGCTTTTAAACCCTAATTTGCAATATTTTGTGTGTGGGTGTAATTAGTGTAAAATAGTGGCTGTAGCAGTGTGTTATCGAGAGTGTTATCGATTGCGGTGATAAAAAATATGCTGATTTGAGCCACCATATTTCACAAAATTTGCCTGGGTGATTGTGATTGTACAACCCCGCCATAGCTTATGTGTGTGTAAATGTTGTCAAATAGCGGCTGTAGCAGTGTTATCGATGGTGGAAAGCAAAGTTTTGCCAATTTGAGCCACCATACTTCATAAAATATGCCATGGTGATTGTTAAAAGCCCCACCATAGCTGATGTTTAACAAGTATTGTGTAGTGGAATTTGATCGAATCAAAACGCTGTTGTCCTACTATAAACTACTTGTCGATTGGCGCTGTAGCGTCGAATTTTCTGGTTGACAACAGTCAACATTAACATTGATGTCATTGTATGTATGTGAGTTCAAATATTTGGTGTCTACTCCATTCATAGTTTCCCTTTGTTGAATTTTGCTAAAGGGTATACCTGTGTTGAGCTGATTGAACTGTTTCTCTTTCATGTATTTTTTTCTCTCTTTGTTGTTCATTGCAAGTGTTTTTTTATGCTGTTGGTTGTGAAATGATTCTTTGAATACAAATAGATTTCCTTTACTCTAATTGTTACAGAAGTTGCTGAGAGACTACAGAATATATCCTTGGATTCTGAGTCCAGGACAGTTGTGATTCCTGAGCCGCCAAAGGTGAGGATTGAACGGTGTACTAAGCATTGGTGTGTTTTGAATTGTAGTCTATTAATTGATTCTTATAATATATTTGTATGTACAGAATGGACATGGTGCTGCTAATGACGGTCCCAAGCCATTTAATCCAAATGCGAGTTTTGTGCCACATGTGCACCCTTCTACTGCATACTATTATGGAGGTAAGGTAAGCTGTTATGACTTGAGTGAATAATGTGGAGGTTGTTTATTCTTGATCCTGTCAAATAGCAGCAGTCTAGCTTATGACGTAGCAGAATTTGAAGAAACCCCTATTGTTATGCGATACGCTAATGAGTTCTAATTGCCTTCAAATAATGGCGCTATAGAAGGCACTGTATACGAAAATTGAATAAACTGTTATTTTCTGGGATTGGCAGCACTTTTATTTGAGATTTTTTAATTTTTTTTAATGGAAAAAATTATGTGGTAATGAGAGTGTCTACAACTGCAGGTTATGAGGGGCAAAACAACTATGAATGGAATCCTTATAACAGCTATGTGAACTCCAATGGCGGGATGGCACAAGTATGTACTTATTCTGGTTACTGGAATTCATGTGCATTTATTTTTTATTTTTAATAATTGATTGTTGTTTTTGTAACGAGGTTCCTCTTTGGAACAATTTTGAATAATATTAAGTTCTAATGGGGTTAACCTCTTTGGAACAATGTTGAACAATATTGCAAGACTTCAATATTAAGTGACAAGGATTGTTGCTTACGAGTTACTTCAACTGATTACTTTTAATAGCAGTCTTTAAAGTCTCGATATGCATTTGTTGTTTTTCGTTGTTTATGATATTTTTCTTGATGATCACCAGTCTTCGACCTTTCAGTGAATATGGTTTTAGTTTGATCATTTTGATGAGGCAGCCATTATTTGTGGTTATGACAGCGACCTTCGCTGAAACACTCATAACTTCTACACCATTGTTGTCTTGGAAATTACACTTCCCTTTGTTTTTAGGAGATTTTCCGTAAAGCATGGGTATCTAAGAGTAATTTCTCTAAAAAAGAAAGGCATATCACATACCAGGGCATAAATCAATGGCCATGGGTGCAGTTTTACAAATAAGAATGGGAGCTATGAGTAGTTTTTCTAGAAAAGAAAGGCATACCTCATGCCAGGGCATAAATCAAAGGGCTTGGGTGCAGTTTCCCAAATAAAAATGGTGTGAAAGGGACGAGCACTATCCTAAATAAAGCAAAGGGTGTTATTGTAATTACCCAACAAACCAGCAAAGTGTCAGGGTATTGGGCACAGTCTTCATGGGATGTATCAACCCTAGTTATTTCCTTCATGCATCAAGTTCTTTTAAGTGTAGCTTCTTATCTTGATTTTGCTCCTTGTATCATTGCTAATATGATTTGTTTCTTGGCATTTTCATACATCGAATTATAATTTCATAGAAATGCTGAACCCTTGAGCATTCTTAACCAGTTTTTGTTTATTGAACTGACTAACAGGGTGTTTATGGGGATAGTGGTTCTTACATGTACCCTCAAGGTTATGGATATGCGCCATATGGATCCTATCCATCTCCCAGTTCATCTCCATCCCTTCCGCCTGATGAAGCGATTTATGGGATCCAACAGTACCAGTATCCTTCTTACTATCATCCTCCAGCTTCTGCTAATGGGACATATGGTGCCAACAAAATAAATGGTCATGGAGGGAAAACTTCAACTGATGTTACTTCTGAACATGTCCCTACATCAGTTATGAATAAAGGAAATGCCTCTACTGTGACCAATGGATATTCTTCAAATAACAATGGGTCAAATGATTCTTACCAAAGGGCTGGCTTTCCCGTGGCAGAATATCAAGATCCAAGAGTAGGTACTCATGGGACTCAGCCATCATACCCTTCGGATCCCTCATTATTTTCTGACAGGCAGTCCAAACATGGAGGAAAATTTGCATTATCTTCGCCAGCTATGCCTGCCAAAGATTATAACTCTCAAAGGAATACCAGTTATCCCCAGCCACTTCCCCAATTCACAGTATGTTCACTCTGTCATCCCATTTCCTGTATACATTTATTTCCCTAAGACAACAACTTACCCTCATGATTAACTTTATTTTGTATGCTATAATTTCCTATCTTAAGTTCTCAAAATTAACTCCATTATTCTAAACCAACTATTCATTTATATATTAATTTTTCATCATATATGATTATGGGTATGACCATTGCTGTATTGATGCACATTTTTATAATTTTCACATTTATCTATCCACATTGCCAGGATTCCTTGTATGCATCACCAATTCTACTGTAGTTTAGGCAGTTCTATTTTTGTTTGTGCACAATATTTGTGTTCTATTAGTAGAAAATATTCAAAATTTACCTTAAATATTATTCTTGGGTTGCAGAACATGTATGGTTCCATGCATGCATCTGGACTGGGACTGTCTTCTGGATATGCTATTAATGGATGTACCAAGCAACACGGCGTACAGCCAATATGGAAACACATACAGAGCTAGGTCAAATTTTGGATCTTCTGCATATGGATCCAGAGCAGGTTCTTTTGATAACAAGTTTAAAACCTCAAGTTATGGCCGAGGTTTTGACCATGTCAAAAAAAACACTGATGGCTTTGGTGAGCTGAACAAGGGACCAAGAGGTTCCAATAGTTCTGATGATAAAACTGTCAAAAGTCTTGGACCTGTCACATTATTACTCAAGGGTCAGGACCTTCCTCTCAAGAGTGATGATAATAAAGAAGTGCATCCAGTTCCCAACAAGCAACAGTTCAATGGGGAGGATTTATCTGAGAATTATTCTGATGCTAAGTTTTATGTCATCAAATCTTATAGCGAGGATGATATTCATAAAAGTATGAAATACAATGTGTGGACAAGCACCCCCAATGGCAACAAGAAGCTAGATGCAGCATATCAGGAAGCCAAGGAGAAGTCTGGTGACTGTCCCATATTTTTGCTATTTTCGGTAAGTTAGTGATTCACCACAGTATTTTCTTTGAAATTCTTACGTCCTCTTGGTTTTACAAATCCCCAATTTTCGTCTCAATGATTTCTGTTACAGGTCAATACTAGTGGACAGTTTGTTGGTTTGGCAGAAATGGTGAGTCCAGTTGATTTTGACAGAACTGTAGAGTATTGGCAGCAGGACAGGTGGACTGGTTGCTTTTCTGTGAAGTGGCATATCATAAAGGATATCCCAAATAATGTGTTGAGACACATAACGCTAGAAAACAATGAGTACAAACCTGTTACCAACAGTAGAGACACTCAAGAGGTATTTACTCAGAGATCTGTTTTGTTTCTATGAAACCTATCCACCTTTCAATAAACAGTGCTTAACTACATTCCTGTGCAGGTCAAGTTTGAGAAGGGTATTGAAATTCTCAAAATCTTCAAGGAGTATTCAAGCAAAACATGCATTCTGGATGATTTTGGATTTTACGAGGCTCGCGAAAAGACAACTCAGGAGAAAAAAGCCAAGGAACAATTGCTCACAAAAGAGATGGTATGCATCTTTACAATTTTACTCATTCAATTTGTTTCAGTACACCTTGGTTGAGGTTACTAAGATACATCTAAGAACTTGCAATTTGATTGATCTCTCCTACCGGTTTGACATTTCAAATACCCTGTTCAATTACAGGTCAGCAAGTCCAATGATTCAACAACTGTTGGAACAGACATATTGCCCAAGTCCCTTGATGGAACTTTGACGAATGAATCAGCTATTCCTGATGCAGCAGAAAAAAAGGAGAATCTTACGGAAGGCAATGGACTTACTTCACCTACTGAACCACCTGCAGACTCTTGAATAGCAGCTTAACTGGTGTCAAAACCGTGAAGAAGTCAAGGCATAGTGGTTAAAATGTGATTTTCTATCCCCCAAACCTTTTTATCCTTTTTCTTGAATTACTTTAGTATGGTGAAAGTTTTGTGTTTCTTTTATGCTTGATCTAGTTTGTTTGACCTTAATCTTGTAGTGGAGTATCAGTTTATCTTTTTCTTAGCTAGTCTAAATAGATTTGTGTGTGGGAGTGGTGTCTCTAATCCAAAAAGATATAGTTTGTCATGATGACAGTATTGCTATTTTAGTTTTGTCTACTTTTTACTTTCTACATACATATGTTAGAAAGCTAGAATGAAAAACATGCTTGTTTAGTTTTTTTGTTGGATTTAGTGCTTTATATATTCCGCATGCTTCTTCCTCTCTTTGTCTAAAAACATCAAAACCAGGAACAAAACTGAAGCAATAGAAAGATAAATGGTTATTTTGCTATCGTTTCATGTTTTAGAGGCTAGCCATTTTTTGACCCTCATGGTTTGAAGATGCACTCAGATTGAAGGTTTGAGATCTAGATTCAAATCAACCTGCTCTTTGTTGATCCAATGGTTCTGTAGCAGCTGCTCTGAGTGAACCAATTGCACAATTCCAATGCCATTCATGAGACATTTTGTCATATCTTCTCTCATTTCTCGCTTCCTCTGCCTCATAACTTTATGTTCTCTTCTTTCCCTTCTCTAATCTACTCCTACATATTTCTATCTTCTCCCTAACTCTCCTCGCACTCTTTTGTTTCTGTATTCATCTTCTCTCTATCTTTATCCTCCATCATAACTTGTTCTTATTGTGTTCTTAAAATTTTTTTGTTTCTATATTTTCATCTTCTCTCAATCTTTATCTTCCTCGCATAACTTATTCTAAATTCTTAATGTGTTATGATTTGTTTACTTACAAGTGAAACAAGTTCATTGCTGCATAATATTAGAGGGCATGTCACTATAAATTATTACGTAGGCCACCATAGCACGCAAAATGGTAGCAAGCAACTCTTAGAGAATAACTTGTAACTTGTATATATCGAGAAATCTCCTAAAGGAGAGATAAAGTCTAAGGAGTACAAAAATCAACCAGTCTAAACCAAAGAGATAAGCAACAAACTTTGAATAAGCAAATAAGTGAAAATCAACCGCATCTATTGAACTAGAGTAGCAACCAACCAAATAATACATCATTATAAGTTTAAGGTCAAGTTTTGCTTCTAGTCTCAATAGCAGCCAACCAAATAACACATCTAGGGGTGTTCGCGGTGCGGTTTGGGCGGTTTTGAGGCAAAAAATCATCCGAACCGCGAGAGAAAAAGGCACGCGGTTTGGTTTGGTTGATTTTTAAAAAAAAAACCAAACCAAACCAAACCAATGCGGTTTGGTTCGGTGCGGTTGGTTCGGTTTTTTACAAATAATTTGTTGAGTCATACATTCACATATATATGACAACATAACTTTGTATTTGGTCATTCATACATGATACACTACTAAACTATAACCAAAAAACTAATCATATTTGGACAATAACTTCTCATTTAATATGCAAAAGTTAGATTAGATAAAAGTGAAATAATAAACATAAAATAATAGTATAAAACAATATAAAAAATATTATAATAAAACAAAAAAAATAGAAGAGATGAGATGAGATGAGAAATTAGTGAAGATGAAAAAGAAAGAACATAAGAGAGGAGAGATTAGAGATAAAGATGTGTGATAAAATGAAATTGAAAGAGAGAAAAATTGCATAAAAAATAAGAACGTGCAAAGGAATAAATATAAGAGAGTAGATATTAGATAAGAAGAGGCAAGATATAAGTGGTGAAGATGAAGTGATAATGTTAGAGATATTTAAGAAGATTGAAAATGAAATCATAATTGTAAAGATGAAAAAATTGTCTGTAATCATAAGGCTAATGTATAATAGATTTAGGTTTGGGTTAGATGTGAGTTAAGTAAAATTTAAGTTATAACATAATGCGGTTTAGTTCGGTTTGGTTCGGTTTGTAAAATACAAACCAGAACCGAACAAACCATCTTGTTTTGTTAAAAAATGACCCAAACTAATCCGAATCAAATGCGGTTTTTTGCGGTTTCGGTTTGGTTTGGTTTTGCGGTTTTCTATTGAATTGGTTTGGTTTTGAACACCCCTAAACACATCACTATAAGTTCAAGATCGAGTTTTGCTTCTAATATCAAAGAGAGAGGTCAAGCCCAGGCAAACATGAGAGAATTATGATAAATTATGAAATTTACTAAGTAATTAAACAACAAATTTATCTTGCAAAAGTCATTTTATTACGCATATTTTGAGCTCAAATCATTGCATATCGAATCGAGGATAGACATGCAATCGTCATCTTATCTCTATTTAACTATTGAAATATTCCAAGCACCTCTTAGAGGGTCAGCAGAAGGGATATAAGCTTACCCGTTCAATTAAGAATTCCATATCACAATACATACACCTTTTGACACAAAACAAACAAGTGATTCACCGACTCAACTTGCATACACAACACAATCCATCGCACTACCTACATGGATAATGCCACTCATGCTCAAATTAAGCATGATGGCCAATTATCCTGCAAAAGAAGTCAAGAGAAAACAACAATTTTAGAAGGTACTCTACTCTTCTAACAACTAGCTAATCCTTGGATTACTCGATCAAATCAATACTATTCTCCCATCTCAAGTGAGGAAAGCATATCATATGCCATCAAATTGAATACCTTCCCTAGAAATCCAAAATCTAAATCCAAGCATCCTCTTTGTTCTGATTCACCACCTCTTTGATGGAACTAAGTAGAGCAACCAACATATCGTCCTCTCAAACACGCAACATCCTCATCCTCCACCTAAACTTCCAAATCAAGATACTACCATACCAATGTCCCAACCTTCCCATCTCTCATGACTTTCCTTCAGATATGAGGAATAATTTCTCAAAAGGCATATTGTATTTCACTCTAATCCACTCATTATGCCATAACTGAGTATTCAAATATTTTTTGAATACTCGGTTATGGTATGACCTTCAAATATGAGGAATAATTTCTCAAAAGGCATATTGTAATTCACCTTAATCCACTCATTATGCCATAACTGAGTATTCAAATATTTTTTTTAATTGATCTTTCTAAAAAAGGTCTCTTAAATCCTCCTTCGATAAAACCAATATAAAATCATAAACTATGTTAAAGAACAATTTTTTAACTAAATCTTATTTTAAGACCGTTTTAATAAAAATTAAATATTTTAAATAATATAATAATGATTTTAAATATAGCTATAATAAAAATTAGATTTTTTAAATAATCTAACAATTTTAAAGATAGTTTATAGTTCATATTAATCAATTTTATTTATTTTTTCAATATTAATTTTTCATCTCAAATTATTCTTGTGCAAGCAAATTTTCATATTTAAATATGGCTTATAGTATTATGATCCCTGTAAGTTAGTAAATTTTTGCGTTTAGTCTCTAAATTATTATTTTTAGGTCCGAGTCTTTATATCACAAGTTTGTGTTGATTTTCGTCCCTGGCTTTAGTGGTCTGTTAAAAATATCGATGAGTTGTCTAACGACGTTGACGTGGAATAATATTTTATTTTTCTTTTCTTAAATATTTTGCAGACGTGGAATCAATATTTTGCGGTCATTTAAAGGATGACTAAATAAAAAATACCATTTACTTCATCATCTTCAAATATTTTTGGTCACTTTTTCTTCTCTTCTTCTTTTTTATTCTCTATAACGACAACATCATCTGTAGGTAATTGCTCCCAAGTTCAAATCTCAGTTTGTGGTTGCAATGAGACAATGTGAATGTTCATCTCAAATTTAAGTGAAAACCCTAAATGAAGATTCTGAAAATGTGAAAATTCAAGTGTAATGTCAAGTTGCAAGTTATTCTTGTGGGATGATGAACTTGAGCACATCATATCAACTGAACCAAAAGAATCAATTGGTTGCAATTGCTCTGAAGTTGTGCAGGAATTAGGTTGCATAATCAAAGACGTTGAAGTTAGGAAAAAATAGAAGATGGAATTGAAGTTGGAAAACGAAAGGAAGAAGGCCAATTTGTTTAGGATGTTGTTGATTGTAACACCCCTTAAACCCCCGCGCAATAATATGGCATAATCAGAGTAAATTAGCATGCATATCAAAAAGAGGGTGTCACATGTATTTCTAAAACCAACACAAATACACTGGTCATGCTCATAACACGCATTTAAAATCATGTTTTATACACCAACGCATATGCATATCACATCAGAATAATTCTCTTTTCAAAACGATAACAATAATGGAATCTCATAATAGAAATTATGTATTAAATATTAGGCACTAAAGTCCAATCATCACATAATTTCAATACACACTAATATAAAAGAGAGTATAACAAAACATCTCTTAAAATAACACGAGTTTAAATGTTTCCCCGTGTTACGTGACCAGGGCATGACTCACTACCTAAATGTAGATAAACAAAGAAATAGCTCTTCTGACTAATCCCTGCGAGAAAAACACCACTACTTTTTGATACCTGAGCGATGTCATATAAATATCATTTCAACATAAGGGTGATAATTCATATCATTATAGAGGTATATAACAATAAGAGATGCATAATATAGATACATCAATTGAATTCATCACACTTAATATATTCAACATTTCCTAACATAATCCACATGTTTAAATATACAACACTGCTTAACAATTCATGATTCAAAGATAAACAATCACAAATAGCACCGATGTAGCATTTACATCAATATTACATAATGCACACCAATTACACATTTCACATCGATACACCTGACTTGAATGCAACTCAATACAATATGCATGTGGTATCAATTGTTATCCTTATACGATTTTTATGTTTAAACCGGGCCCATCTCCAAGATCGATAACCGCCAAAAAAGCTCGTCCTCCAAGCTTCAAACATGTCCTCTAGGTTGGGACAAATCACTAGCTTCCACAAAATTAACAAACATTGTCTCTTGACAACAAATGATGCATGTGCAATTTCAACAATTATATGCAATTAAGGCCATCTTTTAATCTTAATTATACAAGCATATGTGATAAATCATCACATTTGAATTATCTCACCATTGAACAAACATGCATATTTCATTTCATCATTCACATATGAATCACTTTCATGACATTCATTAATTCCACACATCACAATAACATATAACAAACAATATCCAACAATATTATTTCCACCCAACATCAATTCACACCATACATATACACAAAATTCAAGTATCATGTTCATACCGAAAATCATCCGGAAACCATCCAAAACACATTCTTGAAATTCCCAAAAATTCATGATAATCCATGATAATTCATAAGCATACAAGATCCTGAACAATTAATGAAAATATAAAAAAAAATTATTTCAGACCGCGCTAAGCGCAAAACAGGGCGCTAAGCAGCCTTGCGAAAAACCAGAAAAATTCCTGCGCAGGCAACTTCTGCCTCCCACGAAGTGGTTCATTCAAATCTCATTCCAACATATATTTCACCAATTAAATGCATTATAAGATATATCTATCATGTAGCATCAATTACAAACATCAAAACATGATTTCAAACACCAATTTCATGATCCCTCATTCAAAATCTAAGTATGTCCAAAATTTAGAAATTGAAATCTAAATCCCTAAATCATGTATTCTATCTATTACATACCTTATATAATCTCATAATCAAATGAAAACCCACCATTATCTTGAATGTAGATCCTCTAGGGTTCTTCTCTTTTCCTTTCTCTTTTCTCCTCTCTTAATTTTCTCCACTTTCTCTTTCTAACTTCTATTTTCTCTTTGTTTTACAAAACACTACTAACTGTTGTTTTACTCTAATGGGCTTATCTCACCCACTCACATTAATGACACATAAGACCCAATTAATTAACAATGTTATTCTCACACTTACTAAGAAAAGTTTACTTCGTACCCCTACAATTAAACTTGCACCCCTATTTTTTTTTAAAAAGTCAGTTTTACCCTTAAAGTTTTTAATCCATTTATTATTTCACTTTTTATTATTCATTAAAAATTTAAATTTTGCACCTTACATGCATTTCGGAACACTTAAAGAAAGTGTTACGGTATGTACTGTAATAAATCAATTTTTTTTTGAAAGATTTATGAGTAAAATATTCCTAAAAGGGTTTTAGCAACAGTTCAAAACCGTAGCTAAAACTGTTTTTGAAAAAACATTATCATACTGAAACACTTGTTAAAAGTGTTCCGGTTTTAAAATTTTTTAAAGGAGTTTTAACAACGGTTCAAAAGCGTAGCCAAAACTGTTTTATAAAAAAAATTATTAATCGAAACACTTTTTGAAAGTGTATTATTAGATAGGATACCAGAACACTTTTTGAAAGTGTTCCGGTTTAGTGTATTATTAGATAGGATACCGGAACAATTTTTGAAAGTGTTCCGGTTGAGTGTATTATTAGGCAGGATACCGGAACACTTTTTACCATACCGGAATAGTTTTTGAAAGTGTTCCGGTTTTAAAATTGTTAAAGGAGTTTTAGCAACGGTTTGAAATTGTGGCTAAAAGTAGCGAAACAGTTTCTTTTTAAAAAATTCATACCGAAACACTTCTTTTAAGTGTTCCGGAAAGCATGAGTAGGTGTACAAAATTTTTAATTTTTTAATTATTAATAAAAAATAAAATAGTTATAATTAAAGGGTAAAATTGACATTTTATTAAGATTGTAGGGGTACAAGTCAAATTTTAGGGGTACAAAGTAAATTTTTCACTTACTAAGTCAATTACACATATAACTCATATTCTCAATTTATAAAATAAATCATATATCACACAACACACCAATTAATCCAAATAACTCATCACACAATTTAATTAATTAATATATTATATATAACAATTAATAAAATAAATAAATAATAAAATAAATAACTAATAAATAAATAATAAATAAAATTGGAGTGTTATATTGATTATGTCATGGTCTTAATCTTTGCTTTTCATAAATGGTAATGAGGTTTGTAATTTTTTATGATTTAGTCCGGTAAGATGATTACTCGTTGAATTTCATCCATGTATTGCTTAATTAGTTAAGAATTTCATCCCCAAATAGTTTTGACATTTTGCATTTCGTCTGTTTCATGTTGTGTAGTTTGTATGCTTTCCGTTAATTTTAATGAAATGTTTCTATTTAATTATTGTTTCTTACTTTATTACATAAAAAAACATAACATAATAATAAAAAGCCTAAGCTCGGGACCTTCCAATTCAAACATCATTTACTTATCAACTGAGCTAAACATAATTTTAATTTTCCTAAAAAATACTTAATTTTATTTTTGTTAGGCCTAAAATACCCTTAATTTTTTTTTGAGGCCCAAGGCGAGGGCGTAGGCCACCTTGGGCCACCCCTGGTTGCAATATACACAAACAGAACATAATTTATCTTAAAATTATATCAAAATAGCATAATTTGTCTCAAAAGCATAACTTGTCTAAGAATTACACAAACATAACATAACTTGTCTTAGAAATACATAAACAAAAGTTTAACTTGTCTTAAAATTACACAAACCAAAGAATAACTTGTCTTTGAATTACATAACATCATGCCACAATGCTAAAGTGCACAAATTCCATAATCACATTGTCCTTCTTCATGATGACATAACCTTCTTCAAGACTTCCTTGTCCTAAGACTTCTTGAAACCTTAGGTTTGGTACTCTTCTTCTTCTGCAAAAATTAAAATAATTAGAAGTGCTCATATAAATTATTAGAATAATTTCCTTGAAACTTTAGGTTTGGTACTCAACTGATTTATGACCGGTAGAAAAATTAGATGCAACAAGTACTTCATATGTTGTTGGAATACCCTTGTATACTACACAATACCTTTAAAAACCACCACCGTAATGAAATACAAAATTGAAACTCATGACTTGTGATATAAGAAGAACAAAGAACATATATAAATTCAACAAACAACTAAATACAACACAAAACTGAAAGATAAATGTAAAATACCACAAATGAGATTATCAACCATAACAATATCATCGTCGATTGTCGCTTCACATTCGCATCCGCCGTTCTTCAATGGTCACCACACTTTCCACCAAAATATAAAAACTATAATTTATAAAGACCTATAAAATTTTATTTTATTAAAAACTCTTAAAAAACAAAAATAAAATGTCATTCCACATTAATGCCGCTTGACAATTCAATATTTTTTTAACAAACCACTTATGTCAAATACAAAAATCAACACAAACTTGAAATATAAGAATTCAGATTAAAAAAACTTACCCAAACCAAAACTATTTATGCTATTAAATATTTACTTTATTGTACAAGAAATATAAATAATAATTGCCTAAAAAATTGAACTAAACAAATATTATATTATTTTCTATCTCACTCTCTTCTAAGAGCTTCTTTGTTGAAAATTTTAAGCACCTTCACTCACTCAGTGTAAACCTCAGAAATTTTCAAATCGCCAATTTCAGAGTTTTAGGGTTAGGGTTTGTTATTTCAATTTCACCAAAATGGGTTCCTACGGAATGCAATCAATGTTGAAGGAAGGTCACAAACACCTCTCCGGTCTCGACGAAGCTGTTCTCAAGAACATCGATGCTTGCAAACAACTTTCCACCATTACTCGAACTTCTCTTGGCCCAAATGGTAACGATTATCACTTTCACCATTTTTTATTTTTGTTGCATTTTTATGTATTTTTTTCCATTCAACATTGTTCCACCAGATTCGAAAAGTTCAGATTTTGAAATGTTGTTGTTGGAGTTTATTGTAGTTTGTATGAAAAATTGGGGAAAATTGAAGAAAAAAAAAGTAATTTTTATTTGTTTTTCATTTATGTAGAATTAATTTTTGTTCATATTTCAAATTTTGGAATGTTTTGTGCTTGACAAATCTGTGGAGAACTGAAAAATGCTTTTTTTAAAGAAAATTTGGGATCTATGATTGAAAAAGAACTGGTTTGGTTTGGCTAGATTTAGAATGGTGTTGGTGGGCTTATTGTTGTTTTTTTCCTGCTTCAGGTATGAATAAAATGGTTATAAATCATTTGGACAAGCTTTTTGTCACAAATGATGCTGCGACGATTGTGAATGAACTTGAAGTTCAGCATCCTGCTGCCAAGATTTTGGTTTTGGCTAGTAAGGCTCAGCAAGAGGAAATTGGGGATGGAGCGAATTTGGTTATTTCTTTTGCTGGGCAGCTTTTGCAAGGCGCGGAGGAACTTATTAGGATGGGCTTGCACCCGAGTGAGATCATTAGTGGATATACAAAAGCAATCAATAAGGTTTGTCTTTTTTCTGATGAGAGTCTCAGTAGCGGTTAATGTTTTAAAAATATGACTGGAGATAGAACCCGGTTGAACGAAACCACAAGACAATCAGAATCATGGTTTAACTGATTGAACTAGTCGGTTTCATCTGGTTTTGAAACATTGGTAGTGACTCACTTTTAAATGTCACACACTCTTTCTCACTCTCACTTGTTGTCATGTTTTAGACAGTTGAAATATTAGATGAGCTGGTGGAGGAAGGCTCCGAAAGTATGGATGTGCGTGATAAGGAACAAGTTATTTCTCGAATGAGAGCAGCAGTTGCTAGCAAGCAATTTGGTCAAGAGGATACCCTATGCTCACTTATTGCTGATGTTAGTATATTCTGCTTGTCTCATTTTATTATGTTAGGAACAATATGATTTAGTAGCAGCACAAAGTTTTAACATTCTTACTTTTGTTTCCACAATACAGGCTTGCATCCAAGTTTGCCCGAAAAACCCTGCAAACTTTAATGTGGACAATGTACGTGTTGCAAAGCTCGTGGGAGGGGGTTTACATAACAGTGCAGTTGTTCCTGGAATGGTTTTGAGAAATGATGCTGTTGGGACTATAAAGCATATTGAAAAGGCAAAGGTTAGATCTTTATACATTCTGTCTTATTGGAGAAGTGTATTTATTATGCAGTTCTTATGTTGGAATTCTTCACAACTCTGTATTTTTCTTTTCCTTTATACTGTTGGTTCCAATCTATGTGATCTCATGCTTATTTGGGAGGTTTAATAGAGTTTGTACAAAATAGAAATTTGGGAGAAAGGAAAGGTTCAATTGTAAACTCAATTGTACTGATGGATCTCATGATTTGAACACGTGTTAGGTTTATAGTGTTTCTCACCATCATGGATCAACATATGTTTTTCTGTTTCTGTTTGTTTCAATTGAAATTGATTAGAAATCATCAAATCAGTGCATCAATTATTTTTCTCTTCCTCTTCATGAAATTTTATTGGCAGACTTTCATATTGTCTATTACTGAGATTTTTGTTAATGTTGTTTAAGGTTGCTGTGTTTGTTGGTGGTGTTGATACCTCTGCAACTGAAACTAAAGGAACTGTCCTCATACATTCAGCCGAGCAGGTATAGGCAAATTGACTATTTAATTTGATTACATATCTTTTCTCTTTTCATTTAAACTGGCTGAGAAATTTATTCATTGTTTTGAGTTATGAAGCACTGACAAAGGCATGAACACTGGACATAATATTGACATGTTGACTCCAGTAATAATCTAAGAAAAGAGGCATATTAATGTAACCAATGTGTTGTGTCAGACACTTGACACATCTTCAATGCGAAGTGTCTGTGCTACATAGGTTTTGAGTAAGGAGGCCCCTATTGATTTGTGACTAATGGTACAAGTTGGAGCTCTACTCCCCTCCCAAATAAAGGTTAAAATGTGGTTTCGTTGTAGGATAACGAAACTATAGAATGTTCGTGTTCCTAAACTTGTCTATTATTGTTTGTTTAAACAAAGTTAATTTCTACCAAAATCTTACATCCCTGTCTTGTAAATTTTAGCAGGCCATTGTTTTTGTTGCTATGTTCATTTTTGTGTGTGATATTTGGTGCACATAATTGCTTTATTGTATCTACACTTTCTTTGTTCTTTTTGCTATATATGCAAAAGCCTTAAAAAGTCTTGAGTACAAGAATTTGGTTATTAGTTGATTCAAGTTGATAAACAAGTCAGGATATGCTCAGTATATTTCAGCTTTGTAATGGAATCAGCTTGATATTTGTTTTACTCTTTGTTTTATGTTTTAAAAAAATCATTTAGATTTTATGTATAAAATAAATCATTTAGATTTTAGATGCTTAAGCTCGAGGTCTGGCAGGATGCTATTAGTCTAACAACACGGACTGTCTTATTTCTTAACACACACCAGTGTGGAAAATTTCAAATTATGCCTTTATTTCTGTGTCCACCGTCCACTTGGTTCTGATTTTGCTGGACTTCTCTGGTGATTTGTTGTTGTGAATTTCTTACTTGAGCCTTTGCTTGGAAACTATTTCAAATAATTATGCTCGAACTTGTAATGCAATATGGAAATAGTTTTTAGGACAGTTTGTGCTATTGATTTTTAACCATTTCCTACTGTGTAAGGCAGTGGCTTTATTTATTACCGTACCTGACACTGTACTAAAGGAGCTTAAGATTTCGGCCAATATTTTCTTTTCATAACTTATAAAAAACCGCTTAAGTATGTTTTTTAATCATTTGATGGTTTTGGTTATTGTGGATTTATTCTACTTGTTTTGATTTGTTTAGCTAGAAAACTATTCAAAAACTGAAGAAGCTAAAGTAGAGGAGCTCATCAAGGCAGTAGCGGATTCTGGTGCCAAAGTGATTGTCAGTGGTGCAGCCGTAGGAGAGATGGCTTTGCATTTTTGTGAACGTTACAAGTGTGTAAAATCTAATGCAATTGAATTTGCATTAATATTATAAATTCAAAGCTGTGGTATGAGTATAATTTATTTTCTAACTTAAATATTCCTGTAGGCTTATGGTTCTGAAAATCAGTTCTAAGTTTGAATTACGTCGATTTTGCCGAACAACTGGTGCTACAGCGAAGGTTAGGATCATTGCTTCTTTGGGGGTACACATAGACTTTTGTTCCTACCTTCTGTCTAATCCTTTTTTTTCCTTCAACAGCTGAAACTTAGCCAACCAAACCCAGATGATCTTGGACATGTTGATTCTGTTTCAGTCGAGGAAATTGGTGGTGCCAGGGTAAGTTATAACGGGATGTCATTTTTATTTATATATGTATTGGCTTATTCTGTTCCTTCTTCTTGTTCATATTTCTATGTGTGGCTTATAATTTCCCTTCTTTATGATATGGCATGCAGGTAACCATTGTGAAAAACGAAGTTGAAGGAAATTCTGTATCCACTGTTGTTCTACGAGGAAGTACCGATAGTATCCTAGATGATCTTGAAAGAGCAGTTGATGATGGAGTCAACACTTACAAGGTGATTTCCAATGTTGCACGCATCTTTATTAGCCCTGTGAAATTTGGGCCTCTGCCAACCGTATAATTCCTATTGCATTTTTCTCGCAATAGTTGTAATTTTACGTGTAGATTAATCTTTTTTTTCCTGTGCAATTATTTGTAAGGCCATGTGCAGGGATAGCCGCATTGTGCCTGGAGCTGCTGCAACTGAAATTGAGTTAGCTAAAAGGGTGAAAGAATTTTCCTTCAAGGAAACAGGGTAAGTATCTAAAATCCAAATTTAATCTTAAAAATTTTTAATGCTGAACTATATCTTCAAGATTATTGCTTCGGAGTTAGGCACCGTATCTCTGCTTTTGGACTTCATTTTGTTTATTCAATAATCTTTTTCAATACAGATTGGATCAGTATGCTATAGCGAAATTCGCTGAAAGCTTTGAAATGATTCCAACAACTTTGGCTGAGAATGCTGGGCTAAATGCAATGGAGATTATATCTTCTCTTTATGCAGAACATGCATCTGGAAATACCAAAGTCGGCATTGATTTGGAACCAGGCGTTTGTAAGGATGTCTCAACCATGAGGGTCTGGGATCTCCTTGTTACTAAGTTATTTGCTCTTAAATATGCTGCAGATGATGCATGCATGCCAGTCGATCAGGTAATCAACTAGAAGCAAATTTATTCACTGTCAACTCCTAATCACCTTGGAAGCACTTTTTCTTTGCATAAATTTATGGAAATTGTATTTTGATATTTTCAGATTATAATGTCAAAACCTGCTGGTGGACCAAGGAGAAATCAACCTGCTCCTGGCATGGATGAAGACTAATTGATTGTTTCCTTGCTTATGTTAACAAGCCAGCTTAAGAAATTTTGAATTATAATTTAGATATTTTAGTCTATAAATTTAATTTCATTCCTCTTTTTGAGTAGTGTCAATTTTCTATCGTTTCCTTTTTGTTTGGGAATTTTGTAGAGTGTAGTTGACTACCATGATTTTGAATAGAAACAAAAAAATTCATGTTTGATGATCTAAGCTATAAGCAAAAGCTAATTTGTTTTATCTCATTATATTTAATCTTTGTTTAATCTCATCTTCATTATAAAACAAAAGATAGTTTAAGGAGTACAATTATTTATTTTTGTTAAAACAATTAAGACTGACTAATGTATTGAAATAATTTATAATAATACATTCTCATAACATAAAATATTAGTCAAAATATTTATTCCTACAAACACTTCCTCTTTTTTAATTGTCATTTTTTAAGATTTTACACATACCAATACAAGTAATGATTATTATTACTTTTTAAAACAATAATTATAATTTTTCTAGAATACTAATTTTCTAATAATTTATTTAATTTTTTTTCTCTATAATAATGATTAGAGATAATTTTGACAAAACTACAATCAATACTATCTTGAAGTGACACTTAGAAAAAGAAATGCGAAACCCGGAACGAAGTAATTTATTTTTAAAAATAAAAAATAATATTTCATTTTTGTAAAGAATATTAACATATAGTTTTTTGAGTTGATTTATCAAACAAACACACACCGAAGTTTATAGAAAAGGACAAAAACTAGAATAATATCTTGAAATATTTATGATGCTAAGTAGTATTATGAAATACAAAGGCTAGTATCAAAAACCTTATCTACTCATGAATCAATTCCAAGCAAGAAAAACGGACACAAATTTTCTCCTTAATGCATGAAACATCTCATTTGTTTATGAAGCATAACCATGGCTTCTTCAACTTCAATTTTTTGCTCCAATTTCTTCATTCCAAAATCTACTAGAAACACACTACTACCATCACAATTTTGTTCACCTTTTCCTAGCTATATTCAACACAATCATCAATACAAAAGATTTTTTCCACTTCCAAAAGTAGCTTCTGTGCCTTACCAACCAATCAATTATGACTATTTACAACAAGAATTCAATGGACATGGAGTCACTTTTGAAGAAGTTGGTGGAAGTTGTATGGCCAAAATGGAATTGAAAAATGGAAGCATTGCTACCATTTTGATACCAAGTGGATTGATTACTTCCTATAAAGCACCTATGTGGCATGGTGGAAAAGTTGAACTTCTTCATACTGCTGTCTCAGAAAGTGAACTTGGTGATGCCATTATTCAAGGTGGAGTTTCTTTAAATTTCAATTTTCAAGTTAACGACGACGACGGTGCCGATGAAGTTTCATGGTCTCCATCTAATTGGGTTTTGCACAACATTAAAGGCAATGCGGAAGAATCTATCCAGGTATATATATTTGTACGTGCTAATGTTCATTTTGGAATCGTCTCAGATGAAGTTTGAACTCGGCTACGATATTTTATGCAGGTAGAATTAATAAACAAAGGACTAGATAGTAATATTGGATTAAAATACATTGTGACTTTGGAAGAAAATGGATTAGGCTCCGAGCTTGAAATCTCGAACTCAAACTCTTCGCCTCTTCAGATGACAGGTTCCATCTTGACTCATTTTACTGTAAGCAATCCAGAAGCAACTTATGCAATAGGATTAGATAGATCGACTTACTATACCCGACCGCCTTTTGAATCGGAGTTCATTTTGAGTCCTCCGGATTCGAGCGAGGATAAGGGATCAGAAAAAACATGGAAATCTTCTGTTAAGCAGTTTTTTTCTAGTTGGGGAACTAACAATCAAAACAATGAAGTGGAAGGAAGTCAAAGTGATAGTGAAGATACAACTGGTGAAGAAACGGATACTTACAAACAATTAAAAGAAAGAATAAGTCTCGTATACACGGATGCGCCTCGAAGTTTTACACTAATTGACAGGGTACGTGATCGTCATCCTAAACAATAGATTTATTAATACACCTATGTATAAGCGCTTATCAATCTTCTTTCGTAACAATACTCGTTTTTCTTTTTTGAATCAGGGTAGAAGAAACTCGGTTTTAGTTGGAAGAATTGGATTCGATGAAACCTACTTGTTCAGTCCTGGCTCGTCCGACATTGAAAGTTACAGCAAGAATTCTTACGTATGTGTTGGTCAAGCTGCTGTCCTCCAACCAATAGACTTAACTTCACAAAATGTATGGACAGGAGGACAGTATCTACACAATCCAAATATATAATGTTTTGCAATGGTTTGAAGAGGTTAAAGCAATGACCAAGTGTAGATTTGGTTCTGCGGTGAAACAAATATATTATGTAAATTGATTCTGATTAAAAGTGAGTTGAAATAAAGTGAGTCATGTTTTGAATCAATTTTGTAGCTCAGTTGATAGCTGTACAAGAACATCTGATGTTTGGATAAATTTTTGCAAAAATGAATTGTTCAATAAATTTTAGCGTAAAAATCATATTTTAACCAAAACTAAAAATCTTAACTTGATGTGTAATCAATTCTGGAATGCATAATCAATTCTACACATCCATAATCAATTCTAAGTGCTCCCTCCACCTGTAAAACCAAACAGACACCAAGTAGTTTTGCCAATTCAATATCTGGTTCAGCTTTTAAAAGCATTGCTACTTATCTATTTGGCTGAATGTAATGAAATGATTCATCTAATTCCAGACACAGCATTTGTGTTTCAACTCAGTCAAAAGTTATTACAAAATCTTACAAAGAAGATTAAACCATACTGAGAGTACTAAATTGTACTGATCCTCTACTTCTACACAGAATTTCCCCAACATTTAGTTGGAATTAACCAACTACATTCGTAAAACTCTATTCATAATTCTCTAGATCCTCGTATTGTACAATAGAATGAGCAAAGACATTATGTAGGGACAAGGAAATGTGCTTCTTCTTGACTGTTGATCCAGAGTAAAGGTGTAGCCATCGCAACAATGAGGAAAGAGAGTCCACAGAAGAATTTGCGCTTTGCCTTTTGAAGTGGCTTCACAACGGGAAGAGTTTGTGAGACTTTTGTATTCTCAGGAAACTTTTCAGAAGGCTTCTGCATATCAGAATTACCGAGAATGTTGTCGGTTGATGAGACAGATTCTTGTTCGTCTTGATACTGCATGTCATCCCCACATGAGCTTCCGTTCTCATTGCTATCATCATATTTGACATTACCGTTCTGGTCATACTTGGAGTTAGACGATGGACTCCAGATAATGTTTCCTGGGGATAGACTCTTGTGCCGTCTAATCGATTTTTCAGAACAATCGGAACTCTCATCCGTTGGGTCTTGAAGCGAACGAATGAGCCTCTTTGGAGTTTCGAAAATTTGAATCCCTTCAATGACTTGAGAGCGTGATCTCTGAGTAAAGGATACATCAAGTTTCAATTAATAAAAAGGAACACTAATTTGTACAATAGTGATTATGCATAAGCAATTCTTTAGCAGGAAACGTAAATCGAAGCAACAAAGAAAAGTGAACTAGAAATATCAAACCGTTGGGTAAAGAATGTGAAACTTACGAGGGGGCTTGTGTTGGTACTTCTGGAAATTCCATGCCTAGGATTTCTGTGATCAAAACCAGCAAATTCTTCGGTTAAATCTCCATTTCCATTGGAAAACTTGTGATCTGTGTTGTTATCGAAGAAGCCATTTTCCTCGTCTGCATTTGATGAGAACAAACCATCCTTGAGAGAGACATCAACTCCTCCATTTTCAAGGCTCCAGAGCTTCCTACTGACACTCCTTCGCGAATAGCTCAGATTATGAGAAGACTGAAAAGTCGAAATGGGAGACTCGGTAAGGGATCCGTGTCCAGGGAAAAAGTCAAGTGTACGCGACTCAGGTGAATTAGATGCCGGAGTTAGGTCTCCGTCGCCTGAAGAACTATCCCCTTCCATATAGTCTCTCCTACTAAGATTTGAATTTGAACCCGTCACAGATGCAGGACTCTTCATGCATCTCAATTTTTTGTCGTTCGCAACTTTCTTGGCTGTTTGCAAGGCTTCAAGCGCAGCACCTTTGATGAATGCCATTTTGTCGAATTGGCACTGTTCCATCGCCTCAATTACTTGTTCGACTTCCGAAAAAATACTCCTCGGATCCAAACACTTCATCAAGAAGTTCACCATTTGAATAGCTGTGAACCGCTTCTGAGAATTCCCATCCGAAAGCTCTCCACCAACATTTAGTATTTGAAGCCCGGAATTTATGAGAAGTCGAGCATATGCTTCAACAATCAGTGAGTTGCGCTTGGCTAATGCCATAACCAAACCCATATGCGAATTAGTCTGAGTAGACTTTCCGTCTAAAGCCGCCGCAACATTTTGGCAAACGTTATTAACCATTTCATTAGAAGCATACCGCCAATTATCCGAATCAACAAGTGCCTTCAAGCAAAGCGCTGCACCGCAGCTCAAACTCTCCTGAGAACTCGTGAGCGAATCAGAAAGCGGCTTACAAATAGAACGAATTATACTCTTCTTCTTATCCTCCGGCATTGTAGGGTCAATTCCGTATCTTGCTACAGCTGGAACAACCTTGGAACAAGCTTGTTGAAGAGGGAAAGATCCCGCACTTGAAGCTAAAGTCTGAATTATGGATTGCATGATACTCTCAATCATCGGAACAATTTTGACACCATGAACCCTAGCAAGAACTTCGTACAGCGATATCGTGAATTCTCCAGATAAAGTGCCGGTTTCTTTCGTCTCAGACACTTGAGCTAGAAAGATAGGAATTGTCCTAAAATCCAAATCTTTCACATAAGACTTCAATGCTCTCATTGCAGATTTTCTACTATCAGCATCTTTGTCGAGATTTTCAAGCTCTCTTCGCAGCACAGGACTCAAATTCCTTCCCATTGTTCAACTGAAACCAAAAAAACAACAAAATCAAACCCAAAAACTCATGAACAATGAAACACAAAAATTGATCTCATTTCATATCAGAAATTCATAACCCTATTAAATTCTTCAACAATTTTTCCTTTAAAGCTCAAAACTTTTCAAAACAAAAATCTCTCAAATGGGTCAGTTCAAAATTTCACATTTCACAAAATAAACAAATAAAAAATTAATCTTGAAAAATAAAAAACTCACAGCTGAATCAAAAACTCCACTACCTGAAAACCCAATAAATCTAATAATAAAAAAACAATCTTTTTTCAGGAATTTCACAACCCATTAGTTAGAAATGAAAAAAATGATTTTTTTTTCTGATTAACAACAATAAAAAACAAAAAGAATACAAAACCCTAATAATGTAATCATATAATAATAATGATGAAATTGAAAAAAGGAAGTACCTTTATGGTTTGGAATGAAGAATTGAAGGTAGAAATTGAGCTGAGGAGTGGTAGAGTGTAAGAGAAAGTGAGTATGCAGCAACGTTAGAATGTGAAATTTAGGTTTTGAAGATTCAATTTTTTTTGGCGTTAATTGATTTTGAATTCTTTTGTCTAAATTCCACCGCTATCCTTTCCCTTGTGGGGTCCACATGAAAATGATATTCAATATTTTTAAAATTTTTTGTTTTTTATTATTTTTTGTTTTTGTTATTATTTGGATTTAATGGTTGAGATTTGAAATTTAAAATTTGAAATTTGAAAAAATGGAAGAAAAATCTTGAGAGAATCCATTTTTGTTTTATTTTGGATAAAAGTTTTTTAATTAATTAGAGTTGTTATTTGATATTGTTATTTTAAAAGTGGTGTATTAATCTAGAAGAAATTCTTTATTTTAGGAATTATTGATATGATAAGGTGGTTTAATTAATTTATTTTATATGCTGCATGAACTAATTTAATTTTGTAATATTATAAATTGAAAATGAAAAGTTAAAATGTAACGTAAAATTAATTGAGATTGAACGTTATGGCATGAAAATAAAATTTTATTGTATAATATTAATAATTAATAAAAAGATAAGAAAATATGATATAAAGAAGAAGAAAATATTGAGCTGGAGAATTAGTGAGATATTTATTTAATGATTAACTAATAATGTTGACTGATATTATTATTAGTAATCAAGATTTTGTTAATGAATGTTCACTTGTGTTGGTGTGTGACATAGGAGTATCAATGTTTGTATGAAAAAAATTAATCTTTGACCATCAAGAAATATAATAAATGTTAATGCTCAGTTTAATATTCAATAAATAACTTTTATTTTTATCTCCTATATGTTTGACTATTGAAAATATTTTAAAACATATCCAAAAAAAGCTTTTCTTTTAATATTTTAATCCTAAAAAAAACATAATTTTAAAATAATTTAGAGTTCTTTTTTATAAAATACTCAATATATTCAAAAAGAATTATACAAAAAAGAAAAACTAAATAGTCTCAAAGTTATGAGAATCTAAAGAAATATAAAATATATTATTTACAAAATTATTTCAAATTTCTATAATGAAATAAAAATTATAATTGTATTGATGTTGAGCACAAAATTCGTCAAAAACTTATCAAATATTTCATTCTTTATATATGTGAGTGATAATTGAAAGTAAAAAAACACAATAAAGAATAGGGATAGATTCATTAAAAAATAATCCATCAAATTCATCTATTAAATAATACATTCAATCCATCTATTATATAAAATGTTAATTAGTGGATTGGATTCAATCCATCCAACCTATCCTAAAAATCTAATGGATTGTTTTATTTTATATTTTAAATCTAATAATTCTTTTTTATTATTTAAAATCTATCTATTATTTTATTTTTAAAAATGTCATATTATTCTAAATTCAATCTCTAATTTCTATTTATTTAAACAATTAATTTTAATTAGTACTGAGTTGTATTTCACTCCATTGTAATTTTATAATTGAAATCATAGTGCAAAAGGTAAAAGAAATATAAAGATCTAATTAACATTTATAAGGGGGTGGTTGCAGCACGTATAAATTGTAATACATGATTATGGCTGATCACAATTTTTTTATTTTTAACTAAAAGGATAATTTATATGGAACAACTATTAATTCTTTTTGAAAAAACGTAGAGTATTTTAAGTTTTATTTTAAGAGATATTAAGAGATAATTATGTATAAAATAAATGTTATTGTAAAATAAATAAATAATTAATTTTCTGGATAGATGGATAAATATTCATCTATTAAAAAATTGTTAATGGATGGATTTGATTGGATTTTTTTAAAAGAAATTTTAGTGGATTGTTAATGGATTAATGAATTGTTTTGATCCATCCAATAACAATTCAATTTATATCCATCAAATCAATCTATTTTGTCATCTCTAATAGTGGGATGGAGGGTTGAATTGAGTTTTATACTTTGAAAAAAATTTCTTTTAAAACAATCCCCTTTTAAGATATGCTTTGCTTTTGAACATAATTTCTCATTATCATGAAGCCCCTTATGGTGGCCATGCTAGCACTTCAAAGACCTGCGCAAAGATTCTACAAGTTGACTTTTATTGGCTCAATCTATGGAAAGATGTTCATGTTGCAATTATAAAATGCGATCGGTGTCAACGCACTGGCAACATATCTAGACGCGATGAGATGCCGCAAAAAGGTATCCTAGAAGTAGAGGTCTTTGATGCGTGGGGAATTGACTTTATGGGACCTTTCTCATCTTCTTTTGGCAACAATTACATACTAGTTGCAGTAGATTATGTATCTAAGTGGATAGAGGCAGTAGCCTCTCCAACAAATGATGCACAAGTAGGGATTAGATTATTCAAAAACATAATTTTTTTGAGATTCGGTGTGCCGAGACTAGTCATTAGTGATGGTGGATCTCATTTCATTTCCAGAATTTTCGATAAACTCTTAGCGAAGTATGGAGTCCGACACCGCGTAGCAACACCTTACCACCCACAAACAAGCGGGCGAGTGGAAGTCTCTAACAAAGAGATTAAGCAAATACTTGAGAAAAATGTTGCCACGTCTAGGAAAGATTGACCGTCTAAGCTACATGAAGCATTGTAGGCATGTAGAACAACATACAAGACACCCATCGGAACCACACCTTTCAAACTAACCTATGGTAAGTCATGCCATTTATCCGTGGAATTCGAACATAAAGCCTATTGGGCTATTAAAACCCTGAATTTGAATTACAATGCCAAGATTTATAAGGAACGACGTAAGAAATGGCACGACAAACGCATCTCTAGGAAAGAATTCAATGAGGGTGATGTAGTACTCCTATTTAACTCCTGACTTAAACTATTTCTAGGAAAACTCCGTTCCCGATGGTTAGGACCTTTTGAAGTTATTGAAGTACTCCCGAGTGACGCTGTTGAAATTAAAGGAAAAGCTAGTGATTCGTTTATTGTAAACGGACATCGTTTTAAGCATTACCATTGTATCGAAAATAGATACTACTTAGCTAGTCTCAGACTTATACAGCTGTCGGCTGAGTCACCAAAATAGTTTTTCGATTTTCAAAATAGGTCGAACTTTCGACGTTAAATAAAGCGCTTTGTTGGAGGTAATCCACCATTTTTTATTAAAAATTCTATTTAATAAAAGTTTTAATTTTTTTCGTTAAATGTTTTTCTTAAAATTTTTATAAAATTTTCTGTGCTTTCCTTCTTTTCTATTTTTAGGCATTAGGCCGATGCTGATTTAAAACTATTTTGACTTACTTACAGGATTCACATTTCTTCTTCTTCACTGATTTTTGCTATGGATTTTTCTGACACTATGTCTGTCGCATTTGTGAGTGATGCTCAGCAGAGACGTTATGAGATGCTTGCTCAGAGAGAGATGTGTCCCACTATTTATGTGCATGATCCCATATTGTCCGCCTTGGGCATTAGGGAGAGTGTCCGCTTCATGTTTAACCAGATTGGTTGGGATTACTTTATTCATCACCAACATTCTACCTACCGCAACCTGACGCTGGAGTTTCTCAGTTCCTTGCACTACAACCCTAATGTTGGTTTAGGGTTGGCTAGAGGAGTGGTCTCGTTCAGATTATTTGGTTTTACTCACAGGTTCACCACCCGTGAATTTGCTGCTCTATTGGATTTCCCGGTTAGTGCTGATGCTGTCATTGAGATTCTAGATGACGAGTATATGGACAACCAACTTGACTACTTTTGGGGAAAGATATCTGATCTGCGACAGGAGAGCTCTATTCCTAGACACTCGTCCGAGATTCATAATCCAACTATTAGGTATTTCCATATGATTCTGGCGTTTACCTTATTTGGAAAACCTCAGAATGATACCTTGGTGTCTAAGGAAGAGTTGTTTATTATGTTCTGTGTGTTTCGATCTAGACCGGTAGTTGGTGCTTCTTTTATGCTTGCTCGCTTGCTGAGTATAGCTCAGGCTCCTCATGGCCCGATATATGTTGGAGGCTTAGTGACTATGATTACTGCTGACCTATTTTTGAGGGAGCCATTGTCCCGTCTGACCCCCGCTGCTGACTTTATCCCGCTAGACTTGTCTCTTTATTTTAATGTTAGGATGATCAGATATTTAGAGCTGAATCAGTTTCAGTTACTGATTCATCATGAGCCGATCTACCACTTAACACTTCCTAACATTGTGCGATCCAGTGTGCATGACAAGAAGAATTAGATTTATGACCTAAAAGGCGTAGCTGAGAATGACACGGAGGAAGAAGAATCTGATCCTTTCACACCGCCCCACTATTATGACCCTCCAGCAGCATTGAATGAGTCATACCCAGAGATGGTCGAGTTGATTGAGATGATTGAGGCTGAACCTGTTCCACTACCTCTACCTTACTGATCCGGCTTGGGATCCACCCATAGCCCCTACTGCTGACTGCTGCCGTTGTCCAGATTCCACAGCCTGATTACGCTGCTGCTATTGATGCACTCACGACGAAGTTTGTTGCTATTTGTTCAGATCTTACTTCACTCTGCACTGACTTTTATGGTTTCATGGACCTTGTTACCGCAAATCTAGATCACCTATATCAACAGTTCAATTCTAGAGGTGGCTAACTTATGATTCTAGAACATTGAGGACACTATTCACTCTTTGTGTATGGGAGGAGTGTCTATTTAGAGGATTTCTTTTATTTTAGTTTTTCGTTAGCATCACTTTAGATTTATTTCGGTTAATTATTCAATTTTTTTCGGATTTATTATTTGTTTCGGTTATTTTATTTCATCATTTTATATTCATTTCATTTTCTATTTATTTGTGTTATCAAAATATCTCTCTCATTGTGCTCTGTTATTATTATAATATGATACTATTTTGTTACTATTGTATTCATCTAAAAAAATAAAAATGCATGCATATTTATCTAGTGGACCTAGTATATAATTATCTTTGAATGATACACCTATGACACACCTAAATAGTCACTTTATTGTCTCCTACGCTCAATTTATTTTTCTAATTAAGACATTGAAATGACAAAACCTTGTTGTTCTGGACTGCCCAAAAGCATTCGGGCAGGCCGTTCCTCCCTTAACCACAACAACCAGTCTGACCCCGACGACGCTGTCAGGATTTCTAGCTGCTCGTTTCATGCGGGCTCCGCTCGACGCGTGTCGAGCCAAGCCACGACTCTAATTGCCGTTAATTGTGCTTGTTATGTCTCCCATGCTTGACATAACGACTAGTTACGAGCAAGTATGCCCGGTCTTGACCTAGTTAGATCAGACGACTATATTTGCGGACCCACGTATCTCGGCCCAAATATAGCGGCCAATGAGAATCTTCCTACGCTCATTATATAAACCCTTATATCTTTGAGGGCAAGGTATCACCTTTTTATACTCAAAACCCCAATACTTTCTATCCTCCCCTTTGACCATTTTCTTACTTTAGCATCAGAGTGCCTTGCAGGTACACCACCTCTTTTTTTCAACATCAACTTGCTCGAAGGATCACCAACCGTTTCGGCCGTCTCCGATTTTGATCACCAGTTCAGATCAGTGGCGTCGTCCGTGGGAACTATCTTCCTCGTCTTCATTCTTTGTCTCGATACCAAAAGATCAAAGATAATCTCAAACTCATGAGATGGCCTAATTCAACGATCAACCTCTTTCCAGCAAGCCCATTCTCTCACCTGTCCGCAAAACGGATAGGGTTATTCCCTCTCATCGACTAAAGGACACCAACGATCACAAGGATGGCAGGACCACATCCCCAGATTTTTTGAAGATGCTGTCGACCAAGATTTCTTCTTGGACAACCAGAAACCAAGGATCAAGCTGATGACCCCATCATCCCTTTGCCCTCGGCACCACTATCGACCAACACGGATCCAGCATTAGCTGCTATTCTATACGCCCTCCATCAAACTAACAGTCTCCTCCTTCAGCAAGACCAGCACATTGAGGCTCTAGAAAGAAACCGCCCCTCATCTCCACCACAGAGACCTAAAGCGACTGTTTCCCGCAGTCCCTCACCAAGAAAGCCCGCTCGGAAAGAAGATCGTCCTGATCGACATATTCCGAAGAAGAGGGGACATACCCCACCTTGGAAAAATCGGGGGTCACCCTCCCACAAGAAGACGAAGAACAAATCACACCGCCCTCGCGATCGATCTCCATCACCGAGATCAAGAAAGGAGAGAGAACTTTCCCACCATCACAAGAGAAACAATTGTTCTGTCTCTTTCTCTCCCGATCTAAGCGACGAAGACGAGCATCACGGTCCCCTTTGTACGATTATCATGGACATTCCTATTCCATCCGATTTAGAGAAACCTCCTCGGCTTGGTCAATACGATGGTACCATCGATCCTGACAAGCATATCGAGAACATCGATGCTTTTCTCGATTACCGAGGAGTTCGTGGGGCCATCAAATGCCACATGTTTCAATGAACTTGGGGAAAGGAACCATGGCCTGGTATAAAAGCTTGCCCAATAGATCGGTCACGTCCTAGAAGCACCTGGGGATACTATTCTCCAGAAATTTCACTGCCTCCCGACGCCAACCGAAGTCAGAGGCATCCCTGGAAGCCATCATTCAAGGCAAAGAGGAATCTCTCCGAGCATACATCGAGAGGTTCAACCAAGAAGCCGTCCGAGTTTGAACTACGGACGATATGAAAAAATATCTCCTCGAGAGAGGACTACACCCTCGTAGCAACTTCGCGAAGGCAGTAGACATCGAAACACCCTCCACGTTGAATGTTTTCCTCATGAAGGCCCAAGCATACATCCAATACGAGGAAAAGGAAGCCGCAAATTCTGCTCGTGACACCCGACATAGGGAGAATGTCAAGAGCTCCAAGAATGAAGAGCCTTCGACATCTCGTCGGGGAGGAAAGATAAGGCAGAAAGACAAACCCCGCGACTCAAGCAACCATAAGGGGTCGGTGGATCGATTTAGTGACTACACCCCTCTCCACTTCTCAGGAACGTATCCTGATCGATTGTGCAAACTCTAAGTTCAAATAAGGGGGAATGCACTTCCCTCGATAGACCCTGGCCAAAATGGGGGTAGATAAGAGTAAATACTGCAGATTTCACCAGAGTCACAGACACGTGACGGAGGACTACACCCACCTCAAGGATGCCATTGAGATCCTAATTAGAGATATGCATCTCAAGCAGTACAAAAAGAAGGAGTCGGCGAAAGAGGAAACCCCCTCATCTAATAAGGTCGAGGAGGAAAAGCCTGCGAAAGATTCTTTTATGCTTGTAGCTATGAGCATATCGAGGCCCAAAGACTTCTTCTTTCCCAATCTGGATACGCTCCCGACCTACTTTGCCGCTCGAAACCCTTGGGAATCCTTCCTAACGGCCATAGTCATCTATGGAGGAGGATTCACCAAAAACTCCATCAGATCAATCAAGAGAAAATTCGACGACCTCGTCAGAACGAGCTCAGACCTGGGTGCCACCCTCGATAAAATCAAAGGCAAGTCTCATCCGTTGGCCTTCTATAAAGAGGATTTACCTAGGGGCGCCTCCAATTCAAATATCCCTTTGCTTGTACGTGCTTGGATGGGCAACTTTGATGTCAGGCGCATACTAGTCGACCAAGGAAGTTCAGTTGATATTATGTACACTCAACTATTCAGGATGTTACAACTTAATGAGACCCACCTGACTCCCTACCTCGGCTCAGATCAACAGGGATTCAATGGCTCCACGGCGAAGCCATGGGGATAACGTCGAGCTGATCGTAACCTTCGGGGCCGGAGAGACCTGAAGATCGATCAAAACATAATTTTTGGTCGTCGACTGTCTGTCTCTGTATCAATGTATTTTTGGTCGGCCTACTCTCGCCGAGCTGATCGTTGTGCCGCCCACGGTAAACTTAAAAATGAAATATTATACAGCTAGCGGGAAGGTGGCAACGCTGCACGGAGACATCCTGGAATCTAGAAGATGCTTCGAGGCATCAACAAAGGGCCTAGACTCCATCAACCTCCAACCCCAGACCAAGGGCAGGTTCAACCTTTCAAAAAGCTCTCACAAGCCCGAACCTCTTCCTCGAGTCGACGCTATCGACCTCGACAGCCGTCTCGAGCCAGTGGATTTGGTCGAGAAGAGAAGGAAAGGAAATGCCCCTACGGTCGAAGAAGATTCATCCACTTCCAGGAGTCCAAGAGCATCCTTAGAGCAACACATGCGTCCAATCCCAGACGGAGACTTCGAGCTCGTTCCATTGGGCGACAACCCCAACAAAGGTGTCAAGATCGGAACAGACCTCCCCGAGTTGGCTCGAGAACAACTGAAAGCATGCTTGAAAGATAATGTTGACCTCTTCGCATGGAGCGCCGCAAAGATGCCCGGTATCGACCCCGAGGTTGCATGTCACCATCTTACCATTGATCCTGCCCTTAAGGCTGTAGCACAGCGCAGGCAAAAGCAGTCCCTGAAGAAAACTGAGGCTGCCGAGCAAGCTGTTAGGGACCTTCTAGAGGCCAACTTTGTAACGGAAGCCTGATACACTACGTGGCTGTCCAACCCTGTACTCGTTAAAAATATTAAAGGAAAATGACGCATGTGCATTGATTACTTTGATCTTAATAAGGCATGTCCAAATCAGAGACATGCTCGAGGTGTACATGGACGACATGATCGTGAAATCCCAAAAGTAGGTCGATCATGCCCGACACCTCAGAAAGGTCTTCGACCAAGCCAGAAGTGTTAAAATGAGGTTTTACCCTGAAAAGTGCACCTTTGGAGTTCGGGCCGGGAAATTCCTCAATTTCTATCTTGTAACACCCCAAATCTACCCCTCGAATATTATTCAAATCATAGTGCGGAAAAGATAATCATACAAGGGATGTCACAATTTCTTCGCAAAACAACATGCATTTAGTCACAACTATACAGATACATAACACTTAGATCATGGATGAACTTATAACAACATATTTCCATTAGATTAATTAAACAGATAAATAACATGATTAAAATTCCTAAACAGTAACAACTTGTTCTTTTATTCAACGAGAAACAACTTCAAATTATTATTATTATTCACTTAACAAATATTCACATTATTCATAAACTCAACAACTTAAGCAACAACGATAATTAAATAACAACGTTCATCCCCCAGTGCTATGTATTAGAGCAAGACCCCCTTTGACTTATCATAAAGCTACGTAAAAACTTCAAGAATTAACTTCAACATCCACCGCTATGCTTGAGTACCTGCCCATTTCCCATGGTAAGGGAAATATTAGCAAAAGGGTGAGATATCTAACAATATAATTGAATTCATGATAAATAACATGCTAGAGTATAGATCATACAATTCACTGCTTCACATATTCCACACAGTAGTTATAACAACAACTCAACAAACAATTAGCAATCTACGACAATTATAATAATAGTTATATTTACTATTTTCACAGCTTCCCAACAGTACCTGTCGCAACACAACTTTAGCATAAATTCACACTAAGTCATCAACACATATTGCAACAAAATCGGCATCACGACAAAATCACCAACACTTGTCACAACAACATCACCAACAATGAATTCATTTATAATGCGACTCTAACAATGCACATGCATGTGGTACCAGTGGAGTAAACTCCCAATGTAAATAATTGTCAGGTTATAGAGGCATAAGGAATAAGCCTTCAACGTGTTTCCATCAAGGCCAAGGCATAAGCCTTCTTCACAATCCGCCAATATAGGCCTTCACAAATTCAAATGTAATGTGATGCTAAACATACAACAACATCATAAATTCACTTTACAAGGCATACGCCTATATCACTTCTTCACTGGCCATAGGCCTACAATGTCATCAACGTATTCAACAACATATCACAGCAACATATTCATCTTCTCATCACAAACATCACCGCGTCACAACAAAATTAATATCAGTACAAAACATCCTGCAACTTCACATAAATCCACAATAATGTGCAACAACATACACATTACTGATATATCACAAGAAAACAACAACACGACGTATTCACATAATTTCACAAAACAAATCAACCACAATTAACTACTAATATATACGAACTACCACGACAAATTTCGGTTAATTCCGGACAACTAATTTTTACCGCTTAATTTACTAATTCGACTCAATCGGCACTATTTTTAAATTCCTGCATTGCTATTAATTATTAAATAGCTTCTATTAATTTATCATCCTTCTAAATTAATTCTCTGTGTCCCAATCTCATATTTTTTTATTAAAATCCAACTCTATTGTTACTTATGCTGATATTTAATAATAACCTGCTATTTGCTTCCAACAACTGAGTTATCGAACCTGTCATTTAATTATTCCTATAATTCATCTACTAACCTCCTTAATATATCACACGGTTACCAGTTACTTCCATCACGGTGTTACTAATTATGTTAATTCATGTTGTCTTCTTCCAAGACTGTAACTACAATTTATCGCATCGGACGATTGTTACGCTACATTAATTAAACCACAACTATTTTATGTCCTTCAATTAACTGCTACTTGTATTTATTTCCAATGTCACTAAATCAAAGGGTCATTATCCTAACTGAAGTACTATAGTTATATAAATTATACTAGGTGCTTAACATACTGCCAGTACTAAAAGGAAACACAGAAAACAGAACTACACGTGGCCCAGCTACCACAGGGCACCCGCCCCAACTCCAAGGGCCCAAGGAGGCGCCCGCCTCCCCTCTCTCTTGGCACATATGACGCTCGCCTCCACCTTCCTTTCTTTCCAAAGGGGCGTCCGCCCCACCATATATAATATATGTACCATTCTTTTCTTGTTCCTTGCAAACAAGGACGTTCGTCTCTTAACTCTCTGTACCAATTCTTCTCTTTTCTTATTTCTTCAACCCATGTTAATAATAGTACATTACATAACTTATTTTGATTAACTTCCAGACTCATTCGGTATACTTTCCCCACATTAATTCCTAATCACTTCATTCACAATATTCAATTAAATCAACAAAACCTAATTTAACAATTCATAATTTACAGCAACAATTCAATCGGTTACAGAACAACAACAAATCACATGGCGAGAATTTATATAACCTTAATCCCACATACAATTCATCATGTATCCCATTATATAGTCGGAACCCCACCTTTACTTGGATTCAATGGCAGTTCAACTCTTCGATCAAATTTCTAATTTCCGGTCGCATTTCGATTCGACTTTTTGGTCTGCAATCTTCTCCCGGCGGCTAATTTCCAAACCTTGTTCCTCTTCTTTTTCCCACGTACAACAACCTTCTTCTTTTTATTTTTCCCAAACCTAATTCCTTATATTTTCTTTTTAATCCAATAAATCAAATAATAATATAATTACCATTATTTTCTTAATGGGCCTAATATATTCACACCTCCACTTCGCTATTCGCTACTCACAACCCAACTTAATCTAATTAAATAAAATATTCAAATAAATAAATAATATTATTCTTAATATTATTCCTCCGATTTAACCGACTAAGTCCAACTTTAATTTAATAATCCAAACACGCCTCTTACAATAATACCGACAAATTTAATTACTCCGATAAATTCTCAACTTCGTCTAATTCCAACAAATAAATCCTTTAATAATTTAATTAAATTCGGGGTGTTACAAATCTCCCCCACTTAGGATATTTTCGTCCTCGAAAATCCATTTGACACAACCATCCTTAACATCACCTTCGCAGCTAGTCCTTCGATTCAACAACAACTAAATCACAATTTAAATCCAATATTTATACCTCAATCTTTCAATTACCCTTGCAACATAATCGCTACTGTCTTTCCAACCATTTTAGCAATACTTTGAGACAATCACCTTACAGCATAGTAACAACTACTACTCGCTTACTTTCTTGTACACCATGGTATCCTCTCCCTAACAACATTCTTGTCGTAGCATCCACCAATTACTTACTATTAAGATAGCAAACAATTATATATCATCCAATATGATCCCGTCTACTATCAACAAGAGATTAAGGGTGATAAGTTCCTCAATTTGTCAATAGATGGCCGATAACCATAATGGAGTATAAATTGTTGTCACTAACATTAACATTGTCCTTTTTCCACTTGCACCCACAGTTCAAAGATCCCTACAACTCCAACAACTTCTACAACTTTTAAAATCAATCCCAATAATCCTATAACATGGCTTACTTAAATAACAACCTACTAAATTCTATCTCATAGCAACTATTATTTTCCAAGACATTCTAACTTGTCAAACAACCAAAATCTTAAATCTGTATTACCTTCGAATTCGAGAAACAACAAAGTTCCTATGACGTTTGCACTGTATCCATCAATAGCATACTAATCTGATATCTCACGATCGAACACATCCGAGAAGCGAAGCTTTTCCCCCACTTAGCTTCAACTTAATTCCTGCAAGCAGTCAACCAAAAAGCAACAAGTATCGACAGTGTTCCACACACTTGTCGCGTACAGAGGAAATAAACATAATTAGACAACATTGGTCGAACGGACCGACCTGCTCTGATACCACTATTGTAACACCCCAAATCTACCCCTCGAATATTGTTCAAATCAGAGTGCGGAAAAGATAATCATACAAGGGATGTCATAATTTCTTCGCAAAACAACATGCATTTAGTCACAACTATACAAATACATAACACTTAGATCATGGATGAACTTATAACAAGATATTTCTATTAGATCAATTAAACAGATAAACCTCATGATTAAAATTCCTCAATAGTAAGAACTTGTTCTTTTATTCAACGTGAAACAACTTCAAATTATTATTATTTTTCACTTAACAAATATTCATATTATTTATAAACTCAACAACTTAAGCAACAACGATAATTAAATAACAACGTTCATCCCCCGAGTGCTACGTATCAGAGCAAGACCCCATTTGACTTATCATAAAGCTACGTAAAAACTTCAAGATTTAACTTCAACATCCACGCTATGCTTGAGTACCTGCCCATTTCCCATGGTAGGGGAAATACCAGCAGAAAGGGTGAGATATCTAACAATATAATTGAATTCATGATAAATAACATGCTAGAGTATAGATCATACAATTCACTACTTCATATATTCCACACAACAGTTATAACAACAAATCAGCAAACAATTAGCAATCTACGACAATCATAATAATAGTTATATTTACTATTTGCACAGCTTCCCAACAGTACCTATCACAACACAACGTTAGCATAAATTCACACTAAGTCATCAACACATATTGCAACAAAATCGACATCACGACAAAATCACCAACACTTGTCACAACAACATCACCAACAATGAATTCATTTATAATGCGACTCTAACAATGCACATGCATGTGGTACCAGTGGAGTAAACTCCCAACGTAAATAATTGGCAGGTTATCGAGGCACAAGGCATAAGCCTTCAACGTGTTTCCATCAAGGCTAAGGCATAAGCCTTCTTCACAATCCGCCACTATAGGCCTTCACAAATTCAAATGTAATGCGATGCTAACAACATACAACAACATCATAAATTCACTTTACAAGGCATACGCCTATATCACTACTTCACTGGCCATAGGCCTACAACGTCATTAGCATATTCAACAACATATCACAACAACATATTCATCTTCTCATCACAAATATCATCGCGTCACAACAAAATTAATATCAGTACAAAATATCCTGCAACTTCACATAAATCCACAATAACGTACAATAACATACACATCACTGATATATCACAAGAAAACAACAACACGACGCATTCACATAATTTCACAAAACAAATCAACCACAATTACCTACTAATATATACGAACTACCACGACAAATTTTGGTTAATTTCGGACAACTAATTTTTATCGGTTAATTTACTAATTCGACTCAATCGGCACTATTCTTAAATTCCTGCATTGCTACTAATTACTAAATAGCTTCTATTAATTTATCATCCTTCTAAATTAATTCTTTGCGTCCCAATCTCATATTTTTTATTAAAATCCAACTCTATTGGTACTTATGCTGATATTTAATAATAACCTGCTATTTTCTTCCAACAACTGAGTTACGAACCTGTCATTTAATTATTCATACAATTCATCTACTAATCTCCTTAATATATCCTACGGTTACCAATTACTTCCATCACGGTGTTACTAATTATGTTAATTCATGTTGTCTTCTTCCAAGACTGTAACTACAATTTATCTGCATCGGTACCTGATTGTTCTGCTACCTGTTAATTAAACCACAACTATTTTATGTCCTTCAATTAACTGCTACTTGTATTTATTACCAATGTCACTAAATCAAAGGATCATTATCCTAACTGAAGCACTACAGTTATATAAATTATACTAGGTGCTTAACATACTGCCGTACTAAAAGGAAACACAGAAAACAGAACTACACGTGGCCCTGCTACCACAGGGCGCCCGCCCTCTCCACCTAAGGCCAAAGAGGTGCCCGCCCCAACTCCATGGGCCCAAGGAGGCGCCCACCTCCCCTCTCTCTTTCCACATAGGGTGCTCGTCTCCACCTTCCTTTCTTTCCAAAGGGGCGTCCGTGTAACACGGTGAACTGACTTTGTAGGTTTTTGTATCGCAAATGTGCGGATAGCAAGAGTCGCCACCGACTTTTCTTTTATCCAATTAAGGGAAGGTAAAAGTACAGAAAAAGACCTTCGTTAGATTCTGAGTAAGGGAGAAGGTTATGAAAAGGGAAGGTATTAGCACCCCTTTTCATCCGTAGTTATCTACGGGCTCTTAGTTGCTCTTAGATCACTTTAAAATTGTGCTTTCTGTGTGTTTGACAAAAATGTTTTGAAAAGGCATTTCGCTTTGACTTTGTAATGATTCATGTAGGAATGTATACAAAGTGTTCGGAAATGTTTTTTTTTGAAAAGAGTTTGAATTTTGACAAAAGTGTGAGGTGTGAAAAGTATTTTGATAGAGCAAGCAACTAAAAGTCTTATTACCTACTCAGAATGGTCGTTTTCGTGTTGTTTTACATTCCTTTAGAATAGTGCTATCCGTACCATTAGTTGGTAGGTAACCCTATTCGTTGGATGTAGAAGGGACATTCGAAGGGACATCGGATGGTCATAGAAGGCAACTTGTAGGAGGAAGTATCCTAGCACATTCGAAGGGACTATCATCATTTTTTGTAGGCGACAATCGAGGGTCTAGATCATGTATTCGTAGGCGACATCGTGGGTCTATGATCTTTGTATCGAAGGGACTATGATGATTTGTTTGGAAGGCAACGGTGCTAGGATACCTCTACGTTCGAGGGACATGACCATTTGAATTCGTAAGGCAACGAGAGAGAATTACCCTAAGGGGTGCATGTGTGAAAGAGTGTGTTGAATTCAGATTCATGTTATCTTGAAAATTAGTGGGCTATGTTCAATTTTATCTTGCCATACACGCCTAATTACTAGCAGTTTATAGGGTGCGGAAATTAAATGCGGAAAGGTAAAGTGCGGAAAGATAAATCCTACGCTATTATGGCTTTGGGGCAGATACATAATTTAAACTTGCGGAAAATAAAAGCCCTAATTAAACTATTACATCCCATGAGCAATTACATTATTGGAAAAAGAAAACAGTAAAAAGAAATCGTCCGAAACAAGATAACCTGTAAAAAGATGAGAAATCGGAAAATACGAGAGAAATCGAATAAGAGGAAAATGTTAGTAAAAATGCAAATTTTTGAATGAGAAAAATATGACATGCTGGAAATAACATTAATATGCTAAAATAATCTTTTGGGAGTTTTTGGAGATGATTTAACAATTAAAAACTAATTAAAAGTGATTAAAATGCAAAATTAGCAATTAAATTAAATATGCATGCAAAATAATATTTTTTAATTTTATAAATTAAATAAACATTTTCTGAAAATAATGCAAAAAGAAAAATATTTTTTGGTGTTTTTTAATGCATGAGAAAAAATATTGAAATTAATTAAAATGTATGTAAAATAAAAATAGAAAATATGAAAATAAAAAAAAGTGTGAAGTTTGTAAAAGAGTAAAAACCAAATGGTCATGCCAGGATTCGAACTGGAGACCTTAGCTTCACAACCCCATGCCTTTGCCATCTGATCTGGAGCGCACGCGTGTCCTTCAATCGGAACGGATCGTTTACAAACAAGTGTCACCTTTCCATTGCCTCGTCTCCGCGCCAAACTTCATCTTCCTCGTTTCAAATTTTTGAAAATTCAGCGTCGGCCCTGGCTCGATGCTACGACCCTGGCTAAATCAAAAATCATGTACAAGCAATATAAATAAAATCTAAGACCATGGTTCGATTGGAAACATCATTCCGAATGCAATGGTAGTGGTCTCGAGGTCCAATTTTTCCGTTTAAGAGAAACCCTAATTCGTGATCAAGAACCCTAATCATGGCATATCGTGTTTCAGGCTATGGAAATGCAATCAAATTGCCCAGAATGCTTGCAAACTTCCTACTAATCACAAAAACAACAACAAATCGTGTTAAAAATGCATGAATATGAGAAATCGATTTTGAAATATATATGAACAAACCGAATTCGATTCTTTGATTCTTGATGGTTTTGGATGATGTAAGGGTCTGGATCGATTCAGGAGGTATCAAGGAACGTGTTTGAGTGCTTAGAATCAATTGAAACGACCTAAATCCAAGGCTGCTAGTTGCTTGCATGACACGGATTTTTTGAGCTTCAATAGGGTTTCTCCAGCTAGTTTTTCTACCCTAATTCGTGTGGTATGTGTTGTATATATATAGTAGATGGAATTAGAGCTGATTTGAGAAAGAATCAATCATCAATCAATGCACAAAATATTTGATTTTGTTCCAAATCAAATTTCCATCTTTTGATCAATTTTCAATCAAATCTTGCCATATCCAACCAAATTTCGAAATTTTTGGTTTTATTGAGTTGCTTGGATCTCAAGGAAGAGAGAAAAATCAAATTTGCATTTAATTTTGATTTTATACTTTATTTTTGAATTTAATTTGCATTTAAATGAATAAAATACAAATTAAATAGAAAAATAAAATAAAAATTCGTGGCATTGGGCTTGGATATTCCTAATTGCATAAGGAACAAGTTTGGATGAAGAAAAAGTAAGCCCATTTGCAAAATCTTGATTTTTGGAAGCATTTCTCTTTGTGCACTTCTTCAAAATTGCCCAACTTGTGAATGGTGTATCTTGCTCAATTTTACACATTTTTTAGTTTTCTTGGACTTTTTAGAAAGCTCTAAGAGTCCTCTAACCAACCCTTTTGGTCTCATATCAATTGGAGTTTCCAGGCTCAATATATCTTCAAAACAAAATGTTGACTTTTTGTTGACTTTGAAATGGACCTGTAATGTTTTGATCCATACTTTCCAAATGAAGCATTTTTTGAACATTCTTGTGAGACATGAAGTTGTAGGGAATGGAATTTCCTTCAAAACAAGAGGTGGTGGAAAAATTTCTGAGAAAGTATGAAGAAGTTATGATCAGTCAAAGTTTGGTTGACTTTTCACTAAGAACCCTAATTTAGAAAGTTTGACTTTTGAGCAAATCTTGAGTTTTCTTGATGGATCATGATCAACCCTTGATCAAATGATGAATGTAACTTCAAAATGAGGATGTTGACCAAAAATCATGAAGTTTGGCTATATGTTGACCACAGTTGACTTTTTGTCCAATACAACTGATTTTTAACCATCTGGGCAATTGTCTGAGGAAACTTGACTTGTAAGGCTTGAAACTTGACATGGAGATTCTTTGAAGAATATGAGGAGGCATGAAGACCATTGGAGATGTTTGAAGTCCATCTGGATCTAAGAATTATCAAACCCTAGTTTGGGTTGATTGTCTAGGAGAGGGTTTGTCTGATCAACCCTTGAGGAATCCTTGAGTATGGATGTATGAAATGTCTTGAGAAGATATAGGGAAAATTTTGGGGTATGACAGCTGCCCCTGTTCAATCTTCTTGTACTGGAAGGGTTAGATTGGCATGTTCGCCTTTCGTGACCTGGAGGTAGAAGATGATTGAACACTCGAGTACACCTGAAAATTTGCACTCGCTGGTGATGCGGGAATGGGCTTACAGATGCCATTTGGAGAAGGTAGAGACTTCGCTGGGGAATGAGTCGTATGCTAGACTCGAGAATGTCGTCTGAATAGGAGGACCGTCGGGGATAGGCTTAAGATGCCATCTGGAAAGATTGATGCTGGGGAGTGAGCCGTACGCTAGGCTCTATAGATGTTCTTGATAGTGGAAGGAGCATGGAGATGGGCTTAAGATGCCATCCAGAGGGAGTCGTATGTTAGACTTCGTGCTCATCTTTGAATGAAGTTATTGGTTTGTATTGGTTTTTTAACCAAATATGCAGCATTTTGAAAGTGGAGAAATGTTGACAAATAGCCGGAGATGGGCTTAAGATGCCATCCAAGGCAACCGAGTCGTCATTTGATCAGAGTTCTTGTTGATAATAAGAATGAGTCAGAATAGATCTTCGTGCTGATTACTCTGAGGGGAATAGTAGTTGGCAAAATGTGGATATCTTCCCTATTGTGCATCGGGTATTGATCCACTGCCTGTTATCGGAGGATAACTTGTGATCATTCGGATAAGGTTTCCCGTCTGGCTTCGGGTATTAATCCTGGATCCATTGTCGGAGGACAACGAGGGTGGTCGTTTAGATAGTTTTCCTGATTCGGTCTTAATCTGGACCGGTTGTCGGAGGACAACTAGGGGCGGTCGTTCAGATAGTTTTCCCGTCGGATTCGGTCTTAATCTGGACCGTTCGGAGGACAACTAGGGCGATCGTTCGATAGTTTTCCGTCTGGATTCGGGTCTTAATCCTGGACCTGTTTGCGTCAGAAGTGACTTTCACCTGCTTTGGAGAAAACAAGAGAAATTTTTGATAGAATATTGATTAGTCTTATGCAAATTATGATGCATGACGATGCGTATGAATGACATATGCATATATTATGACTTTATGAGAAATGTATGAATGATAGATGTAGTAGTATTTCAAAACATATCCATCTTGAAGAAAATGCGGATGTTCTGCTTGGAGATTTCTGACTGCTGTTTGAGGATTGAGTAGGTGAGAACCCCGCCCTTGAAGGAGAAGAAAGATATCCTAGATTGCTCCGATGCACTATCTGACCAAGTCTTGGGCCTAGATATTGTTGAGGATTTCCTGAATAGACTCTGCTGGGGAGAGTCTGGGAGGCACTCTACCGGGGATCCTGAGTGTAGATATCGCTGGAGGGTGATTGAGAGTTGTCGGGAGACCGGGTTAGAAGAATCTGGAGCCCGTTGGAATCTCTGACTGGGGAATAAAAAATGTGGGTTTCCTCCGGTGCACTATCTGACCAAGTTCTAGTGCCGATATCGCCGCTGGGAAAAAGGGATGATTGAGAGACATCTGCCGGGGATAAATATCTTGGCTGGGGGGTGAAATGTTATGGCTCAAAGACGGGTGTGATCCGCTAAGTTGAGTGGAACCACCGCGGGATTCTCCTCTACTCCACCGGGAAGGTTTGTTGTGGCGACATCTCTGGGGATCATGCTCGCAGGGATACTTTGGTGACTTTCGTCGTCATCTCGATTCCTGAGTCTGTAGTAATTACTTTTGCATGTTCACTTTTCGCATGTTTGTGAAATAGATTCTTATTGTCGATGCATATAATCATTCAAAGCAAGCAATGGACTTTATGCAAACAACAACGTTGAAAATTGTAAAGAGAAGGAAACTTGTATTTATTTGAAATGTATGTATGACCAAGTAGTTTGTTCACAAAGAAAGTAAAAGCTATGGAAACAATCTCGTTGAGTTCCAACTATGCTAGTACTCATATATTTCAACTATCTCATCTCCTTGTCCGTGAAAGTGAATGAATTGATCTTACGCCATTTGAATCTTGAATCGATAGTAGTCAGAGTGTGATCCGGACGGGACATAGTTGTGCGCTTAAATCCCTAACTTTTGCCTAGACCGCCTTTCGGTTTTCACCACCGATACCCTTTTGCCCAAGCCGCCTTTTCGATTTTCGACTTGCTTAGGGTGTACATGTTTTGTATATATCCTTAACTTTGCCCGAACCTTTGGTTCGCCAGATGCCTTATTTTGCCTAGGCGATCGACCTAGCGGTCTCTTTATCGTAGTATTTTTGACTATGTCTGCGTTCATTGTGTGGGAAATCTTCACCATCCATGGTGTTAAGTATCATAGCTCACCGAAAATACTGTCTTGACTACAAACGGTCCTCGTAGGTGGAGTCCATTTGCCCAGGATCTCCTTGTGGAAGAATGATGCGCTTGACTACTAGATCGCCAACTTGGTAGACTCGGTGCTTGACCTTCTTGTTAAATGCTCGATCATTCGCTTCGATAGATCCGCATGCGGATGGATGCAGTCGCTTCTCATCAATCAAGTTAACGGTCAAGGCGAGTCTCGGACCCAATCGTCTTAACTCTCGCCCTAGAGGACTCGAGGGTATCGAACCTCAATTGGTAGGACCGCTTCTATACCATATACAAGAGAAAAGGGGGTTGCCCTTGTTGATGTTCGTGCTGTAGTGCGATAACCATGAAGAGCAAACGGTAACATCTCATGCCAATCTTTGTAAGTCACACATCTTCTCAGATAATCTTCTTAATGTTCTTGTTGGCGGCTTCCACTGTGCCATTCATCTTAGGCCGATAAGGAGAAGAGTTGTGATGCTTGATCTTGAACTGCATGCAGAGTTCGGTGATCATCTTGTTGTTGAGATTAGAGCCATTATCTGTGATAATCCTTTCAGGAGTGCCATACCGACAGATAAGATTGTGTTTGATGAACCGAGCCACAACATTCTTGGTAACAGACGCGAACGAGTCTGCCTCTACCCATTTGGTAAAATAGTCAATTGCCACAAGGATGAAACGATGTCCGTTGGAAGCCGTGGGCTTGATTTCTCCGATCATGTCAATGCCCCATATTGCAAAAGGCCAAGGAGCTGTCAGGACATTCAACGGTACTGGAGGTACGTGCACTTTATCTGCATAAATCTGGCATTTGTGACAAGATCGAGCATAGCGGTGACAATAAGCTTCCATGGTGGACCAATAGTAACTCGCTCGTAATCTTCTTAGCCATCGTATGTCCAATCGGAATGGGTACCAAATGCGCCTTCGTAACTCTTCCATGATACGATTGTCGCTTTCCGGTTCACAATGGAGTAAGCACAAGTCGTGATTGCGCTTGTATAAGATGCCGTTGCTGAGGAAGAATTTGGATGCAAATCTTCTCAAGAACTTCTTATCATTGACAGATGCCCTTGCGGGATACTCCTGAGTCTCAAGATACCTCCTCACGTCGTAGTACCAAGGTTTCTCTTCTGTATCAAGCTCATATCAATATGCTGGTTCGTCGAACTTCTCAATGATGATCTGGGGAGCCTCGTTGTCCCATCTGACCTTGCACATAGACGACATAGTAGCTAATGCGTCTGCCAACTAATTCTCTTCTCGTGGAATGTGATTGAAAGTGATCTCTTCTAAGTAAGGAATCAAACTCAGAACATGCTCTCGATACGGAATGAGATTCGGATGCTTCGTATCCCACTCGCCCTTAATCTGATCGATCACCAAAGTGAGTCTCCATACACTTGCAAGAACTTGATTCTTAAGTCCATAGCTTTGATACCCATGATGCACGCCAGATTCGCCATGTTGTTGGTGCAATGAAACATAATCTGGCGGTGAAAGGCGATGTCCGCTGCGGGGATGTAATGATGGCGCCAATGCCATTGCCAAGTCGCGTTGAGGCTCCATCAAAGACCATAGTCCATCGGGATCCTTGTTCGTGTCCTTCGATGGGCCGGTTCTTCACATCGATGACTAGTAAAACATCTTCATTTGAAATTGAACGCATAGATGATAGTCATCTACGACTGATGCGCCAAATGATCGGCTATTACACTTCCTTTGATTGCTTTACGAGGGTGTTTGGATGTCATATTCGGTCGGGATCATTTGCCATCTTGCTATTCTTCGAGAGAGTGGTTTCTCAAAAATGTATTTTATCGGATCCATCTTGGAAATCAAACAAAAGTGAGTCAACATATACCGCCTTAGTCGGCGAGCAAGCCAGTAAAGCGCTGTAAAGTTTTCTCGAATGAGTATCTTGTTTCACGCCGGTAAACTTTTGCTAAGGTAGTATATTAAATGCTCTTTCGACTGCACTCGCCATGTTGCCCCAACACACACCCCATTGAGCCTCTAATGCCAAGTACATGATAAGAGGTCTTTCTTCTGGCATGCATCGTGATACGAGGATTCAGAAGGTACTCCTTGATTTTGTCAAAAGCGATCCGCAATCGCTGCTCCATTCTACCACTTGATCTTTCTTCAACAACTTGAAGATTGGCTCACAAGTAGCGCTAGATGTGCAATGAATCGCAATGTAGTTCAATCGGCCGTTGGCATTTCTTGAATAGCTTTAACCTTTGCAGGATCGACTTCAATACCTTTACCATCGACAACAAACCCTAGGAGTTTCCCTGATCCGACCCAAAGGTGCACTTGTTAGATTAAGTCTCATCGTACTTCTTCAACCTATCAAAGCTTCTTCAAATGATCAAGATGTTCTTCTTTCACCGCGGATCGAGTTATCATGTCGCCGACGTGGACCTCTATCTCGTGATGAATCATGTAATGAAATAACGTCACCATAGCACTGATAAGTGGCGCGTTTTCAAATTCAAACGGCATAACCTTGTAGCAAAAGTCCCCATTGTAACGAAAGTAGTCTTTCCATGTCTTTGAGCCATTTTGATCCGATTGAACCGAGAAACCATCCATGAAGGAGAAAACCTTATGCCGAGCGGTGTTGTCAACTGAACATCAATATGAGGAAGTGGAAAGTCGCTTTCACTTGCTTTGTTCGATCTCTCAGAATCCACACACATTCGCATCTTTACCATCCTTCTTAGGCACAGAACCACATTCGCAACCCATGGATGGAAGTACAAATAAGAAACCGCGTTGAACTGTTCATAACTTCAGCTTTGATTTTCTCCGACATTTCAGACGACGCGATTTAACCTTCTGCTTTAATCGAGAAAACCTTCTTTTTCAGAATCTGTACCACAATATCAATGTCCAAACTGTATGTTCGTATGACCAAGCAAAACCTCAATATAGTCTCGTAGCATCCGAACCAATCTCTTTAACACCGCCTCAAGACCCGCCCTATCTTGATCTCTTTTCCGTCTTCATCAAGACCCAAATTCACAACCTCAACTTGCTCTTCGTGGTGGTCAGATAACTCGATCTTCTGTCAGAGGCCTCAACAAGTTCTCCCGGCACTTCACAATCTTCCTCACTTTCGCCTTCGCTTGGTAGATCGGATTATCAAGTCATATTTAGCAATAGCATACCGTTATCAACGAGATTCGAGTGATTCGCAGTGTATGTGTGTAAGAAACACATAGCTTTTGAAAGGGTGATAAAGTAAAGAAAGAAAGCAACAATCGAATGTAAAAGTCCAACGATTTTATTGAATGAAAATATGCAAATGATGATAATAACCTCACAACGAGCCATGATGCCCGGCAAGGCACTAGGCTTTAGAGTTTATTGTTCAAAACATAAAGAAATACGAAAAGCAAAACAAAACAAGAGCAATTACTCCCGACTAAAGGAGATTGGTATGACGCCTTCGCCTTCCAATTGCCGAGCCCATTGTCCGGAGTCGAAGATCCACTTGCCGATGTCAAGTCGTTGTCGCCGCTCTCTATAGCATGGATTCCACTTTGGCTAACGCGAAAGGAAGTTGGCACGCCTCATGGGCGATCATCTTCCGCCTCGATGGTGAAGCCTAAACCGCCTGTCGATTTGTAAGGAAGATCGTGGAGCTGTCCCCAAATAGCACTACCACCTTCTTCAACAAAGCGCCTGAGCATCTTTCGAGACCATCCTAGGCGTAACCGCACCGTGATGGAGAGTCAACAGCATGACTGGTATTGTTTCAAAAGCTTGACAGGAGTCTCAAGAATTCTCCTTCCATCTCGAGGTATCGGAATGACCAGATGACCTAATTATATATTCTTCTTCACCACACACGTAACAACCTTCCCTTTCACCGGGTGCTTCAGCCTCCGATGCGTGTGAGGTAATAACACCGCATGTATCCAAGGCGCCCAAGTAGGCAAGAGTAAGTCGGACGGATGTCCATGACAAAGAAAGGAGTCAAAAGTCCGGGAACCGACTTTAACAGCAGAGTGAGCTCTCCAAGCATCGCTCGCTAGAACCATCAAAAGCTCTCACAATTATATCACCGGGTCTCGTAACCAACCCTTTGATATCAAGTCGATCAAAAGCGCCTTTGGTAGGATATTCAGAGCGTAATCCTATCAACCAAAACATGAGATAAGGTAGTACGCTTGCATTCAACAGAGATGTGCAAGGCTTTGTTGTGTTTCCTTCCCAGGAGTCAAATTAGCATCGAGAAGTTAGCACCGTTGTTGGCGCCAAAGCTAGCAATACAAACTTCAAACCGGCCGCAAGTGGTAGTTCGCGGCACGTGAGCATTCTTCGAAATTTCACCAAGGCTAGTATGAGCTCCTGAGCACAAGAGCGAGCAAGCATGGAGATCTTGGACGGAGTTTGTCCCAACTGCTCCACAACATTGTAGTCACTTTTCTTGATAATCTTCGAATTTCTCCATTTCGTGTGGAGGTGTCTTCAAGAACTTCCTTTGGTACTTCCGTCGAAAGGTGACGAGTTACGGTTCGGGAATGGATTGAATATCGGAATGCGAATGAGTCGCTGTGTCTTTTGGAGGAGAGATTTTTGGAGAAAACCCTTCCGCTGGTCACCTTACTTGATCCGGTGATGTTGTCAATGTCAGGAATGGTAGCTTCAACTGTAAGATCTTCAATAGTCAGAGGGTCTTGCTTGACACCATGATAGTAAACATGAGCTCCATAATTCCAAGGAATAGCTTTGTCGGAGGAATATGGAACTGGTCTTGGAGAAGTGATAATGAGAGGCGCCACCCTAGGCACAGGATCAGCAGAGGAAATTCTTATAGTGTTAACATCAACATAGTCTTCTGGGAAATCGTCACCCCATCCGGTTGCCTTAACATCTTCAATAGGAATCTTGTAGCTCTCAGGAACAGTGTACTTCACCATGTAATCGAACTTTCCACTTGGATGCCCAAGGTATCCCATGCAGACGGTACAACCTCATTCACATCTTCGATCTTCGCTTTAGACGTCTTCACACGTACTTCCATGTGTGGTTTCGTGAATAGTATTTCACGATTATCCATCATGCACCGAACACGCCTTCTCAACCAAGCACAACCATCAAGTGCATGGGCACCAACGGCAATTCCCGGCATCCCGGATTGACACCCCAGCAACAAATTCTTCTTAACAATCATCAGAGGAATGGTCAAGTCATCTATGTTGAAAACATAAGTATCGTCACCAACATCGTTGGAACTCTTGCTATGTGTCATACCCCAAATTTTGACCTAATATACCACCTTACATTTGCATTGTTGCACAACTAACGCTCAAACAAAGATTAATCTGTATAGCACTCACAAGTCAAAACTAGGGTTTCATCAGATTTTCATCTGATTCAAGGGCTAACCAATTAGGGTTTGAGATTTTCTCACTCCATTTGATCTATCTTGATCAAATCATCAGCCTTCAATCCTCAGATACCCATTTTTCTCATAGATCAATCAAGGATCGACCAATTAGTGGTTTTGGTCAGCATAGCATTCTCTCGATTTTTGAGCAGTAATTGACTTTTTTGGATAGAGGTAGGTCATTATATCTTAGATATAACATCTTGACCTAATTTTTGGATTCAAAACATCACAGAGGTTCACAGAATTCATCAGTCGTTTTCAGACGCATCTGATGAAATTTCATCTGCACAGAAAAGTCAAACTTTGACTTTTGGTCAAATTTTTCAAAACAAAACTTTTTCAATCATCAAAATACTTCAAGTGATCCATCATGATCATAAAAAATCAAAGAATTTGGAAAAGTCAACAAAAAGTCAAAATTTCTATAACTTATAAAAATTTCTAAGTGTTGAAATTTCACATTTTTTCTAAACGTCAAGCCATTTTTTCACCAAGTTCCAATTTGAATTTGAAAAAACTCAAAACATGAAAGTTGTAGCTTGTGGAAAGATCTTTCCAAAATGTCCAAGAACTCTCAAATCCATGGAGTCTAGCTATGTCTTTGAATTTGGAACATAAGGCTCCATGAAACTTAATTTTCAAAGTTCACAACTTCAAATTATGGGTCATTTTGCATTTTCTTGTTCTAGAAGCTTTCCACCTTGCCAAAATGAGTCATCATGAACTGATAAATATCAGCTTGAAGATATAATTGAAGATTGGATCAAATTGTGAAAATTCACACATGGTAAAAAGGAACCTTCCTTTACTTTCCAAATGACCATCTTGCCCTAAGCAAGCTTTGAGTTACCAAATGCCATGTACTTTGCCTAACAAATTCAGACTTGTTGCCTATAAATAGCTTCCATTTCAAGTTCAAATCACACCAAAGCTTCACAAAAATGCTTTCCTTCCACTTTCTCCAAATTCAAGAATCATTGTTCAAATTGTGAAAACTTCCATTTTTGAAAATCGAGAAACTTTAAGTATATTGGTGTTCAACATGTTCTAATACTAACATGTAATCTATTTGAAACTTAAAATCAACCTGTGCTAAGCTAAAAATCGAATCATTTTGCATTTTCCAAACTTTTCCAAACCGCCCAAGCAATCGAATTTGGAGCAAAGCTTGATAAACTGCGGATCTAACCATTTGAACAAGATCACTATACTCCATGGACATGAGGCAGCCATTAATCTTGATCTCGTAATGCCTAACCAAGAATTCGAGCTCCATTTTTCAGTCCGGCAGTAGACTTGGCTGGATCGATGGAAGGATTTAAAGCAAGGTGCCATCCACAAAGCTTCCATACATGCCGATGAAGGTGTAGCAACTTAAACCACCTGAAACACGCTTGAGCTCCTTCGATTCTCACTTTTCCAGGTATCCATACGAACTTCAAACTCCATATTCCTTGCACCATTTGAAAAAAACTCATGGCCTTTCTCTTTCTGCACTAAAAACGATTCTTAACCCTCAAAAAAATCAAACAATCATGAACAATCCATCATTTAATTTGAAAATCAGCTTAGGTTCTTAGTTTTTCCAAATCAAAACGCTGCTAGGTTTAAAATAAATGAAATTAACATATGCCATCATGTTCCTGAGGAAAAAACGAGTAACTTTGATGTTTACAACGTTGAATTTCATTGAGAAACGAAGGAGATAGCTTGGATCAAAGTTTCTGAAAATCAAAAACCACAAACCCAGGTTCGCGCGTGTTCATGTGTTCTTCAGTTTTCAAATTTTTAAAATTAACCAATACTTCATCTACGCGTGTTTTAATCCACTAAACATCCCAAACGTTGCCTAGTGGTTGTCTCCGCTTGGTCTTAAGTCATTTTCGCCACGTCCACCCAAAGGTCATGGGTTCAAAACCCAAAGAAGACCATTCTTTTTCTCATTTTTTACAAACTTCAATATTTTTCATATTTTTTCTTCAAACTTCAACAATTTTTTTAACCAATCAAAACTTCTCATTTTGAGATGATTTTTTGCACACTTGTCATTTAATATATATATATTTTATGATTATGTCAAAAAAATCCAAAAATACTTTCATCTGATTAAAATTTAATCCAAATTAAACGACGTTCAACGCTTTTCAAACCTCCTTAAAAGGTGAATTTTTCAAGTTTTCGACTTCCGATTTTTTTTCAAAACTTCTCATAAATCAAATTCACATTTCAAAACATTTTCAAATCATTCTTCGAAAACTTTTTTCATCAAAACTTGCATCTTTTTACCATAATCGATCCAATTCAAAACGATAAAACGAGTTCGCTCTTTTCTCGAATTCTCGATCGATCACGGGCCACCCTATGGTGTAAGTCCCAACCCTTTATGTACATACTTAGCTTTATTTGTACATATTCAAAACATCTTTGTCAATATTCAAACATAAACAAATTTCTTTCATTTGTTTTCATTCGCTTGTCTATATGCCGAATCCATTGGTTCTAAAGGAAGGTTTCTTCGAGCAAAACTTTTTAACCAATGGGCTCCATCACGTGTAAGTCCCATAAATTCTTTTATGTACATAATATTTCTTGTACATATCAAACTTTTGTCAAACATTTTTAAACAAACTTTTATCCGTACATAACACGATATTTCAAAACAAACTTTATCCGTACATAACATGATATTTCAAAACAAACTTTTATCCGTACATAACATGATATTCTTTTTCAAAACTTTTATCTGTACATAATATGTATACTCTTTCTTGAAAATACTTTTACTGTATAAACATTGATCAATCATTTCGCTTTATCCAGACATTTTACACTAAATACCATTGGTATTGAAAGGAGCATTATTCCGTGAAACTGCTTCAAATCAATGGGCCTCCTTTATGGTGTAAGTCCCAACCTCCTATGTACATCCGCTTGTCTCTGTACATAAAAACTCGCTCGTACATATTCATTTCTTATACACTTCAACTTGTAAATAATCAAGTTACTGCTTTTAAACGTGCTCGTTTACGTGACACTGTTTATATTGTATAAATCAGAAATAAACATCATGCATTGTTTATATTTCCTTATAAACTCCCCGTGAATACATATCACACACACACACACACACTGCTTATACAACTGCCTAATAACATAACAATTAGACTAATCAATAGGTTCTACAGATAGCCTCCGGGCTTCTATACAAGATAATTCATCATCAAAGATTAGAGCTTCATTTACAAGACAATTCATCAAGATGAGTTAGCCTCCGGGCTTCATACAAGACAACTCATCACCACTGAGTTTAGCTCGCTGGGCTTCATATACAAGATAACTTATACCCAAGCATGGGTCACCCTTCTTGGGCTTCACAAAGAAACTCTCCTAAGAGTTAGCCTCCGCTAGGCTTCAGATAAGACAACACTCGCTGAGTCACCTCCTCGGCTTTGCTCAAAAGAACTCCTCATTGAGTTTAGCCTTCTCTGGGCATCATACAATGAAAGAGACAGAAATCTCTTAATGCCTCCTCTTGGGCTTCCAATACAAAGAATCACCCGCGCTAAGATAGAACCCCGAAAGGATGGTTTCCGGAAATCACTTTCAAATTCCCAAAGAGTAAATTTTCGGTGAAATTGCTCTTATTCGAAAAGGATGATTTCTGTGAAATCCTTTCAAGCCAAAGCCACCATACCCTATAGCTTCCTCTTGAGCTTCATACAAGGACCTCGATGCCCTCGATGACCTCTAATGCCTCCTCTGGCTAACAATAGGACCCATGCTTCTTAAAAGCATCCCTTTAATCCAATCAATTTCTCCTTGAGATTTAGACATCTATCATCTCTATGGAAGAAGTATCTCATCCATTACATCACATACACCAAAAACTTTTCAAATAAAAACATCTCTTAACAAAGAAGTGGTAACGCTTGTACACTCAAGCAAAACACCCAATACTTATGCTTAAAAGATTCAATCATCTTTTTTCAAACATCTTTCTTAAACATGTAAGTGGTAACGCTTGTACACTCAAGCAAAACACCTAATACTTACGATTTAAAGATTTTTAATTAATTAAACTTTTCAAAATGTATGTGATGAAATAGATTAGATACATTTTTCATTAAGATGACATTTGTCCGTCTCTAAACTAACATCCCGCTGCTTTCCACTAGCATAAGGGAACTACGATTGCTCGACTTTCTCAACATCCTTTTGAAATACGTAACAAGGTCTCATCCTTGCGAGCAAATTTCTATCCCCCTGCACTAAAACAAACCATAGAACCCCTCAGATCCGAGAGCTAAATGCTCCGATTCCCACTAGATATGTATGCAAGATCCACGATCTTATGAAAGCACAATAATAACAAAACCTAGAATCCCACATATCATCGCTTCTTAAAATCCCAAAGGAGAAACTTTCCCAATCATAGAAATAGCAATTAAAAACACACAACATATCAAATATATTCATATAAAGTCGTAGATAACTACATATATTTAGGGTGCTCCATCTATTCCCTTTATATACCAATCCCCCTTACTCAGATCTCCAATGCGTTATGTCTAGTTTGCGCTTAGTCACACGCATACCAATATCAATTGAGGGTATTTCACCCCTTTTCATAATCATTAAATCATCTTTCTTGTGTTGAAAATAATAAAGCTTGATGCTCGCGGATCTTTATAAACAAATCAAAAGATTTAAATTGTTTGCACTGCAAGATCCGAACTCACGTCGCATCCTCAAAGCCACCTTTAACGCGAATGAAAAATGGCGACTGGGATGAGTACGTTGAAACTTTGATTTTCAAAAAAGAAAACGTGTTACTCGTCCGAGAGCACCAAGCTTTTTTTGTTTTCAAAAAGAAAAGAAAGGGATAAGCTTTTCATATTTTGCATATATATCTGTTTTTCTTTATTGTATGTTTCATGATTTCACTTGATGGAAAGAAATCCTAACCCGGATTTAAGAAACATTTTAAGATCTAGGTGGAGGTATTAATACGTGAGCGCTCAATGCCGGGTTAATATTTCCCGCAGTGAGGTTGTCTGAGGGTATTGTGTTTAAGCAAGTAATCAAGACGATCAGATGGAGAACTTAGAAGTCGGTGGATCAGAGAACACATAAACCATCCCGCCATTAGGATGTAAAGTGTAGGATTATTCGGTGTAAGCCCAGAGTAATTGTCATGCGATACTACGATCAAAGCGAGTTTTCTTGAAAATATTATTGGACCATCGAGTATTCAACAAATCCAATAATGTTTTGAAGGGTGTTGAGCTTCAGACATCGTGAGAACCCGATTCGTATGAATAAGCCCTTAGAACTTAACCCCGCTGATTCTTATCGCTGGCTTCATGCTCGTGACTTCAAACGCTTCGCCTGTGTATAACTACTAACCATGTTTGTTGCATTCATGCATTCATTCATTCATTCAAAACAAAAAAACTTCATTTTCTCTCCATTTCCAAAGAATTTAGAGATGTCTTTGTAAAATATTTTAGGTTAGAGTGATGGACGCTGAGGAAGATTCACCAAAGATACGCTTTTAGGATTTCGACGAGGAAAGTTGAAAGAGTTAGCATCCTTGGTAGAAGATCCTTCGGATTTCGTAAAAGCTATGGAACTCTTTAACTCTTTTGAACGCTTAACGTTGATGAAGGACTTCTCAAACCTTCGCTCTCCCCACGATCCAGCCTATCGCCGCTTCACTTTCCTCGATTATCGCTTGATGCCTACTTGGAAGAGTATGCGATATCCTAGGAATCTCAAGACGTACAAAGTGCCTTTCAATGGTTTGAAGCCATTCAAGTCACAAGTCATTGCAACAATGACTCATTTAAAGAAATCTGAGATAGACAAAACCTAACTACCAGAGGAAAACTCTAGGACTAACTTCAAAGTTCCTAATGGAGAAGGCTCTCAAGTTCTCTCAAGCCGGTAGTATGGTAGCCTTTGAAGCTATTTTAGCTTTACTCCTCTATGGATTGGTGTTGTTTCCAACGTCCCAAATTTCGCTGATATCAACGCCATAAGGATCTTTCCGATTGGAAACCTGCCCCACCGCTGGGACACGCACGCCTCTATTCATCATAGGAATCATGAGACGGAACTATCGCGGTGTCAGTGTACCTCTATTTTCAAATGGATTGTCTCACACCCGCCTAAATCTCCTATCTTCCGCGAAACAAAGACGAGTGGCATTGGTCCGTAAGACTCATGTCTTTACAAATGACGATATCCATTGGTATACCTTGGCAAACAATGAGATGGAAATCATTGAGAGTCGTGGAGAATTTGCCAACGACTCTCTCATTGGTACGAAGGAGGAATCAACTACAACCCATTCCTAGCAAAACGTCACCGATACGTTAAAATTCGTAAACCTCCCGCTTTACAAGAGAAAGCTACTTCTATCATGAAGGAGAGGATTCCCAAGGATCAAGGCTGATGATCAAAGTCAAGCATCACATCCGAAAGAAAGAAAAAGGTAAGGCAAAGAATTGTGTAGCCATGGAAACCTACACTTTTGATAAAGAAAAGAGCGAAGGAATTTCAATGCCTTACGCTTATGAGGATCCCATGTTCTACCGCCTCCAAATCAACAAATTTTCCCTGAAGTCGTGGAGAATACCAAGAAGCCTTGACCAAGATAAGGTTTGAGAAGGAAGCTTGAAAGCAAATTCCATAAGACTAACCTTGAGAATGAGAAGCTCAAGAAGCAAGTCAAAGATCATGAAAAGACGCCTACCAGATGAATGGCTCATGGAGAAAGAAGAAGGTATGATAACGCCATCCGTAAATATTCAAAGAAAGGAAAAGAAAGCTGAGGAAATGACAACCAGCAAGCCCGCCTCCCAACGAGTGGAAAAGAGTCATTATAAGCTAAAAGTCGAAAGCCAAA